>CM062806.1:740633154-741097439 GCA_031772625.1 Pinus tabuliformis | reverse complement strand
TTTTTGATTAAGTTCATGACGTTCCTCAATGGCTGTTGAGCCTCAAAATTACACTTTCCCTAGCAACTCCTCTCATTCCTTTCCTTTGCTTTTCCATAAGAAATATGCATTCTCATCACTAATAACTGGTATATACTGTCTTGAGGAGGACATTTAGTGATTTAAATTTTATGCTTTTTATGTTTTTTGTTTGAATAAATTTTTTTATATTAGCTACGGAACGCAGCCTATTCTACAGCTAACCGGCTGTTCCGCAACTACCTCCATGCTCTAACAAGTTCCAAGTGTCAGAAGGAGAAACTAGCCACATGGGCAACTTTGAAATCATCATGACATGGACCCTGTCCTATTCATTCAGCCTAGGTCGACAAAGAAGATGGCATAAGACTACAGTCAATGGATAAGTCAAACACAAAGAGACCGAGGGTAACAGGACTCTGTTTTGTGGTTAATTAATGTGTTTCACAGTGAATCGGAGCAACTACCTGTACCTACGGATTCCAATAGCCACATGTACAAACGAATCCAACAACCACCATGTCTTGGATTTATTTCTCCAGCAGCCGAGGAAGAAATTCCGCATATATGTATTCTACGTGTTTGGTTGTAGCATGCTTTTCTCCACAAACAGTTATATGATTTTTCTTATAAATACCTGTGTAAGAGACCAAAGAAGTTAGTAATAGTTTTAATGTGAAATCAAAGTTCTAGACTCTGTAATTTTTAGGCGTTTTGTGTCCCTGTTTTAATATGAGAAGACCGCATGTTTTTATGAACATCTGAAGGAGTTTTCTTGGAGTTGATTGAGCAAGCATAGCCTAATTAGTTGCAGAGGGCCCCTGCACTGAAGAAGGTTTCATTTTATTTATTTTTCTTCTTCTTGTTAACTGTAAATTCATCATTTTCTTTCTAAAACAGTGCTTATAATCATTTTCTTACTAATAGTGTTTGTAATGCAATTTCTATCATTTTCTTACTAACAGTGTTTATAATTTAGAGCAATTTCCATTAGCTTGATTTCTTTTTAGTTCTTATCAGTAGTTTAGAAGATAGAACTCAATAGTGTAATCTTGTTTCTTCAATTAAAAACTAACCTTGTTTCAGGATGAGAGTAGGATTGAAGAATGATAAGGATACACTGTTGGATAGTTTACTTCATTCACTGTTTTGCTAGTTTAAATTCTCAACTAAACTGATCAGTGTCATTTACTGTCTTTGCCATTTCATTTTTAGTTTAAATTACTAACTCATGGTGTTAATGAATGTTTATGGAAAACCCTTCAAGTTGATAACTCATCCTTAACTAAGTGGTTGAACATTTCATCTATGCAATGAGTTATTTCTGCATCTTTGTATTTTCTTTCTCTTAGATTAATGAAGTACATAATTACTTAAATGTCATCCCAAGGAGACTTTCTCCCAAAATTGAGAGGTAGAGTAACTAAGTATTTCATTTAGTTTTATTTCTGTAATTAGTTAGACATCAATTACAAATTTCACTTTCAGTTTTAATTCATGATTTGGAAATAATGGTAAAATAAGAATAGAAACTTTGTTTTCATTTCTTTCTTAGCTTTGTTTCTGTATCTTTCTTCGCTCTGTTTTCATTTCTTTCTTAGCTCTGTTTTCATTTTTAGATTTTGAGCAATCTTTAAGAAAGTTAGATTTAGTTTTGATAATTTACATTGTAAATCATTAGGAAGTAAAAGACCAAAAACCCCCAAAACAACATAAAACATAAAAACAACGAAGTAAGAAGGGTTAGCTAGCACAAACAGTGTACTACACTTCATCAGTTTATGATACCCGAATTGATAATTTATGTAGAGAAATTTAGGACTCTAAATTGACCAAACATTTTGGCGCCGTTGCCGGGGAAGTGTAACTAGGTAGCCTTATCTCTTACATTCAAAAAAAATAAAATGATATACATAGAGAAAGAGACTCTAGGGGTAGATTTATAGCTAGAGACAGAAGTTCAATTCCTACAACACCACCTACTCCACCAAGAACAAGAAAAGATACACCTCCATCTCAAACTCATACTCCTAGCCATAGAACTTCTGAAATTCCAGGGGTAGAAATCCAATCAAAATAATCTCCTACTTCATCTACCAAGTCAGTCCTAGAGGAGAAAAATCTTGAATCTCCAACAACAGGAATAGCCTTTTTCACCTCCACAAGATATCAAATTTTAGTTGAAGAATTAGGAATACCTGGTGAGGAAGAAGAAGTAGAACCTCTCTCCCATATCCCATTAATAGAAGAACTAGAGGAGGAGAAAGTAACCTTGCAGGTTGAACCTTATACTGACTCTGAGGAAACTATAATGGCAGAAGAAAGAGAGGATGGGGAATTCAGGCTGTTTGAAGGAGGTAGAGGTAGAGGTAGAAGAAACAATGGAGGAGGCAGAGGAGATAATGGAAGAGGCAGACGAAATAGGGAAATAGATACTTCTTTTGGATTCCCTATAGTGCATGAGGAAACAAATGCCACAATGAAAAATATCTCACCTTCTGTCCTCCCAAACTTCCATGGGTTAAAAAGTGAGGATCCTGAAACATTTTTGTTTGAGTTTGAAGTCTTGTGCAGAACTTATAATTTTTTAGAAGACTCTCAAAAACTCAAATTGTTTCCTTCAACACTAAAAGGAGATGCTTTAAAATGGTTCGTGGGTTTAGTCACTCAGTCCATTAGAACATGGAATGACATGAAAAAAAACGTTTTTGGATAGGTATTTGGATTATTGCATGCCTACCAATCACAAAGATGAAGTGTTCAAAATGATGCAAATAGAAGATGAAAACTTAGAGGATTTGATTGAGAGATTCAACTATAATTTGAAAAGAGCAAAGATGGACAATTTAGATGAAGATACCTTAAAATCTCTTTTACTAAAAGCCATTAGAGATGAGTGGATAGATATCCTTAACATGATGGGGAAGGGAGATATCTCTCAACTCTCATTAAATTATATAGGAGAATTTTATGTTCATCTCTCAAGAGGGAAATCCAAAACTGGGAAAGGTCCAAGAGATCCTTCTCTTGTTAGAGTAAACAAATCTGCAACTAAATCTGTAAGTAGGGCAAAAATTGGTAATATGCTTGATGAATTTAAAACTAACATTCTAGGGAGTCTTAGTGATCAAATAGATACCCTTAAGTTGCAAAACAAGCAGAAAATCGAGGCTGATGCTTTAGCCATTTTTTGTCCCAAAAAAAAAAAAAAAAAAAACATGCTCTAAGAGAATGTCCTTTGGATGCAAAAGTTGTAGAAACTTGTATGATTTGCTCAGAAAGCCATGAGACCAAGGGTTGTCCTTCAATTTTAGGTCTTAAGGCTGTCTTTCAAGAGGAAATAGTCCCAAATTATACAGAACCTCTTTGTTTTGTTGCTGGAAGACCTTGGGAGGGGCCACAAAATCAGGGATTTAACAATCAAATGTATCTTCAGCCCCCACCAAATTGGAAATCTTGGCAGCAACCATGGCCTCAACCTCAATCTCAATCTCAACCGGGGCACAAGAAGTACAAAATCCTTATGAGATATTTTCTTAATATTATCAATATCCTCATCATATCAGAATTATCCTCCCGCACACATTCCACAACAAAATCAGCATCTACAACTCCAAAATTAGAACCCTCAACTTTCATTACCCTTTCCACAACAAAACCAAAGTCCTCAACTTTTACTGTCATTTCAGTAGAAACCAAATTAGCTACCTGCCCAACCATTACCAAACCCCAACAATAAAAATCCTCAAAATGCTTACATGGTAGAAGGACAATAATTTCCAACTTATATGATCACTCCTCTAGATCTTAATGATGTTCAATTGAGATCTAGTAGGATATTAGAAAAGGAAAGACCTTCTGTAGTTATTCGGGAACAAGACAATTATAAGGAAGATTCTCTAAAGGTCAATAAAAGTTTTGAGGGAACATCTCTCCAAAACCAAAACATTGAAAAATAAAAACAAAAAGAATCAGTGAACACAACTCCTATCATTGAGAAACCAGCATCTACTTCTACACCTCCTTTTCCTGAAAGATTACAAATTGATAGAGGACTAGAAAAGCAGAATATGTTGCCCAATTATGATTTTCTAGATGAATTGAAGAATGCTTATATCAAAATCCCTTTGTTACAACCCATTAAAGAAATTCCAATTCTAGCCAAAACAATAAAGGAGTTGAGCATAAAAAAACCGGGAAGAAAAACAAAGGAAACAAAAAGAATTCACCTGGTAGGAAAAATAGAAGACATAATGATGGGAAAAATTGCCATACAAAAATATGTGGATCCAGGAAGTTCAATTGTGAAAACACCATCAATGGTGTTAAAATTCCAAATACATTGATTGACTTAGGAGTAGCAATAAACATCATGAACAAACAAACTATGGAGCAGCTCAAGCTTTCTAATCTTCTTTACACACCTACCTTGCTGCAACTAGCAGATAGATCAGTAATCAAACCAGATGGAGTGTTAGAAGATATTTTAGTATCCTTAGATTCTTGGGAATATCCTATTGATTTCATGATCTTAACTCCCAAGAACAATCTAGGAGGACATCCACTCATATTAGGAAGACCTGGCTGGCCACAGCTGATGCTTTTATTAGCTATAGATCTGGTGACATGCATATTTCTGATGGTAATTCAACAAAAAAATTTACTTTATATCCTCCAGCAAAAGAAATCCCAAAAATAGATGACAAATAATGGATTGATGATGAAGATGATATTCAGCCTCTCTTTACTATTTCAGATATTAGTGAAGATAGTCAAATTTTAAATACATTGGAAATTTTTGAATCATCTTAAGAATATGACCATGAACAATTTCAAGAAAAATCTAATTTTGAATATTTGTCATCTAGGTAGATGTCTCTCTATTCTATGGAAGAGTTTGTAGCTTTACAATTGAAATTTTCCAGATAGGACATTGAACATAAACAAAAACTTGGAGAAACTTCAACAAGAAGAGTTAATCAAAACATTACAAAAACATTCCCCTGCATTTGCATGGGAATACATCGACATGAAAGGAATTAATCCTAAGACTTGTATCCATCACATCTACATTGAGGAATATTGTAGACCTATCAGACAACCTTAGAGAAGGATGAATCCAAATCTTAGAGAGATTGTGAAAGAAGAGCTCCAAAAATTACTGAATGTAAACCTCATTTACCCAATTTCAGATAGTCAATGGGTTTCTCCTTTGGTAATTGTGCCTAAAAATAATGGTAAATGGAGGGTGTGCATTGATTACTGAGAATTGAATAAAGCAACTCTTAAATATCATTTTCCTTTGCCCTTTATAGATCAAGTGTTATATACATTAGCAGGTAAGAAGTATTTCTCATTCTTGGATGGTTTTAGTGGTTATAATCAAATTCAGGTAGCACCTGAAGATCAGAATAAAACCACATTTACTTTTCCATGGGGAACTTATGCCTACCGAGTACTTCCTCTTGAGTTATGTAATGCACCTACAACATTCCAATGAGCAGTACTAGGAAATTTTTTTGATCTAATACATGATTCTGTAGAGGTATATATGGATGATTTTACACTCTATGGGAATACATTTGAAGAAGCTTTGGAAAATTTGGAAAAAGTTCTTAAAAGATGTAAATAAACAAACCTTTCACTAAGCCATGAAAAATGTTTTATGATGTTTACAAAAGGTATTGTTTTAGGACATCACATTTCAGGAGATGGGACTAAAGTTGACAAATCTAAAGTTGAAGTCATCTCTAAATTATCAATTCCAAATTTCCAAAAGGATGTTAGAAGTTTACTAGGATTTACAGGGTACTATAGAAGGTTTATAGAAAATTTCACTAAAATAGCATCCCCACTCTTCAAATTGCTTACCAAAGATTGTGAATTCAATTGGAATTCTAATTGCCAGTTGGCATTTGAAATCTTAAAAACAAAAATTTCTGAAGCACCCATTTCAAGAGGTCCAAACTAGAAACTCCCTTTCCATATTTCAACAAATGCTTTATATACAACTCTGGGAGCTGTATTGGGACAAAAAATTTGACTCCTTATGCCATTTACTATACAAGTAAGAATTTGACTCCCACTGAGTTAAATTATACTATACTAAAAAGGAATTTTTAGCTGTTGTTAATGCAATTAGCAAGTTCAGACACTATATAACAGGCTATGAAACCTTTGTTCATACAGAGCACTCTGCAATTAGATATTTAATGAATAAACCTATTACTAATGGCAGAGTTACAAGATGGCTTTTACTTTTGCAAGAATTCAACATTACTATGCTAGATAAACCTGGAAAACAAAACACAATTGCTGATTTCTTGTCCAGGATTCATAATATCAAAGAAGATTCTCCGGTTGAAGATAAGTTTCCTGATGAATATCTTTTTGCAGTAACTACTCAAACTCCTTGGTTTGCAGATATTACTAACTATTTGGTCACAGGAAAGTTACCTTCACATTTGTTTCCTAGAGAGAAAATAAAAAATATTCAGGTAAGTGCAAGATATTCATGGATCACTAATGAATTGTATAAAATAGGCCCAGATCTTATGATCAGAAGGTGTGTCAGGAAAGATGAAATGCTCGAGATTCTTAATGCATGTCATGATGAGCCATGTGGTGGACACTTTGCTGACAAGAGGACAACCTATAAAATCCTTTCTTTAGGATATTATTGGCCATCCATATTCAAATATGCTAACGAATATGTCAGGAGAAGTGACAGCTGCCAAAGGGTAGGGAAACCTGCTCTCTCAAATGAAATGCCACTATAAATTCAGGTACTCATCAAACCTTTTGAAAAGTGGGCCTTAGATTTTATTGGGCCAATTAATCCTCCATCTAAGCAGAAGAAGTATATATTCGTATGCACTGATTATGTCACTAAATGGATAGAAGCTAAAGCATTCTCTTTTGCTAATGAAAAATTTGTAGTGACTTTTATTTTTGAGGACATCTTCACTCGTTTTGGTGTTCCAAATGAAATTGTGACAGATCAGAGATCTCAATTTACATTTAACATGGTGGAAGGGCTTGTGGAAGTATACAAGATCAAACATAGGAAATCTACTCCCTATCATCCACAAGAAAATGGTCAAGTGGAATCTATAAATAAGTGATTGAAAGAATCCTCACCAAGGCTGTGCATCTACATAGAAGAGATTGGGTGGAAAGGCTTCCTGAAGCTTTATGGGTCTATAGAACTACATGGAGAAACACAACGAGACATACACCCTATGAACTTGTTTATGGGAAACAAGTCCTATTCCCTATAGAGTTCCAAATCAGAACTTTCACGATGGTAGTCCAACTGGGACTAGATTTATCAGAGGCACAAAAGCATAAGCTAGAGCAATTAAATGAACTTTATGAAATCAGGTAAGAGGCAGTTCAAAGAACTAGTATAGTCCAACAACGGAGGGCTAAATGGCATGACAAATATATCAAGGACAAGAGGTTTCAAGTGGGATATTGGGTGCTATTGTTTGATTCAAAGTTTAAAGATTTTCAAGGGAAGTTTCAAACTCAGTGGCTTGGGCCATATGAGATTGAAAAAGTCTTTAGTAATGGAGCAGTGAGGATAAGAACAATAGATGAAAGTAAAACTCCTCTTCTTGTGAATGGTCATAGATTAAAGATATATCAGAAACCAATTTCAAAAAAGGAGTTCATTAAGATTTTCCAAGACAATTTTGAAATAAAGCTAGTGAAGAAGAATTTTTCTTCTCCACTAACTTAGTCTTTATTTTTCCTTTAAAAAAAGAGAAAAACAAATTAAAAAAAATTGTATAAGGTTGAAAACCAATCATTGATTGGCATACTTATACAGAAAATACAAGGTGAAAATCAGAGGTTTCTGACACCCGATATTTTCCATTTTCTTTCTGTAATAAGTAGTGACAAAAAGCTACAGTCACTCTGCAGTTTAGATTCTGCAAATTCATCATCTCATCTCACCTTACTCCATTTTATTATTACAGTTTCACTTCATCTCATTGTCATATTTCATCAATAAATTTTTCAATTTTTCCTTTTACAGCTTTCATTCCATTTTCATTTCATTTATCATCTTGTCTTACATCTCATTTCATTTCACTTACATAGCCACTTCCATTTCATTCATAATCCATAAGTCATATTTTGCTTTCTTTTTCACGTTCTGTAGCTGATTCTATTCTGCATCTAATCTGATTCTGCAGCTACAATCTGTTTATCAGTTCAGGCACAAGTGTAAAACTCATAATAAAATCATGTATGTAGGGAATTGAAAAGAAATCAATTTTTGAAGACCAACCATGCTCAAGGTACCTGTGGATCAACGTCAAAAAAATTAGCAATCGAAAGGTAAAGGTTCCAAAGGTAAATGCAAAGATTTATCTCAAAAAGAAATTTGAAAACATAAGTTTGCATAGTATTTATAATCACATGTCTCCTTAATCAACCATCATTTGATTTGACCGCCACTATATCTCTGCCATATCTTCCATCTTTAATGACAAACAGTCTCAATGATTCTTTCATAACAAATATCCACTTCAAACTCCATAACCTATACTCAAACGGTCCTCCACAACTCCACCTGTTAACGATCAAGATGACGATGTGACCTACCTATCTACGACTCTCTGAACCCTTACTGTCTATTTATTAAACGCAAACCCTTAAGTTTATCTCTCCTATAACACACAGTCATTCTATCACATAGACAACAGTCATTCCACTTTCATATACACAGTCATTCCATTTTTCATACACACAGTCTTTCCATTTTCATATATACCCAGTCATTCCCTTTCCATACACACAGTCATTCCATTTTTTAAATAACACTCGTTTTATAGACAATAAGAGTAATTTTGAAGGTTAACCGAAAACAGGGGATATGGGGCTTATTGTCAGGACAGAGCCCGTAGGGGTAAAGTATATGGAGGGGCATCCACAGCTTAAAGCGATGCTATAGAAGGCGGATGGTTAAATTTTATTGATAAATTTGACGGCTACCACAAGGAAATTACCAAGTCTTTTGCAAGGTCATTTGATGGCACAGAAGTGGAGATAGGAGATATTAAATTTGCAGTCACAAAATCTTTCATAGCAGAAGCAACAGAGCTGCTGAGACAAGGAGAAAGATGGTTTAAAAATAAGGAATTTCATGGTGAATCTTGGAAAGTGATCCTTAGAAACCCAGGTATGGATGTTATAGTATTTAGGAAGGGAATTCCTATTTCAGCACTCAAGAACAAATGGGGTAATATGTTGTTGATATTACCAAAATTCATTACATGTGAAGGAAGATTTGGGTTTATGTATGTTTACCATATATGCTTATTAATGATTTTTTTAGAAAATGGAACCATCAACCTTCCCTTCTTCCTTCTAAACAATCTGAGAAGGATGGCTACAATGTCCAAAAGAAAATTGAATCCATAGAAACAACTATGTATCATCATGGATTAGTGAAAATACTAGTTGAATTCCATTTGAAAAGTATAGGGGATACCTGGGAAGATTTCTTGGTAAGAAATTTTTTCCAGGATGGTCCAGAGTCACTTGAGAAGAGTCATGTTAAGAAAAGTAGGAGTAGAAATATCAGCATCAACATTCAAAACAAATATGGAACCTCCTCACAAAATAATGATGCAAAGACAACTTCTAAATCAGAGGTTAGAAAGCAGACTAAACAAAAAGGAAAAATGAAAGAGAGAGTTGAAGAAATCAATGAAGACATTCCTGAACCTTCATCACCACAAGAAGATGAACAACTACTCTCTGAAAGATTGACCAAGATTAGGGAGCAAATCAAGAAAAAGAAGGAGATAGGGAAAATGAAGAAGGACACAAGAGAAGAAACCATAAGCTTCCAAAACCTAAGAAGGAGCTCTAGAATCCAAGGTAAGGTGAGGAAGGTAACATCAAAAGGAGCCCAGTTCATAAACTTAGAGGAAGAAACCCCAGTTCAATCTCCTGACAGTATTCCACCTGAACACAGTCCACAAAACTCTCCTTCACAAAATTTTGAAGGCACCCAAGCAGAGCTTCTCCTGGCATAGATCCAATACAACATCAAATCTATGACTACATAGAGTCATTAGAGAGAAAAGATACCTCAATGGATCCAGGATCCTCAACCAATCTAGAGAAGCCTGTCAATCCACAAGAACCTCTAACTAGCTCTCTCAAATAAGAAATCTGAGTTAGAGATTTTAAACATGCATATTAATAAAAGAAAATGAAACCTTGAGGGAACAGAACAATCTGGATAAAGCCATTCATGACAACACAATGCTGCACCTAGGATTATGGTATAAGAAAAATAGGAAGTTGAAGAGGAAAAATAGGAATTTGAGCAGAACAATTATCAACCTCAAATACAGACTTCTTATGAAGAAGCCCATGATGGCAGTCAGTGCAAGGAGAAGTAAGAAAAGCTAGTTGGATGTAATGGCAGAAGTGTCAGAACAGATGCAATATGAGAAAGAAGTTCACATTTTTTAAAATTGCATGGGGACATGCAATGATTTTGCAGTAGGGGTATGTTGAGCCTCAAAATTACTCTTTCCCTAGCAACTCTTCTCATTCATTTTCTTTGTTTTTCCATAAGAAAGATGCATTCTCATCACTAATAACTGGTATATACTATCTTGAGGAGGACATTTAGTGATTTAAATGTTGTGCTTTTTATATTTTTCTGTTTGAATAAATCTTTTGTATATTAGCTATGGAACACAGCCTATTTTGCAACTAACCGGCTATTCCGCAGCTACCTCCATGCTCTAACAAGTTCCAGGTGTCAGAAGGAGAAACTAGCCACATGGGTAGCTTTGAAATCATCATGACATGGACCCTGTCCTATTCATTCAACCCAAGTCGACAAAGAAGATGGCATAAGACTACGGTCAATGGATAAGTCAAACACAAAGAGACCGAGGGTAACAGGGCTCTATTTCGTGGTTAATTAATGCGTTTCACAGTGATCCGGAGCAACTACCTGTACCTACGGACTCCAACAGCCACATGTACAAACGAATCCAACAGCCACCATGTCTTGGATTTATTTCTCCAGCAACCGAGAAAGAAATTCTGCATATTTGTCTTTTACGTGTTTGGCTGTACCATGCTTTTCTCCACAAACAGTTATATGATTTTTCTTATAAATACCTGGGTAAGATACCGAAGAAGTCAGTAATAGTTTTAATGTGAAATCGAAGTTCTAGACTGTAATTTTTGGGCGTTTTGTGTCCCTGTTTTAATATGAGAAGACCGCATGTTTTTATGAACATCTGAAAGAGTTTTCTTGGAGTTGATTGAGCAAGCGTAGCCTAATCAGTTGCAGAGGGCCCCTGGACTGAAGAAGATTTCATTTTATTTATTTTTCTTCTTCTTTTTAACGGTCAATTCATCATTTTCTTTCTAAAACAACGTTTATAATCATTTTCTTACTAACAGTGTTTATAAAGCAATTCTATCATTTTCTTACTAACATTGTTTATAATTTAGAGTAGTTTCCATTAGTTTGATTTCTTTTTAGTTCTTATCAGTAGTTTAGAAGATAGAACTCAATAGTGTAATCTGGTTCTTCAATTAAAAACTATCCTTGTTTCGAGATGAGAGTAGGATTGAAGAATGATAAGGATACACTGTTGGATAGTTTACTTCATTCACTATTTTGCTAGTTTAAATTCTCAATTAAACTGATCAGTGTCATTTACTGTCTTTGCCATTTCATTTTTAGTTTAAAATACTAACTCATGGTGTTAATGAATGTTTATGGGAAATCCTTCAAGTTGATAATTCATCCTTAACTAAGTGGTTGAACATTTCATTTATTCACTGAGTTATTTCTGCATCTTTGTATTTGCTTTCTCTTAGATTAATGAAGTACGGAATTACTTAAATGTCATCCCAAGGAGACTTTCTCCCAAGATTTAGAGTTAGAGGAGGAGACTCAAATTTGGTGGGTGAGGCCTTCTTGTGTTCTTTGTGCTTGTAAATATGGTGTGGCCCCTCCTTTGGCAGGTTCTGAGGGTGGAGTGGGTTAGAGGAACTGCCCTTGAATTGACTTGTCGTCATGTTGAGGTAGGGGGGGAGGGATCGGCGTGGAGCTAGCCACCGCGAGTAGCTTGGCGACCAGGTTGCGTGAGCAGAGGAGCAAGAAGAGGAGGGTGGAATTCTAGAGGAAGAGGTTGCTCAGATTCGCGCCCCATCGCCAGGGAGCACGGTGCAGCCCCAGACATAGCAATCAATTGCTGAAAAATTGTGCGGTATCCATGAAAGCTTGGACATCCTCCAGGAGAAAAGGTACAATGACCGGAATGAGGTAATATATTGCTTATATAAATGATTTGTAGTTTTCTCAAGGTGAAATCTTGGACGACCTAGCTTCAGTTCATCATATCCAGTGTAGGTATGAAGAAAGGTTGGATGAAATAGAAGCAAAGCTGGAACATATTGATTTTCATGTTCATGAGGGGCACGATTAGCCTGTGGCCCCTAGAAATGCTCAGATGTCGATCCCTCCAATGTAGTATGGTTGTGGTTGGTAGTTTTTATGTTATGGTTGTATTGTGGGTGATAGGACTAGTTTGTCTTTGGGCTTCTTGTAAAAACAGTCTTTATGTTTCATTGCACTGCTCTCTTGGCCAAACAATATGGTTGGAGTGAGGCTGGGAGAGCAAAGAAATTTTGGCACAGATGTAATCGATTTTTGACGAATTAATATAAGCACTCCAATTGACCAAAAAAAAATTGTTATGTTGGGTGTGGAGCCTAATTATCTTCCTGATTGTTCAGAGGTTCTTTGTTTCAGCCGTGTTGGATCCTTGTTCTTAATGGGGTGGAAACATTGCCCATTTAATCGCCGCTAAGGGTTGGGCAAAGACACATTTTATGAGCCCCCCCTGGTGGGGGTTTGGGTGTGAAGCTAAAAATAGATGAAAATTTTCCTTGTAAAATATTGTAATTTCGTAGTCAATCTGAGTTGTTCGTTAGGAAGATGATATAACGGTAGAAGTTATGTTAATTTAGGGTTTTTTTTCACTAGAAGGAAACCCTCAGATTATATGAGGGAATTGTATTGTGGTTGTGTATTATTATTCTGAGCGAGAAAGAGAGAGGAGACTGTGTGAGAGCGAAGAAGAAATTACAGTGGATCTGTTGTAGGTTGTATCTCTTCATTTTGCTAAATAATATAAAAGGAAGGATTGACTGTTTATCTATGGACGTAGCCCAAATTGGGTGAACCACATATATTTGTGTCTCTCTTATTTTATGTGTTTCTATATTTGTGTTTACGCAATATTTTATGTGTTTCATTGCTCCTTTAATTAATTTTTAACAATTGGTATTAGAGCTGAAGGTCTATTTGGCTGATAAACTCACAAGAGATAAGGGTTCCTGGTTCGAGTAGGAGCAATGGTGGAAGATGGTAGGTTTAGGGTCGAGAAATTTAACGACAAAAACTACCAGTTGTGGAAGATGCATATGGAAGATTATCTATATCAGAAAGATCTGTACCTATCATTGAGTGGAAAGACAAAGAAGTTGACGAGTATTTCGAACAAAGAATGAGATATCCTTAACAGAAAATCATGAGAAACAATATGGCTGTGCCAGGCGGCGTGAGTAGCCTTCAATATTTTGAAGGAAATGACAACGGAAGGTCTAATGAGGGCCTTGGAAAAACTATATGAAAAACCCTCAACCTCGAATAAGGTATTTCTCATGAAGCGTTTGTTTAATATGAAGATGTCAGAAGGTGGATCTATTGTTGATCATTTAAATTAGTTTAATATGGTTACCAGTCAGCTAAGTTATGTAGGGGTAAATTTTGATGATGAAGTTAGGGCTCTGTTATTTTTGTGCTCAATGCTAGAAAGTTGGAATGGCTTGGTTATGGCTATTAGTAACTCTAGCTCTCGATCTAGTACTTTAAAGATCGATGATGTTGTTTGTGTCATCCTTAGGGTGGAAATGCGATGGAAAATATCTGGCGAGACATTAGGTAATTCTTTGACTGCAGGGACTAGGGGAAGAAAAATGGAAAGAGGAAGGAGCCCAGGAAATCACAGTAAGTAAAGAAAAGGTAGATCCAAATCCATATCAAGGATAGTCACGTTGTAAATGCGGGAAGAAAGGACACCTCAAGAAAAGACTGCAAATCTCACAAGGGAAAAGGAGATGGACAATAAGAGAACAATCATGAAGCGAATGTGACCGGTGATGTGTTGCAAGATGCTTTGATTCCTTCATTAGAGAATATTATTGATGCCTGGGTGGTAGATTTAGGGGCCTCATTCCATACCACATCTAATAGGAAACATTTTCATGACTATGTTCGAGGAGATTTTGGACAGGTTCATATGGGTGATGATAAACACTGTAAAATCATTAGAATAGGTAATGTATTTATAAAGAAACAAAATGGAAACCAATGGCTATTGAAGGAGGTAAGACATGTTCCAGATCTGAAGAAAAATCTAATTTCAACAGGCCAATTAGGTGGTGAAGGCTATATAACTATATTCACAGACAAAACCTGGAAGGTCACTAAAGGATCCATGGTAATAGAAAAAGGAGAAAAGATTGGTACATTGTATTTATGCAATGGTATTTATAATTATGTTAATGCTTTAACCTCCAAAGGAGAAGATATGACATTATGGCATCATAGGCTCGGGCATATGAGTGAGAAAGGGATGCAAATTATTCACTCAAGAAATTTGTTGCCAGGTTTGAAGCATGTTGATTTGGATTTTTGTGAAAATTATGTTTATGGAAAACATAAGAGAGTTAGATTTATCAGAGTTGGGAAAGAAAAGAAGAGCGAAAAATTAGAGCTTATGCATACGTATGTATGGGAACCTTCTTAGGTATCATCTCTTTGTAGCTCTCTCTATTATGTTACTTTTATTAATGATGCAACTACGAAAAAATAGATTTATTGTATTCAAAATAAATCTAATGTATTTGATACTTTCAAGAAATGGAAAGCTTTGGTTGAGAATCAGACAGGAAAGAAGTTGAAGTGTCTCAGATAAGACAATGGATGTGAATGTTGCAGCAAAGAGTTTGATAACTATTGTTCAAAGCATGGAATTCAAACAAAGAAGACAGTTCCAGGAACACCATGGGAAAATGGTGTGTCATAAAGGATGAACATGACAATCATGGAGCGTGCAAGGTGCATGAGATTGCATGCAAGATTTCCCTTACAATTTTGAGCATATGTTGTAGATATTGTTGTTTATCTAATAAACAACGGGCCTTCAAGTTCCTTGGATGGTGTTATTCCAAAGGATGCATGGACAGGTAAAAAGGTAAAGTACTCATTTTTAAATACTTTTGGTTGTGAAGCTTTTGTCCACATCAATAAAGAAAATACAACAAAGCTTGAGGAAAATCAAAGAAATGTACTTGTATTGGATATGGTGTAAATGATTTTGGTTATCTCTTATATGATTATTTAAATCACAAAACCATTAGGAAAAGAGACGCCATATTCAATGAAAAGGTCATGTATAAGGATCAGATGCAGGAAAAGAAACAGGAAAATGAAAAAAAAAATACACAATGCTTGATGAGATAACATAAAAAGTAAAGGTTCCTAAAAATCATAATGATCACCAGCCACAACAACAACAACAACCACAATAGCAACATGCACCTCAAACACCTGAAAGTGGTGTTAGAAGATCTACTAGGATAAGTAGACCCCCTGAATGATACTCTCCTTCATTATATTATGTATTGTTGGCTGATTATGGTGAACCAGAAAGATATGAAGAAGAAATGAAGGTAAAAACCAAGAAGTGGGAGCAAGCCATGGAAGAAGATATGGACTCCTTGATGCATAACCAGACTTGGGACTTAGTCAAGCTGCTTGCGGGTAAAACAACATTGCAGAATAAATGGGTTTACAAGTTGAAGGAAGAAGATGGAGAAAAACAAAGGTATAAGGCTAGACTTGTGGTGAAGGGGTCTTCACAAAAGAAAGGTATAGACTTTGATGAAATTGTTTCTCTTGTTGTTAAAATGGCTTCAACTATAACTATTTTAAGTATATGTTGGCATTATGATGCATGTTTTGTACCTGATGGAAACCCATTTGTAGCTGAACAACTCACTTGTATATTGTAACTAGATGAACCTACAGGAGAAATACCATATGTGACAGAATGCATGGCAGTTGTGTTTATAGATATGACAAAATGCAAGGAAGTTAAAAGGAATCAGTTCAGAAGTAATGTACAATGGAAAATCACATTATAATAGGTCTATTCATAGGTAACAAAGCAATGGTACAGAAGAACAGGATGATGGAACAAAGGAGTACAGATCAGAATCAATCAATTGGGGAAAAAAATTATTTTCAGGTATGTTAAGTTGTATATGCAAGTTCACTGTACAAAAAGAGTGTATACAAGCGGGTTCACCGTACAAAAAGAGCGTATACGTATGCACACACTTTCACAAGAGGAAAAGCTCGTATGGGATGGAAAATTAAGAAAATTAAGGTTAAAAGAATACCAAGGGTCAATACCATGGTATTAGCCCACAATATTGAGCGGAGTAATAGATACTTGATCCTGTCTAGAAATACCACAGGTTCTAAGTGTTGTTTTGGTCCGAGGTATTGAGAAAGGTCAAAAACTATATAAGGAGCAGAAGATCAAAGGGCCAGGTGTGCAAGTGAAAGGGTTTTTCATGAATACTTCTATATGAAGTATATCTTATGTTGTAAGGGCTATGGTTATGATATGATCTGAAATATCTTGTGCACCTTTTGATACAATTTTGGATCGGGATCATGAGACCTGAAATGACTTATCATTGTATGATCTGATATTTGTTGGGCTAGATTTGAATACTGACACATGTTTTATCCTATAAATGTTATGATATGGGTATCACTGAAGTCTGGAATAGTTGTGAAGTTTTAAGTTAGTATTTGTAGATCTATACGCTGGTTCGCCTTGGTGAAGGCGCGTATACACGTCGGTTCGACTCTTCCAAGTAGTGTATGCAAAAGAAAATCCTATTATTTAGAAATGATTGATCTATCTGATCAGTGCTTCTTTTTTATTGTTATCTGTCAATGATGTCTTCTTAGATCTGAAAGTAGAATTGAATGCATAAGGAGATTGAGTCTGATTGATTGATTGATTAAGTGAGAAGGGTGATGCTTATTGTTGTCTGTTTATATCTCTATAATTTGACAGTAGATCTTCATAAAGTTACTGTTTGGTAAAGTTTTGATTCAGAGGTCTTTATGGTTCAGTATCCTTAGAGTATACATAGGATGGATTAAAGGAATTAGCGTATACACGCAGGTTGGCTTCATTAAAGTCTCGTATATATTCTGACATATGATTTTTGAAGTTGAAGTTGGTTCTGGTTGTTTGATGCAGTGTTCTAGGTTCAGATCTGTGTACTGGTTACAGTGATCTGTCTGTTGCAATTGATTGAGTTTTCAGTGATTGATTGATTCAAAGATTGATGATTAGGTGATTCAGATATGTCAGAGGTTTAGGTGATTGATTGATTCAGTTATGGTTGATTCAAAGATTAATGATTGGGTTTCAATTGTATCAGAGATTTATGATTGGGTTTCAGTGATTGGTTGATGCAGATGTATTCGTTAGATATATTGCAGTGGTGATTTATTTTGAGCTTCAATGTTACTGATGGGTCCAGTATGAAAATTTGATGAAACGTGGCCTTCATAATGTGTTGTTGTGCACTAAGAGTATCCAATATGAAAATTTATGAAACGTGGTCCCTAGAGGATACTAAGGGTTGGAGCCTTCAGTGAGGAAGTCGAAGCTTCCTTCCAGTAGTGGTTGGTGATTAGATCAGGGGGTTGGAGCTCCCTTCTAGTAGCAGTTGGAGAACAAGTGAATATGGTAGGCTGACGCCTACGTACTGGTAAACATATCAGTCAGTATAAGAGCCAAAGGGTTGTAGCCCCCTTCTAGTAGAAGATGGAGAACGAGAGAAGATTGTAGCTTTTTGCGGGTGGGTGCATGCGTACTGGTATGAGTCTGCACCAGTACAAGATTGTAAACATATTATTCTTTATATTAAAAGAAGACAAAGAAAACAACAACAGGTGCTTTTTCTCCTGCATTGGGTTTCCACCTTAAATCTTGGTGTTCATGTGTGTTGCTTATGTGTGATGGTTCATTCTGTTATTATTGCACATGGTTACTGTTTAATGGTTAATAAATTACTGATGCACCGATTAAAGATCAACAAATGATGAATTAGCTAAATCGTAAGTTCACTGGATATATGTTGGTTGCCTTAAGAACAGTGGTTTGCACACACGAGTTCCCTTCACTGAAGTAGCGTATATAAATCTGATTATGAAATGAAAAATTTATTGATTTGATAATATTGATTCACCTTCCCCCTCTCCCCTCAGTATTATTCCCAACAGTCTAGTGGTAGTAGAAGATTTGCATCTTGAGAAGTTAGATGTAAAAACAACCTTTCTCCATGGGGATTTGGAAGAGGAAATATATATGCAACAACCACAAGGGTATGAGGTCAAAGGGAAGGAAAAATTAGTGTGCAAATTGAAGAAGATTTTGTATGGCTTAAAACAGAATCCAAGGTAGTGGTATCTAAAATTTGACAGGTTTATGTCTAAACAAGTTTATACTAGATGTCACTCTGATCATTGTGTTTATCTTAAAATGAAAAATGATGGAAACCATATTATATTGTTATTGTATGTAGATGACATGATGGTGTAGGGTCTAACATGCAAGAAGGGTCTAACATGCAAGAAATAAATGTGCTCAAAAAAAAATTGAAAAATTCATTTGCCATGAAGGATTTGGGTGTTGCAAAACAAATCCTTGGTATGAGAATAATTAGAGAGAAGAAAAATCACAAATTAACATTATCTCAGAGTGAGTACATAGAAAATGTGTTGGAAAGATTTAATATGCAAAATGCAAAACGAGTTAGTACACTTTTGGATAGCCATTTAAAACTACGTAAGGAGATGTGTCCTAAGGCTTAGGAAGAAATTGATTATATGTGTAAAGTTCCTTATGCATCAACAATTGGAAGCTTAATGTATGTAATGGTCTACACAAGGCCTGATATTGCACATGCAGTGGGAGTTGTAAGTAGGTATATGAACAATCTAGGAAAACAACATTAGGTGGTAGTGAAGTGGATTCTCAGGTATTTGAGAGGTACCACAAATAAGGCATTATGCTTTGGTGGTTCAAACATTGCTCTACAAGGATATGTTGATGCGGATATGGCATGTGATAGAGATAACAGGAGGAGCACCACAAGGTATGTGTTTACTCTAGGTGGAACAACTATCAGTTGGGTTTCAAAATTGCAAAACATTGTTGCACTTTCAACAACAGAAGTAGAGTATGTTGCTGCTACAGAGGCTAGTAAAGAAATGATTTGGATGCAAAGGTTTATGGATGAATTAGGTAAGAAGCAGGAGATGGGCAGGTTATACAATGACAACCAGAGTGTCATACATCTTGCAAAGAACTCAACATTTCACTCCAAGACTAAACATATACAACTCAAGTACAATTTCATACAGTCAATTTTAGAAGATGGACAATTGAAGCTGGAAAAGATACACACTAGCCAGAATCTTGCAGATGTGTTAACAAAAGTTGTAACTAGGGATAAACTGAGATTCTGCTCAGTTTCGATTGGTCTTCAAGTATGATGGTGAATATGAGAAACAAACAGGTCCAAGTAGAGTCATTGTCCAGCAAGTGAAGCAACGATGGAGTTTATATAATCAGTCTCCAAGTGGGAGATTGTTCAGAGGTTCTTTGTTTCAGTCGTGTTGGATCCTTGTTCTTAACGGGGCGGCAATTCCGCCCGTTTAATCACCCCCCCCCCCCCCCCCCCCCCTTTGACAGGGGTTCAGGGGTAGCACTCTCGAAGCTAAAAATAGATGAAAATTTTCCTTGTAAAATATTGTAATTTCGTAGTCAATCTGGGTCGTTCATTAGGCAGATGATCATGATCCAACGGTAGAAGTTATATTAATTTAGGGTTTTTTCCCTAGAAGGAAACCCTTAGTTTATATGAGGAAATTGTATTGTGGTTTTGTATTATTATTCTGAGCGAGAAAGAAAGAGAAGACCGTGTGAGAGCGAAGAGGAAATTACAGCAGATCTATCGTAGGTTGTATCTCTTCATTTTGTTGGATAATATAAAAGGAATGACTGGTTGTTTCTCCATGGACGTAGCCCAAATTGGGTGAACCACATATATCTGTGTCTCTCTTCTTTTATGCGTTTCTGTATTTTTGTTTACGTAATATTTTATTTTTTTCATTGCTCCTTTAATTAATTTCTAACATTTTAGTCAAAAAAATTATTCCTTATTAATAATTGATATTTTTTATTCAGAATTTATCGTTGGAA
This sequence comes from Pinus tabuliformis, assembly GCA_031772625.1. Lineage (NCBI taxonomy): Eukaryota > Viridiplantae > Streptophyta > Pinopsida > Pinales > Pinaceae > Pinus > Pinus tabuliformis. The sequence goes on along the minus strand of CM062806.1, from coordinate 741,076,995 downwards.
TTAATTCTCTCTACATCGTTCCATTACTTAATCTCTTCCTAAGATCAAACTCTCCATATTATTTTGATGATGAGCCACACTAGGTGGTTCGAAATGTGTATCACTCAGTTAGCTTAGTTAATTCGAGTTAGGGGCATGAAGTTCAATTGTGTGTAGTGATTCTTAAATTTTAGGAGCCTAGGTTGAGTTAATTTCAGTTGTAATCAATTAAACTAGTTCTAATTGTTAATTGAACTAGTTGGTGGTCAGTTGAGTAGTAGGACATCAGTCTAACTCAAAGATCATCTAGTTAATTGATCTGTCAACTAATAATTAGCTCATGCATGCAAATAATACGAGTTTCCCATTTGTGGTGGAGTTTCCAAGGCATTTAACCGACAGTTGTAAACTAGTTGAGTGTACAGGTGTTGCATGAGGTAGGGTGGACCATCCTTGGGAATTGCACAATCAATTAGAGGAATTCCCTAATTAATAGGAGCCCAATTCCTCAAGGAACAACGCAAGAAATTAGGGGTGTGGTGTGCTCGTTTGGTGTGTTGAATTGGTTAAGTACTAGTCAAATCAGTGATTCAGTAGGAGAGAATAGAATTGCTTTTGTAGGTTGAGCTCTGGCATTGAGCTGAAAATTGTAATAGCTTCTCTTACTCACTTGATTAATGAACACAAGGTTGAAGGGGTTTTTAGCAGTTGCTTTCCCCTTAGATATATATGTGTTTTCATGTGCATGTGTGTTATTTCTTATTGCATGTTTATGAGTTGTGCTCTCAATCGTGAATTGAATTTCGCTGATGAGTAGAATAGATTTGAGTCTTGTGTTTTAGTTAAATTTCATAAGCAGTTTCATATCTACACATTAATTTCTACATGGTATCAAAGAAGGATTCATAGTAGAGCAGAAATTTTGAAGTTGTTATTGCAAGAGGATCGAATTTGCAGGATTAATTCTTCAGAGCTAGTAGGTTGGCTTTCTATGATCTAAGACTTGAGTATGCCCTTGAGGGAAGTTGAAACTTTCTTTCTTGGAAGGACCGCATGGAGGCAACGTTGGAGGAAAATGGGTTGAAGGAATTTGTTGAGATTGACATTTCAAAACCAGGATCATATGTCAAGGATCTAGCAGAATGGAGGAAGTGTGTAGCCAAGGCGAGGAGAATCATATTGGAGGGAGTAAAGGACCACATTATCTCAAATATCCACGGGAAAGAAACTCTATATGCAATGTGGCAAGCACTGGCAGATTTGTTCCAGAATAATAGTGACCACAGGAAGTTGGCGCTCAAGATTAAACTTTGAAATATCAAGATGCAGAAGAATGACTTTGTTCAACAATATCTGAGTAGGTTCACATAAATTATGTCGTGATGAACTTGGTGGAGTTGGTGTTACTGTTGTAAAAGATGATTTGGTAAGCCTAGCCCTTCTAGAACTCCCAAGAGCTGGCATAGTTACCAACAGTTGGTGAACGGGAAAGAGAAACTGCCAAATTGGGAACACTTATGGTCTGATTTGGTACAAGAGGAAATAAGGCGGAATACCAGAGATGAGAATTCATCCAAAGGAGCGGATGAAGAGGACTTTTCTCTAGTGGGAAAAATGAATGAAAGCCAAGGGAAAGAAGTCCCAAGGTGAGGTTGATTCTAGCCAAGAGTGCGAAAAGAAAGACTTGTCCAAAATTAAATGCTTCAATTTTCATGAATTCGGGCACTATGCCACTAAGTGTCCACACACAAATTCTAGCAAGAAGGAGCCTACAATAGCAACAGGGAGTGAAGCTTTGGCTTCACGGTTCGAGCTTGACTTCACCCTTATCGCATGCATGTTAAGCACAATGGTGGGGAGTGTGTGGTACTTGGACAATGGTGCCTCGTTCCACATGATGGGGAATAGAAAGTTTTTCAGTGACTTGGAGAAGAAAGATCTCCATATGAACATTGAGTTTGGAGACGATGGAAGGTACAATGTGACCGAGATTGGTATAGTCACCTTTCAAAGGGAGTCAAGCTCCCCTCTCAGACTCAAGGATGTCATGTTTGTTCCAAGCCTAAAGAAAAATCTCATCTCAGTAGCAGTGTTGGAAGACGTGGTAACGATGTGATCTTCAGCAAAGGGAAAGTATTTCTTAGACACATAGTCATGGGGTAGGTGAAGCAGATCGGTGCTCAAGTCAAGAACCTATATGCACTTGAGGTAGAAGATGTATGCAAATGTTTGAGGAGCAAGGCAAGGGTTAGAGACATGGTGGTTGAGAAGGAGCATGATTTACCTCTCAAAAGGAAGCCTCGGAAGGAGTCTCAGGAAGTTATGGAGAAGCAGACAAGAGGTAGAGTTGAGACATCCACTCAAGCAGAAACCTACAGTAGGGGCAGAGTTCAAGCTAAGTGGGTAGAGGGAGCAAATGCAGCCATACCTCTAGGTGTGAAGTGCGGCGATGTGAGGCCCTAGTCCCGAGAGTGTAGAAATTTGGGCAAGGTTTATTGAGGTGGTCTCCTCATGGATCATTACCCATATTACAGGAGCCCACATTATTCAGTAGCAGGAGGATCAATTTCAGTTAGATATTGAAGAGCACAAAGTGTTGACAACATAGCAGGAGGCTCAATGGCAAAATCAACAACACAATTTTTCCAGTGGACAGTTGCAGATGTTGCAGTAGCAATAGAAACAGTAAGAGGTGTTGCATGCAGTACATTTCATAGATGCATGATAGGGTTGGTTGATAATCCCTTTCTTGTTGAGAGGGAGTGTTGAAAAATGCAACAAGAATTTCTTAATTTGATTTTTCCTTAGTTGAATTGAGGAAATTTGAAATTCACATCAACAAACAGGCAGGATGAGTTAACTGAGGTGACATGGTTGTTATCACTCAGTTAGCTTAGTTAATTCGAGTTAGGAGCATGAAGTTCAGTTCCTAGATTTTAGCAGCATAGGTTGAGTTAATTTTAGTTGTGATAAGTTAAACTAGTTCTAACTATTAATTGAACTAGTTGGTGGTGAGTTTAGTAAGACATCAGTCTAACTCAAAGATCATGTAGTTAGCTGATCAATCAACTAATAATTAGCTCATGCATGCAAAGAATACGAGTTTCCCAGTTGTGGTGGAGTTTCCAAGGCTGTTAATCGACAGATGTAAACTAGCTGAGTGTACAGGTGTTGCATGAGGTCAAGTGGACCATCCTTGGGAATTGTGCAATCAATTAGAGGAATTCCCTAATTAATAGGGGGCAATTCCTCAAAGAACAACACAAGGAAATAGGGGTGTGGTGTGCTGAATTGGTTAAGTACTAGCCAGATCAATCATTCAGTAGGAGAGAATATAATTGCTTTTGTAGGTTGAGCTTTGGCATTGAGCTGACAATTGTAATATATTCTCTTACTCACTTGATTAATGAACACAAAGTTGAAGGGGTTTTTAGCAGTTGCTTTCCCATTAGATATCAATGTGTTTTCATGTGCATGCGTATTATTTCTTATTTCATGTTTATGAGTTGTGCTCTCAATTGTGAATTGAATTCCGCAGATGAGTAGAGTAGATTTGAGTCTTGTGTTTTAGTTAAATTTCATACGCAATTTCATATCTCCACATTAATTTCTACATTCGCCACCCGGGAAGAAAAGGATGCTTAAAAATCAATGCTTCTACTTGGACAACACTGGCTCCCACCTGGGTCATGTGGAGGGGCATATTGCTTATGGTTTTGATAGCGGGGATCCGACAGATCCACCGAGTTTGAGCGTGAGGGTACTAACGTGTACTTTAGGAAGGAAATTCAAGACACTTCTTTGAGAATTCAAAGCAGTGGTTTGCATAAACACGTGGGCCGTGATGGTAGGAACGCTGAAAAGGTCAAAGGTTTGTTGGTCAGTGTTCCATCCAGATGGCTTTACAGTTTGACGTCTTTTGTTTTTTTGGCCCAGTTAGTAGGGCTTTTGACTATCATGATGTACTTAGTTGTTGGTTGTATATGTGTTGGCTATGGTGTATTGTTGTGAGTGAAAACTTTTATAACTAGTGTCTTTTAGAGAAATCCAAAACTAATAATAATAAGAGTATTATTTTGAAGAGAATTAAAATCCTCAAAGAACAATCTAGCAAAATCAGATAACCTTAATTTTCCTTCATAATACAACACATTGATTTACCAAAAAACCACTACATTAACTAAATTAACAAATAATAAACTAAAAAAAATCATATTTATGTTAAGTTGCTTTTAGAAAAATAAAAAATTCTACATTAAATCACTCAAAATAAATTTATACTAAATAGAATAAAAAAATTTACTCCGCTAACACGTAAATCAAAATCTCTTTATACTACTGCTGCAACTCTTATTTCTTGCCTGCTTATCTACGTGAAAACTTGTCAAAGTGGGAATTGAAATAGTGAAACATGGGCCTATAAAGTGATCCATAAATACAAATTATCAATATACTAAAATAACCACTCATTTCGTAACATACTTGAAACAAATTATTATCAAAATCATATTCCTAACCAATACAATAGGTTAAAATAATCCATCATTTTATAACCTAACAAAAATTTATTATGAAATAATTTCATAACAAATATGCGACAGGTTAATTAATTCAATTCAACTTTAGTCAATCCAAAACTTTTTATATGAATTAAGAATTAATTAAAATCGTTAAAAAAATATTTTTATATTAATTAAAAATTTGATAATTTTTCTTATAGCTATCGATGTAATAATATTTAACATAACATTAATTTAATTTTAACTAATTATATATTTCGTGTATTTGAGAAGCGTGAAGTGTCATCACTTTTAATGAATAACATAACTACAATCTAAATCATTTTTGTATTTACACCCTGCATGAAAGTGGTTCCTTAATGTAACATCGTGGAGGAAGGAAATCCACACTGCTAAGATGCGCTACTGTAGTCAAACACTGAGTTTGACCAAATTTATGATCAATACAGAAATTACAAGCAACCCCACCTTTTTCTTCTTTGTTTTTCATATTTTAGGCCTTCGTTCAATTGTTGCCGCAACTGCTCAAGCACACTCCCACCCAATAGCAGTTTGGGACATCCACGAACATCAAGAAGCTCTAACGACATTAAATGTTCCACGCCGGGCAGCTCCCGGATCTCACGGCATTGCTGAACTTTTAATGTTTTAAGCTTTGTCAGTTGCCCCAAGCAGGGTATGCTCCTCAGCTTCTCACATCCATTAACACTCAACCATTCCAAAGAAGTCAAACATTCCACCCCTGGCAGCTCTTGTATCTCACGACATCCACTAACATTCAGATGTGTAAGCTTTGTGAACTGCCCCAACCCTGGTATGCTCCTTAGCTTCTCACATCCACCAACACTCAACCACTCCAAAGAAGTCAAACATTCCACCCCTGGCAGCTCTTGTATCTCACGGCATTGCCTAACATCTAATATTTTAAGCTTTGTGAACTGCCCCAACCCTGGTATGCTCCTTAGCTTCTCACATCCATTAACACTCAACCTTTCCAAAGAAGTCAAACATTCCACCCCTGGCAGCTCTTGTATCTCACGGCATTGCCCAACATCTAATTTTTTAAGCTTTGTGAACTGCCCCAAACCTGGTATGCTCCTGAGCTTCTCACATCCATTAACACTCAACCATTCCAAAGAAGTCAAACATTCCACCCCTGGCAGCTCTTGTATCTCACGGCATTCCCTAACATCTAATCTTTTAAGCTTTGTGAACTGCCCCAACCCTGGTATGCTCCTGAGCTTCTCACATCCATTAACACTCAACGATTCCAAAGAAGTCAAACATTCCACCCCTGGCAGCTCTTGTATCGCATGACATTCCCGAATATCTAATTTTCCAAGCTTTGTGAGCTGCCCCAACCCTGGTATGCCCTCGAGCTTCTTACATCCTCTAGCTCTCAACACCGCCAAAGAGGTCAAATATTCCACACCTGGTAGCTCTCGTATCTCATGGCATTGCTCAACAAATAGATTTCTCAGTCTTGTAAGCTGGCCCAACCCTTGTATTCTCTCGAGCTTCTCACATCTCCGAACATCCAAAGTCTCCAAAGATACCAACGTTTCAAAACCGGGGAGGTCCTCAACATTCACACAGCTGCTGATGTCGAGATCTGGAGGTTTTGACAGGCCACAAATCCATCCTAGTTGCCTCAATTCATGACACCCCCTCAAGGACAGTTGTTGAAGGTTGGGGCAAACTCCCTCTTCAAAAAATACCTCCCTTATTTCTGTCCCTGACAGCTCTAATTTCTTGAGCCAAAACATGCACATGCCATTGGAGGAATTCAATTTATTCATTGTTCTTTCCCCTTGTAATGATAAGTGCCTTTCTATGTCTCCTCCAACCCTTTTAAATGGAAGTTCGCGCAACGGACAATCTGATACCACTAGAGATTCTAGATTGTTCATCTTGAGAAGGTGTTCTGGTAGATATTCTATCCCACAATTTTTTATATCCAAATGTGTCAACTGAGTCAACAGTTCAATGGAATCGGGCAAGGATTTCAATTGCGGCGAAGAAGAGAGTGAGAAGATCTTCAAGCTCTTGAGGTCACCGAGCCAAAGTGGAAGCGCTTCCAACAAATCGCTACCTAATTTTAGAACTTCCAAATTGCAGAGGTCTCCAATAACGCTAGGGAATTCTTTTAACTTTGTTTCCTGCAAATATAACTGTTGCAAGGACCGTTGATGTGCGACTTGGGGTGGCAAATCGACCAACTGACTGCAGGATGAAAGATCCAAGTGTTCCAGCATTTTAATATCTCCAAGAGTTCCATTGTCGATGGTCAAATTCTCGCAACCCCTCAATGAAAGATGTTTCAGGCGACTTAAATTGCCAAATGAATTGGGAAGAGTGAGCAAAGAGGAAGCACCTTCCAAATCCATGAGCTGTAAGTTATTTAGCTCTCCAAATGAAACAGGTAGCGACACCAATTTTGAGAACCCTTTGAAAATTAAGTATTTCAAAGAGCGCAAATGACAAAATTCGTCGGGCAACCTTTCGACGGTGACTGCTTTGGAGTGATTCCATATGGCGATCCTTTGGAGGTACTTCAGCTGCCCTATAGACCTTGGAATCTCTGAGAGGGGAGCCGAGATATTTAACTCTTTCAGATCGAGAGGCAACACCTGCAATGTTCACGTTTCAACATAAGATTGTAGCCTACAAAATGAGAAATTAAATGAAGAAGGATAAACGCACACATATTTTCGTACTTTAGATTGATGTGGCCACAGTCTATTCAAAGTGTTTCCCTGCATTTCCAGAACTCTTAACTTCGTCATCGGAATCCAGTCAGGAAGGGAAGAGTGGGAAAATCCATACCAACGGAGCCATGTCAAATGCGGTTTCTGCTCCCTCAATATGTCTTCTAAATGATCTTCTTCAGTTGCAACAAGTTGCAACTTACTAAAATCGAAATTACTGAATAGAGGCCTGATCCGTGATACTTGTGAAGTCGGGGTATTTGAAAGGTCGGGATGTTTATCCGTGAAGAAATCAAGGGAGGAACTAACCATACTTATTCCGCTGACCTCAGATATTACCTGCTCATTGATCAAGAAAAAAAATCTACAGTGAACTAATCTAACTTTGTCATGAAACAAGAAATTTTAAAGCTTAAAATTTAATTAAACCCAAGAAAAAGGTTTGGATTGTCGAAGTACTTACATGTGAGGATCGCTGTAACAAATCATCAGTGCTATTGGTTGTCGAACCCCAAATACGAAGGGGCATGACTTCCTTGGCAAATTTTCTTCCAAGATCCCTAATATGATCATGCATATTTATTTTATTTTCAGTGTCCACATCTAACAGACACTTGTCCTGCAGATTTTGAAGCCCAACATTACCCCATATCCTGATAGCTTTATCTCTGTCTTGTCCTATGAAGAAACAAGCAATATCTAAGAATATTGACTTATCATTTTCCTCAAGTGAGTCATAACTTATTCTAAAACAGCCCTCTATCTCTTTGGGAAAATTACTTTGAAGTCGAAACAATTGATCTTCCCAGTAATCATATTGTCGTCCATAAACTAGTGCGCCCACTACTTTCAATGATAGTGGCAATCCATCACACACACTAACAAACCGATCTACCAAATCTGCAAATTCTGGTAGTGGATGTGGCTGATTAAAAGCATAGGAACAGAAGAGTTGTTTGGATTGCGGGATATTCAATCCCTTTAAATAATAAAGGGATCCCTCTAACACTCCATGGCTTTCAAGGACATGCTTGTCACGCGATGTAAGCAAAATCAAGCTTTCAGGGCTAAGAGAACCCTTAATTGTCAAAAGCGCTTCCTGTTGATTTGTATCATTTACATCGTCTAAAACTAAGAGAGCGTGACAGGATAAGGGATGCTTTGGTATACCTTCCTCTGTACACTCAGTTTCTATATTTCCAAGTTTCAAGCCTTTAATGAGCTTACTTTTTAAAATATTTAGAGACATTTCCCTAACATTTTCAATAAAGGCGGATTCGTTGTACTTTGACCTGTTAAGGTTGAAGAATGCTTTGGCCAGTGTCGTTTTTCCGACCCCGCCTACACCCAAGATCCCCACAACTTTGGGTTTCACCTGCTCCTCCTGCGCCTGCAACACTGTCTTTTCAAATTCTTCTAATTTTAGGTCCAACCCAGTTGGATATTGAGCCACATACAAAGGTCGTTTTGGAACAGTTTTTAAAACCCTTCTGAGGACGTCATCCAAGAGCTCGCCCTCGTCCCTGAATAATACACATTGATGAAGTTATTAAAATATAAAACTCACTAACTTTATTCATCATTTACTCAATTACATTTCACTTATATAGGAACTCAATTCTGTTCAATAACTAACTATTCTGTTCAACCAACTATTCTGTTCAATAACTAACTATAACTAACTAATCTTATTTCTTCATTATTCTCACATCCTCCCTTAATGGAGAAATGGATTTTCTACCATACCTAACTGACTTCTAGAACTTGTACTTTGAACATCTGCTGTAACTACTGCATTAACAGAGGGTAGTTGGGATTAATGCCTTTCTATCACTCCCCCTTAATTCCAACTATATAACAAACTATATATATTCTTAATGATGACGACTTAACAGAAAACCACAAACTTTATCTTGCCTGCTGGTCTAAGTCTCAGCTAGGCTTACAACAAAATATTTCATTTTTGTCTTCTTATTAAAAGGTCCATGCTTGGTCCTTTTCCATTGTTGGGGCAGTTTCATCTTCACCTTTTTGGATTTCCTGATGAAATTCCTTTGCTCCTTGCGTACATACTGAACGTCAACAACCTCTTTTGGATTGAGAGGCAATGCAAGATCTCGAACGAGGTAATTTAATTCATGTTCTCCCCACTTTCCATGAGGAACCAACGAAGGATCCACCAAAATGCAGTCATCTTTGAAAGTAGATCCAATAAAACTTCGAACAACCGGGCAAGTTTTAATTTCAGTGATTTCTTCAACAGGGTGATCCTCAACAACATGAGGGATTTCTTCAACAGCGTGATCCTCAACAACATGAGTGATTTCTTCAACATCCTCAACAACATGAGTGATTTCTTCAACAACGTGATCCTCAACAACATGAGTGATTTCTTCAACAACGTGATCCTCAACAACATGAAACTCTTTGTCAATGGACTCCAAAATACTGCTAATCCCAAATGGATTCATGAAAAAATGATCATTAAAAGGATCATCGTCAAAAAAGTCTAAAAAAATAGACATCTCAGTTAGCTTTATCACACTTCAAACAAAACACCTTTTCTACTGCCACTGCCTCTCTCTGCTCTCCTTGGCCCTCCGAGCTCCTCGGTGCTCACTAACAGCACTCTCTTGAACAAGACCCACTTACACGATTTGTGCAACAAAACAAAGAAAACCTGGCCGACTGAAAAAGAATATGACCACGGCACAACAGTTTCTGCAAAGAATTACCTCCACTGACCAAAGACCTCCACGCACAACGGCATAAAACTCACACTTCACGTCAGGTTTACCACTAACACGCGCCAGCAAAGTTCTGGACGCACTCACGATCCACAGCAGAGTGGAATGGTTGCAACGGCAGCAGAGTGGAATGGTTGCAACGGGCTTCGACAGCACCAGCACAAGACGCTTCTCGACGGACAGCACCTCACACACAGCAAGCAACAGCGTCACGGCTCTTCACGCAGGCTTTACACAGCCTCTCACTACGCCCTCAGGAACTGGGGTTCACCACGCCAACTCGGGTACACACACAGCGAATCTGGCCTCACGCAGGTCTCAGGGAGCCGGATCCCGTTCCAGACTTGGCTCTGCACTCCACGTTTATCTCCAACAAAAACTCACAACAGCTTAACACACACAGCAACGGTTATGCAATTGTGTAACTGGCTCAGACTTACAGAGTCAAACTGTAAATTGAGACAACAAATTAAAAAATACCCGAACGCAAAGGTTTTCGAACAACGGTGCTTTCAAACAACGATGCCCTCGGTTCGTGCCCTCGGTTCTGGACAACTCAACGCGGCTTTCACGAACAGCTTCAACGTATCCTCACGGCTCTCACGCTGCAAACCGGTTCCACACGCAGCAACGGAACGGAGCAAACTTTTGGCTCTTGACGGAGGTGTGGCAACGGTTCTAACTGCTACAGCAACGGTTCTTCGACAGGAACAATTCTGGACAGCACGAGTTCTGGACAGGCCAACACACAGCAACACGCAGCAACACGAGTTCTGGTATCTTCTCACGGCTCTGCAAACAGGGTTCAACTTAAAAACAGCAACACGGTTCCGCCTCACACAGCCTTCACGGCTCACCAACTCGGCTTCACACAGCCTCTGCTCAATAAAACAGCAAACTCAGCCTCTCACGCCTTCTACTCCTCTGCTGTTTTCTTTACGGCTCTATTCCTCTGCTGGGCTCCACGCAGGTGGCACAAACCTCGGCCTTCCTCACCTGCCCTCTCGCCCCAGCTCAAACCCTGAGCTCTGATACCATATTAAAATATAAACTTCACAAAACTTTATTAATCTTCTGCTCGATTACATATTCATTTATATAGGAAACTAACAACCAATTTTGGTAACCAACTCTAACTACTCACAACTGCATCTTGTGTAACTGTTCATAACTAACTCATTTTCTACATTATTCTCACATCCTCCCTTAATGGAGAAATGGATTTTCTACCATACCTAACTGACTTCTAGAACTTGTACTTTGAACATCTGCTGTAACTACTGCATTAACAGAGGGTAGTTGGGATTAATGCCTTTCTATCAGAAGTAAAATAAGAAGTTAGAAAGTAAACATCATGTACCTTATATCATGCCAACAAATCCAATACGATTACAGATTGCCAGAGATTGTGGGAGATCCTCACCCATTATATTGTTTCAGTTCGAAACCGCTCAGATCTGCAACATATGAAAGTGTGGTTCTCCAATTCTGAATAGTGTCTGAACTGTAGCGTGGTTTTTGATCACCTGTTTGAGGGTCGGTTATTCTCTTGTCCTGGAGCTTCTGCAGGGCTTCAGCGTACCTTCCTTTTGTCTCTGTATATCGGACCTCAGAAGGATCCACCTTAAAAAAGATGGGAAGAATGGTAACCCGCTGAGGACTGGTAGCCTTGGCGTTTTTCATGAAAACAAGCTCATTAAGACACCAACTAGATTCCGCATACCTTTCGGAGAAAATTGCAATTTGGACTGAGGCACCGCCGATAGCTTGTTCTATTTGAGAAGAAAAATTGTGTCCCTCCTCCAATTCCTCCCTGTCCAAAAAGACGCTCAATCCACGATCAAGAAGGCGTCTATAGAGATGGCTCGCAAAGGTGTCTTTTACATCCGGCCCGCGGTGACTTATGAAGACGTCGAAGCGGGAACAAGAAGACGAGGCAAAGGATGAAGCCGAGGAAGAAGAAGCAGCAGAATCATTGTCATCGTGACCTGGGGCGGTAGTTAGGTTTGCCATTGCCATGGGAATCTGGATAAGTATGGACTGCCGAACAGAAATAACAAATGAAATTATTATTATGGACTGCTGAACAGAAATAATAAATGAGATGTTGAAGCAAAGACAGTCGATTTTGATCGGCGGAAACTGCAAGCGAGCCGAGGAAGAGCGTTATAAAGCTGCAATTGATGGGTTGAGCGATGGTGTGAAATGGGCACTTTCAATAATGATAATTTTTATGATTGGTTGAGATTTTTTTTGATACATGGCTTCCAATAAATATAACTCCGATATTATTTTCTACATTTTTTTCCATATTCTCCATTAAACAAGCTCAACCAAATTAATTGTTTTTAAATCAAAGCGTAATTATTTTTAAAAAAATGCATCGCTGCATAATGATAATTTTTATGATTGCTTGGGACTTTATTTCCCGTACAACGCTTCAAATAAATGTAACTAGAATATTATTTTCTACATTTTTAATAAAGAAACTTGATAAGTTGAGGAATTTTTATTTAAATTGAATCAGCAAATTGTAAGCCATAGGGATTTTTAAACAGAATTTCTACATTTTTAATAAAGAAACTTGATAAGTTAGAGGAATTTTTATTTAAATTGAATCAGCAAATTGTAAGCCATAGGGATTTTCAACCAGAATTTCTAACTATGACTTTGATATTTTTGAGGCTAAATTAGTATATTTTAGTGACTATCATTTTATGTATTTGCTTTTATAATTAATATTTGTGATCTATTTCATTTTATAGTTTTGTTAGGCACACCAACATTTTATAATTTTAGAATTAGTATGTTAATTAACAATTTATAATAATGTTTAATATTTTGACTAAATTAAATTATATAAAAATAAAAATTAAATTAAATTAAATTAAAAGATTAATGTAATGTAATATAAATATTTTAACTCGTCAAAAGAAAATAGAAATAACTAAATAAAAATAAAATAAAATAAAAATGGCTCACTACATTAACATGGTATTGAAAACCCATGGTATTCATGTAGAATGTAGCCTATTTAAAGACAGAAATTAAACCAGCTTAGATCCATCTTAACCCTAGATCTATATGCAAAGTTGTTTTTAGAGCAAAAAGATATTTAATCTTTCTCAACTTTTAATAAATTAAAAATTAAGATAAATCTAGATTAATTTTATTTATTTTAAATTTTATATAATTATTTATTTAATTATATTTAAAAATAAATTAAATTTTAAAAAATAATTTAAATAATACGATAAAAAAATTATTATATTATATAATCTTATAAAAAATATATATAAAAAAATCATTTAATTTTCTATAATTAAGAAAACTTTGCTATGAAAAATATATATTTTAAAATCTCATATTTCTTAAAATTAAAAAAAAAAATAAAAAAAATGAAAGGTAAACTTTATGTTATAAAAAAACACTCTTCATGTATATCCATTTTTGTGGTCTGCGACTCACCAAAACACCGAGAGGTTTTGTGTTTATTTTTTTTCTTTTACCCAGGGGAATCTGATATTTTGGACATCTTTAGTAAACGATGTGATCCGCACTTCCAATTTTTACCATTCCAACTTCACCGCTGAGAATATTGAATTTTACCATTCCAATTTCACCGTTAAGAATATTGTTTGTGTTGTAAGTGTTTATGAGTATTGGTAATAATGGTGTCTGTAAATTGTAAATTCTTAGTGTGTTGTCACGTAACCCGAGAAGTGGGTCCACTTAACACCATCGTAATCCGTCGACTTCCACACTTCCGATTTTTATGGGTGACCAACACGTGAAGACAGAATACCTACTCCATTCAAACACGGCAAAATTAAGTATCGTACACGGCAGCATTAAATCCTGTTGTAATAGATATTGAAATCCGGCAATTTAAAATGGCAACCAATAAATCCTATGCCACTTGATGTTCAAAGATTCGCTTCCCACATTTGGCATATGGTTGACTGGCAGCATCAATTATAACATTTATATTTTATTAAATATTTTGTAAAATCACTCAATATTGATATTTTATTGGGAATTTTTTTCCAATTGAGTTATAATTTAAAATCCTTGGTAATACATGAAAAACTCTTTTTATTATGATAGTTGATAATACACGAAAAACTTGTGTTTAACTGATAAAGATTTAAGTGAATGGTTCAAAATTACACGTATTTGGAAAAAAAAGGGTTTTAAAATTATTTTAGATTTTAAATTTTATTTATAGAATATAATATGATGTTGTAGTAATCTGAAAAGAGGGTTTATAATTTTTTTAATTATAATATTTTATTATTTTAATTATACTTTTAAATATATAAATATTTATATTATTATATAAATTTAATAAATTCAAACTACAATGTTTCAACCATGATTAAAAAACAATTATTATTTAAACTACTGCTTGAACAGCTTCAACCATTAAGGTTTATATAAAAGTCCATCGACCAAGTAAAAAGATGTCCAAAGCCAATAATACAGTCCGCATATGATATTTAAAGGTATGGTGGGATGATATTGACCACTGCCAATAATACAGGTTCAATTGACTCAAATTCACGGATTGACTGCGATCACTGATTATTTATGATAAAATTAATTCTCTATCGAACAAGTAAAGAGGGGTCCCAAGCCATTAGTTCTGTCCATATGGTAGGGGCACTAGAGGACGGCCAGCCTTATTTCCACCTCTATAGATCCATTAATACACCCTCTAAGGACATCGGTACATGGGAAGACTCTGACATCTATTTATCCAAGATTCTTATCCACTTGCAACACTGTGGTTTGAATTGCGTGTCCAACTTGTGGAATGGAGCATACAATGTGAATGGCAAGCAATGTGAACAGCTCCATAACTATTAACCAGAAAGTGTTCGCCTGAAAATTACTTACACGGATTGACTGGTAAATAGATTTCAGAGTCTTCCCATGTACCTATGTTTTTAGAGGGTGTATTAATGGGTTTATAGAGATGGAAATAGGGCTTGCCCTAGAGGACATTTAGGGGTGATATCACATGATATTCTAAGGCACAGCGGATGTTTTGGTGAATGATGTGATGTAAAATTCCAAATTAACATGTTAAGTATTTGGCTAATTTTAAATTTTTGTCAGAAAGTTTATTTACAAAGTGATACAATTCAAATCAATGGAAAATTTAAATTTACGAAGTGATACGATTTAAATCAATGGAAAATTTGTTTAAATGAAAAAAGTTATTTTCTTAAATTGAAAAAGTTTATCATTATACATTTCATGTGTTTTTGCAGTTTCCTTTTCTTTCCTTCTTTTCAAACCGACCAACACGTGAAGAGGGACCACCCCAGGGAACACCATGGACCATGTTTGGAATTTAATACCCCATCCTTTCATTCTTTTCAAACCGACCAACACGGGAAGAGTGACCACCCCAGGCAACGGCAATTCCTATTTCCAACCCTATTGAAATATAAATGTGTCTGACATGCTAGGGGAATAGGAGTTGCCTCGCTGCTAACATGCCAAAGTCAACTTTGAGGGAAATATAAATGCAAGGGAACTCCTATTCCCCTCGCATGTCAGAACGCATTTATATTTCAATAGGGTTGGAAATAGGAATTGCCCCAGGCAACACCATGGACCATGTTTGGAATTTAATACCCCATCCCTCATTTGTAGAGAGATTCATGTTTTCCTTTTCTTTCATTCTTTTCAAACCGACCAACACATGAAGAGGGACCACCCCAGGCAACACCATGGACCATGTTTGGAATTTAATACCCCATCCCTCATTTGTAGAGAGATTCATGTTTAGTGGTGACGGCGCTGATAGGTCACGGCAATTTTCTTGAGCGTATTATTTTACAACAGAGTTTAATTTAGAGATAAATAGATTTTCTTTACAGTGTAAAAAATAATATTTTTTTGTTTAAAATATATTTTTGAGTGTATAAATAGATTCGCGATTGTGGAAAATTTATTGGGTCACTATTATACAGATTAAACAATTTAAACTCAAATTTTTGTCAAATGTTTTATCTATAAATTAAACTAGCCTTATTTTATTAATAAATATTAATTATATATAAAAATATTATTTTATTAGTAAGTATTAATTTTTATATAATTAGTTAATTGTTTATTAAATAAAAATAATAATAGAAAAAATAAACAAATCATTAATTTACTACCATAGTAATTAATATTTGCCTCGATTGCTTTAACATTTGTATTTTAAAATTCTCTAACATACACCACTCAGCATATGCCAATTATACTCATGTTATCCACTCTTTAATCTTTTGCATTTTTATGTCTTAAGACTTTTCATTTTTGGATTAACTCTATTCTTGTACTATGTTCTGTTGGATAATTTGTTAGAAAATTGCACTATTTTCCACGAAGTATGAAATTCTTTGATACAATCTCTTCAAAGCTTATTCATTACAAGCTACCATTGTACCAGTCAAGGGTTGTATGAGAGTGTCGCATAGCTTAAACACGTTTCCTCTTACCACCCTCCACACTTAAAAGTTTATCGCTACCTCCTGCCATTCCTAAAAATATATTCACATATCTTCAATGAATTGAATTGAATCCAATTAACTACCATTTTCCTTTTGAATTTCGTTTGGCACCAAGAATATCAGCTGTTAATCATGGTTTCTTCCACATTAACTCGTGTTTTCATGGGTTGCCTGAAAAATGCTCCATTTACTCAAGCGCGTGTAGACATCCTCTGCCCCGTCTCCCATAGTATGGCTTCAGCACCACATCCCGAGCCATTTCATCTCCGATTGCTACCAAATATGTTGACTACTTTGCTATTAACATTGTTTTCTTTTCGCGGATCCAAGGCTTTGAAAACACAAATATGATGTTGTTGGAAATCATTTGTCGAACACATCTACTTGAATTATAATAGATCTTGATTTCGATGATGAGTAAGAGTCCAAAAACTCTGGTGGGATGCTTCCTCCTGAACCTACAACAACAAGTGTAGATGGAAAGGCAACAATCTCATGTTGCATAGATCCTTCTTAACCATGGACTTTATCAAGCACAAAGTGAGCATAGTAATGATAAAACTTGTTGACTTGAGCAGCGAAAACATACTCTACAAATAAATTGAAATTGTAGAAAACAATGCCAAATAAACAAGATAGCATAATAATCAAACACAAAGATTGACACAGTGTTTTACGTGGTAAAACCCTCCTTGTGAGGGAAACATCCATGGGGCAATGATAATCGGTATCCTTATTATTCAAGGGAGATTTACAACAACCAACTCACAGGCATACATTATCCAACCATTCAACCCACTCTCCATTCGTTTTATGTTTTCATATGCCTCTATAGGCTTACATGGATAAATAACAACCTGCTAGTTTTTTTCTAAATTTGTCCACAACTTTTAAAGCAGTTACATAATAATTTTTTTACACTAAAAAAAAAAACACTTTTATATGTTTTTTCCAAAATACTTAGCTTATTAAAAACAAACCAAAGGAACCAATCTTAGCTATTATCCCAACTTGAATATATGGAAATAATTGGCAACTTCTAACAATCTCCACCTTGACAATAATTTACTTGATATATCATGCCCAAATTATTTATCACCTTCCTTGCAAGCCAAGAGAAGTTGGGCACCATTTTAGCTTCTCTCACAAGGTTGGTTTTGTGAACATGTCTGCACAATTTTTCTTTGTATGGGCTTTTTCCATAGCCACCACTTCACTTTCATTAATAACTTGTCTTACAAAATGGTATTTAACAAGTATATGTTTTTTCTTACTATGATACATTGGATTCCTTGCTAAATGAATAACACTTTGACTATCACAAAATACTTTAGCCTTGTCCTGCATCCTTCCAAACTCACCTAGCAAAACTTTTAACCAAATTGCCTCTTTGAAAGCATGTGAGACAACTATGTATTCAACCTTAGTAGCAGATAAAGCAACTATGTTCTGAAGCTTTGACATCCACCTAACAACTCCACCTGCAAGAGTAAGAACATATCCAGAAGTGGATCTCCTCTTGTCTAAGTCACTTGCAAAATCTAAATCAACATAACCATAGATTGAATCACTACTACCATTATAGGTGATATAGTAATTACTTGTGCCTTTAAGATACCGAAGCACCCATTTCATTGTTGCCCAATGCTCTTTACCTAGATTCGCCATGTATCTACTGACAACACCAATTACATGTGAAATATCTGGTCTTGTACTAACCATCGCATACATCAAGCATCCTACTACATTAGCATATGGTACACAAGACATATACTCCTTTTCTTCATCATTACTATGACACAAACCTGAAGAAAGCTTGAAATGGGAAGCTAAAGGGATTTGAACAGGTTTCCCATTATTCATACCGAATATTAGAATTATTTTCTCCACATACTTCTGTTGTGATAACCACAACTTACCATTTTTCCTGTCTCTGTGTATCTCCATGCCCAATATTTATTTTGCTGCTCCAAGATCCTTCATTTCGAAAGTCCTAGCCAACTGAGCCTTTAACCTATTGATCTCAATCATGCTTTTTCTTTCTACAAGAATATCATCAACATATAACACCAAAATAATGAATATGCCATTTTCCAAATTTTGAAAGTAAACAAAATGACCATACTCATTTCTAATAAAATTGTAGCTCATCATGAAGGAATCAAACTTCTTTTACCATTGCCTGGGAGATTACTTTAGGCCATACAATGACTTCTTGAGTTTGCAAACAAACCTCTTGTTGTGATTTCGAACAAACCCTTCTGGTTGTTCCATATATATATCCTCATCCAAATCTCCATGTAAGAATGTTGTTTTAACATCTGGTTGCTCTAACTCTAGATCAAGTAATGCAACTAATGCTAGCACAACTCTAATTGAAATAAGCTTAGCAACTGGTGAAAAAATATCATGAAAATCAATACCTTCCTTTTGAGAATATTCGTTTGCAACCAATCTTGATTTGTACTTCTAAACAATATCATCAACTACTTTCGTCAATATGTAAACCCACTTGCAACCAACAACCTTCCTGCCCTTAGGAAGTTCCACCAGATCCCATGTCTTATTTCTTTGTAAGGAACCCATTTCCTCTTTCATTTCTACTTTCCATTTATCGCTATCAGATACTTCCATTGCTTCCTGATAACAACTAGGTTATCCATCATTAGCAATTAAAGCAATGTATGTAGCAAAATCATCATACCTTTTAGGAAAAGAACTAATCCGTGTACTAGACCTTCGTACAATTTGTTGTGCTATTTCCTCAGTTTCCTGACAAATTTGTGTCATCATATGCTTCTGTAGGAGTTTCTTCACGAACATCTTTATGATCCTCCTCCATTGAAGATGATTGAGTTTCCAATTGAACTTGTTGAATATGTGGTACTTTTGCCTGTTTCATTTCACCATCTACATCTAATTTTATGAGTGATGATTCATCAAATATGACATCTCTGTTAATGATGATTTTGTGGGGAATAGGATCCCACAACCTATATCCCTTAACTCCATCACCATATCCAACAACGATTAGTCTTCTTTTATTTTGGATCTAACTTAGAACATTGATTCTTTAGAATAAGAGCATACACATCAAAACCAAAAACTTTAAGATTTGAATAATCACAAGGTTGACATGTCCATACCTCTTCCAGAATCTTACAGTTAATTGTATTTGATGGTGATCGATTTATCAAATAAGACGTTGTAAGAACTACTTTTGTCCATAATTCTTGTTACAAGTTGGCATTACTGAGCATACTCCTTTCTCTCTCTAGAAGAGTCATATTCATGCGTTCAACAACACCATTTTGCTGAGGAGTATAAACTGTGGTTTTATGTCTTTCGATCCCAACTTCGTTGCAATAATTTTCAAATTCCTTTGAAGTAAACTCAGTAACATTTTCAGTTCTCAAACATTGAATTGACCTGCTAGTGATCTTTTCAACTAAAGCTCTATACTACTTAAAAGCATCAAATACATCAACTTTTCTTTTCAGTAAATAGATCCACACCTTTCTAGAGTAATCATCTATAAATGTTACAAAATATGAAGATCCTCCAAAAGATTCTTTAGGAGATGGTCACCAAAGATATGGATGGATGTAATCAAGGATGCCTTTACTAACATGTTTTTCTGTTTTAAATTTATGTCTAGATTGTTTTCCATAAATATAATGCTCACAGAAATTCAAATTCAGAGATTTCAAGTTGGGAAGTAACTTATGATCAAACAATACCTCCATCCCTTTCTAGTTGATATGACCCAAGCACTGATGCCATAAACGAGTAGAGTACTTGCAGCGTCAGATTCTACTAGTGCATGATTTGTTTTTGTCCTTCCTTCAAGCTTATAAAGGTTCCCAAACCTTTTAGCCTTCATGACTACCAAGATGCCTTTCGTCACCTTCATAAGTCCACCTTGAACTATACATTTATAACCAATAGAATCTAACACTCCCAAATATATTAAGTTATTTCTAAGTTCAGGTAGATGCCTCACCTCTGTTAACGTTCTAACAATACCATCATACATTTTAATATTAATACTACCAATCCCAATAGTTTTGCATGTAACATCATTACCCATGAAAACCACACCATCATCAATAGATTGGTATGACGAGAACCAATTCCTATGAACACACATATGATGGGAAGCACCAAAATCTTGCAACCAAATATGATGATGTTGAGAAACATTAGAAGTAAACAATACCTCATCAACAATACCTATACTAGTTTCAACTGAATTAGCTTCCTTTGTAGAGTCCTTTTCAGTAGTGTGTTCCTTTCTTTTCCAACAATCCTTCTTAAGATGCCCTGATTTGTTACAATACTAACACTTTAACTTACTCTTCTTTCCTCTTGACTTCAATCTTGATGTGTCTCTCGAATTTTAATCTTTTTCTTTTGATCGACCTCTTGCCACCATTGCTTATGATGTTGAGGTTTCAAGGTTAGATTTCTGTCGAGTTTCCTCGGACAACAAAGCTCCCATAACAACATCAAAATCAATGGTATCGGTAGAACTAAAAATTATAGAGGTTACAAAATGATCCCAAGACTTAGATAGAGAACAAAATAGTGTAATTGCTTTGTCTTCCCCTTGGAGATTTACATCTATACTAGACAACTGACATAAAAGAGTATTGAAAGAATTCAAATGATTAGATATCTCTTTACTTTCCTTCATTTGCAAACTGTATAACTTTCACTTCAAGTGGATTTTGTTTGTCAAGGGATTTGTCATATAGAGACTTTCTAACTTGGTCCATAATATTGCAGTTATTTTCTCTCCAACGATGTTAAACAACACATCATCTGCCAAGCACAAATAGATAGTATTGAGGGATCTTGCATCCATGTCCTCCTAGTCGTCATTATCCATGCCCACGGGTTTCTTTGCCCTGCTTAGCAACGCCTTTGCCACTCCTTGATGCACAAACATATCCCACATCTTAACCTTCCATAGCTCAAAGCTATTACTCCCATTGAACTTTTCAATTTCAAACTTCACACACTGCATATTCGCCATTAACACAAACTTTTTCCAAAAGCTCTGATATCACTTGTTGAGTTGAGAAGCGAAAACATAACCTGTAAATAAATTGAAATTGCAGAAAATAACGGCGAATAAACAAGATACTAGAATAATCAAACACATAGATTGACACAACGTTTTACATGGCAAAACCCTCCTTGTGAGGGAAACATTCACGAGGCAATGATAATCGATATTCTGATTATTCAGGGGAGATTTGCAACAACCAAGTCACAAGTATACATTATCCAACCATTAAACTCACTCTCCATTCATTTTATGTTTTCATATTTCTTCTATAGACTTCATATTTTTCTAATTTTGTCCACAACTTTTAAAACAATTACATAAGAAAAATTTTACATAAAAATAAATAAATTATATGTTTTTTCAAAAAAAACTCAAATTAAAAAAAATAAACCAAATCAAAATAATCAAACTTAGCTATTATCCCAAGAATACAAAGAAATAGTTGACAACTTCTAACCATAACTCGAGAATCAAACCTATAGTAATTTAATGTTTAATTGCTTTTGAATAATATTGTTAGGCTCTGTTTAAAGGTGTTGGAAATAGTGGTGGACAACATTCGAGAATCCTATAGATGCGGCTTTGGATAATTCCACAGATTTGAAGTAGCCCTCCATTGTAGAAAAAGTGTACATTGGAAGTATGGTTTGTTCTTTTATAATTAGCATAGCATAGATCAGAGAAAGATTAGAGTTGATATAGACGTAGAATTATGATTTTTTTTTAAAGATCCACATGGTTTCAAAAGTAAACGAAATCGCGTACACCGCTTGCATCATGGAACTCTACTCAAAGGTGAAAAACGCCTAGACCACTTGCATCATGGAAGTCTCAAGGTTTTTTTGTTTGTTTTTTTAATAGATGACTCGTATCCCAATATCCCATTAGTAATAGGAATTGGAATTTAGTAATGGAAGTTGGTAATTATAATTTTTAAGGCAGACATGCCACTAACACCATTCCATTTAGTAATGGGAATTGGAATTTTTACGAAAGGCATGACATTAATGAGCGTTTTTGTAAGAAAGGCATATGAAAAGAGAAAGGAGTAATTTCTGTTGAAGTTTTTGGTTTTTTCGTTTAGTTGATATTTGAAGGCATGTCAACGGAGTAATTTCTGTTTGAAGTTTTTGGTTTTTCGTTTAGTTGATATTTGAAGGCACGTCAGATATTTAGCTTTTACCATTTCAAATTAACTTATTTTGGAGTAAATCTTATTTTCACGTATTTTTAATTTAAATTATCTCATTTAATAATGATATTTTTTATTTATTTTATTGAATAATTGTTTATATTTTTTTTCATTTATTGAGTTGAGAAGTTTATTTTACAATATTATGTGGGGATGTGTAATTTCTTTAATGGTCAATTTAGAGTTGATATGTGTCTCTTAAAAAAATACTTAAATGAAAAAACATTTTGGGCTATAATAAAATAATAAATAATTATATAAATTTGGTTAGTTTTGATTAAAAACATTAATAATCACATTCTCATTGTTTCACTTTCTTTTTTGATCAAGTAAGAGTAGGACCTTCTATTAAACTTAGTCAAATATACATAATTTACAATGAGCCACACCTGCTCTGCGACAATTCAACAGTCAGTCGGGCAGGCCAAACCAAACCAATCTCCCAAAACTAAGAAAACCTAAATCGGAAAACCAGGGAGAACCACCAAATAAAGCACAAGGAGCATAGTAAACCTTGGAGGGCAAGTCCAAAACCCGTCATGGAATCACAAGAGGTCCCACCACAAGTCAAACTGAAAACTGACAAACTGACAAACTAATAAACAGACCCGAAGGAAGTTAAAGCATAACGCTCTAAATATTTTTCGGGTCCAACCAACGCGCATACACAATCTCCACCGTTGATCCACTGATTACGATCCAACGGTCATCATGGATATCGGAAGGCTGAGAAACGCGAGAGTTAACCACCCAATGAGGGTGGTTTTCTCTCTCCTCGTTCCGCAATGTGTCGCTCTATGAGTGGAATCGGAGCCAAACACAGAAAAACTGGAAACCGTTCAAACACCGCCCGATATACCTCTTGTGGTATTGGACCGGTTGACTCTCGTAAAAACCCACCCAAACTTTCGCCACATGTTGTCCTTTAATTCCTTCCATCGGGCAGTACTTGAGCCTATCCCGTTCACCTGGATTCTCTGTCAACCACCACCTAAGCCAAATGACGAGGGCTACCCCGCCCTGTGGAACAGTCCGAGTCAAACCATTCTTCATTAAATCAAAGGGAAACCTGACCTTGGAAAGTCACCGAACCATGGTAGGTTGGACTGTATGGAGTCCTCCAACCTCCTGCTAGTCTTCAGGGTTCCTCTGATCCTCCCTGTTAGTCCAAAGTTCCATATCCTGGGTAGCGCTACATAGACAATCCTCCCGCAATTTACCTAGGGGAAGCGAATCCCAAGCATACCTAGAATCCCTGTCCCTATTTGTGACTCCTTCATTCGCCAACCGATCCGCTAACATATTAGCCTTCCTTTTCACATGAGCAAATCTGACAGTTTTGAGGGTTCGCAGGTGAGAGTAGATGCGGTAAAAAACATACAAGAGCTTCCATTGCTTCGACACTTTATCTGGAGAGGTGCCATTACTAATCTTCTTAGCCGCTCTAATAATTAATTCTGAATCTGCTTCAATTATAACATTGTGTGAACTTGAATTCACTAGGATTTCCAAGCATTGCTCTAATGCCATGAGCTCAACCATGTTGTTTGTAGCCTTCCTCAAGTGGCCATGGAATATCATCTGTATTTGTCCCTGATCGTCTCTTATGGCACCCCCAAGCCCGCTAATCCTGGGTTGCCCTTAGCTGCTCCATCAATATTGATTTTTAAGAAACCATAAGGAGGAGGCTTCCAGATGGTAGCACATGTGTTTAGAAGGTTCATTGTCTTCATTATTCCCAAAGGATTAATAGACTGGAGCCCCAAGTGAAGTAAAATTCTCTCCTCATGGGGCAGGAGAGGATCTTTAGGAAGGGTCCTCAGCAAGCTTCTAACTGTGTCTTTGAGCTACCTTAGAATTTGCTCAATTATGTGTTGGGGCCTGTGAGTTTTGTTTTTGAAGATTCGACTGTTGTGTTCTTTGCACACATACCAGATGACAAAACCTGGAACCAGAAACCAGGCTTTATTAACTATCTCATTCCCTGAGAAGTTCTTCCTCCAATTCTTTAGAGTGTTGGATATGCTGAGGTTGTCCCTATCAGTTTGTCTAAAGATAGCAGCCACCCAGTCCCACACCTTTGAAGTGAAATGATAGAGGTTGAGAAGGTGTTCAATTGTCTCCTCATGCGCACCACAAAGGTAACACCTGGAAGGACCAATGAAGCCTTTCTTGAGGAGATTCTCCCAAGTTAAGATCTTCCTTTGATGCACTAGCCAGATGAAAAGCTTTATTTTCATCCAATGCGGACTTTGCCAGAGTTTCCTCCAGATCTGATCAGGATTCACAAAGTTAAATCCCGTGACTTCCTATTTGGCCTCTTTGAGGTTAAAGTTGCCTTCAGTGTTCTTTCCCCATATTAATTGATCCGATGAGGAAGAGACAAGAATCCTTCTATGCTCGAGCTCCTGGGTGAGGGCTTCTGCCTTGGTTTTCAGCTAGTTTTCATCACTGTATCCTAGATCCTTCCACTCCCTCCATTTTCCATTGTTCCTTCCCTTATCCCAGAAGTCTTTGACCAGAGCCATACCTTTGCTGTCCGTGTCATTTTTGAGATCTGCAAATTCATCCCTATAAAGGTTGGGTTCCTGTTGCCAGTTATCCTCCCAAAATCGAGCAATATCCCTTGCCCGAATTTCCCAAAAACAATGGTGTTGAACAATGTTTTTATTATCCCAGGCAAGGTTCCAAATATGGGAGCCCCTAATCTGCCCTGACATTCTAATATGATCCTTTTCCTACCAGTGCTTGGCATATTTTTGTTTCCAAAGCTTAGCCCAGGGGGCATTCGGTTCCTTAATCCATCTCCACCATAGCTTGGCTCCCGAGACTTTGCTGAGGGTCTCAGGATCATGAAGCCCCAAACCACCATGGCTCTTGGGCTTATAAAGCTTGTTCCAGGCTACTAAAGCCCACTTCTTTTTCTCTTCCCCTCTGCCCCACAGAAAGTCCCTTTGAATGCTTCTTATTAGCTGCTTAATACCTTGAGGAGCAGGAAGAGCTGAAAACATAAAAATGGGAATGGCCTGCAGGACCGCTTATGTGAGCACAAGGCATCCTGCCAGATTTAGTGATCTGCATGTCCAGTTTTTGATCTTGTCCTAAAGTTTATTTAAAATGGGTTCCCACACTTTCTTGCTTAGCGGTTTGTCAGTTAGAGGAATGCCAAGATATTTGGAAGGTAGTTGTTCTCTTTGAAAACCAAGAATTCTGGTAATATTTCTCTGAATAGCAATATTAGTATTAAAGAAAAAAACTTTGGACTTGTTAAGGCTTACCTTAGTGCCTGCTGCCATAGCAAAGTCATTTAAGATATTTTTGATTGCTCTGGCCTCCCTAACGGTAGGTATGCCCTGCAACATAGTATCATCTACAAATTGTTGATGAGTGTTTGCCTCTCCATCTGTTGTAAGTTTGATACCTTGAATTCTTCCTTCAACATTTGCCATCTTAATCACTCTACCTAGCCCTTCCATCATAGGGAAGGAACGGTGAAAGTAGATCTCCTTGTCTGAGCCCTCTAGAGGGAGTGAAGGTCCTTGAAGGAGCTCCATTAAGTAGCATGGAAAAACTGGTTGAGGCAACTAATGCCATGACCCACCTTATCCAGTTCTGATCAAAACCATAGGTTTTTAGAATTGCTCTTATGTAAGCCCAACTCAATTTTTCATAGGCTTTCGCGAGGTCCAACGGAATGATCATGCCAGCTTGTTTGTTGCTTTTGAGAGAGTGTACCACCTCATGAGCTTGGATGATATTGTTAAGGATTTGTCTTCCCTCCACATAGCCTGTTTGTTCCTCCAAAATGAGAGAGGGTAACAGTGGTTTGAGTCGATTGGCTATTACTTTGGAGATAATTTTATACACCACATTACATAAGGCTATGGGCTGAAAACCATTCGGAGTCATGGCATTTTCCTGCTTTGGGATCAGAGCAATGAAGGATGCATTCAGAGCCTTTAGTATCTGTTTGGATCTTCTTGAGTCTTCCACCATCTCGAGGATATCATGTTTGATAGTGTCCCAACAGGCCTTGAAGAAGTCTACATTGAATCCATCCGGGCCTGGTGCTTTTCCACTTTGCATTTCATTAATCACTTCACTAACCTCCTCTCCCGAAACTGGCCTGTTAAGATTGTGGTTGTCCTCTCTGGTAACCAGTTGAGGGATATATTGAGTGAAATGCTTAATGAACCTAGATCTGTCCTCCAGAGGCTCCTTTGCAATGTTGCAGAAGTGCTGAACAAGGACCTATTCCATATCATTGTGAGAAGCTAGCTCAATGCCTTGAGAATCTTTGATCTTTGTGATTTTGTTGTGTGCCCTGTGAGCTATGGTGGTTTTGTGGAAGAATTTAGTGTTTCTTTCTCCCTCTTTAATCCATTGTATTCTTGATTTCTGCCTCCAGAAAATTTCTTCTTGTAAGCATCGATTCTCCCATTCTTCCTGTAGAGAGTCAGTTAATTTTTGCCTCTCTTCAGTGAAGCCATCTGTGATGATGATATGATTGATCTCCTGGAGCTTCAGTTCAGTTTCTCTTTTGTCTTTGAAGATATTTCCACATTTTTGTTACAAACTTTAAGATGAGATTTTATATGTTTAAGTTTATGCTGGAGCATATACATTTTTGAACCTGAATATTCAACTCCTCTCTCCACCATGTCTCAACGTTCTTAGTGAAATTAGGATGTGAGAGCCAGGCATTTTCAAACCTGAAAGGTCTGTTTCTCGGAGTGCCCATAAAGGTGGCTTCCAGCTATACAGGCCAATGATCTGATCCTCCAAAGGGCAGAATGGAGGCTGTCATGGTAGGTCCTGAGAGAAAGAGGTCCTCTGAAATCATGAATCTATCAAGTTTGGAAGCAACTTGATGGGTCCCTCCCCTTTTGTTGTTCCAAGTGAAGTTTCCATTAATCGTTTCAGTGTCCACCAACCTCATGTTCCTAATGAAGTTTTGGAAGGCCATGGAGTCTCTGCCTAGTTGTCTAGTGCCTCCTTTTTTTTCTAAAAGAGATCTTATCATATTGAAATCGCCTACAACAATCCAGGGCAGAGTGGGATGTCTGTCTCTAAGTTCCTCCAGGGAAGTGAGAATCTTAAGCTTATCTGCCAGCTTTTGAGGTCCATAAACATTCGTAATCATGTATATCTCCTTGTTCCCTACAGGTTGACATATAAGGAAAGGTAGTTCCTGGATGCTTCAGCATCCATAATTCCTGATTTTTGTGGGTCCCACAAAGGAAGAATCCCCCCGCCGAATGATCTACCTTGACCTATAAATACTCATAATTGAATAACCACTTATTATGAATATCTCTTATCTTTTCCATCGAATATGTTGTCTCCTGAATAAAAACCATGTCTGGTTTTTCTTCTTTCATTCTGTTACTGAGATTTCTTTGTTTCCTTCTATTACCTATTCCTCTAATGTTCCAGGTTGTGAACTTCATTAAGAAAGATTAGTAAAGAAATAATTGGTAAGATCTTTCATCTTACCTGAGTTGATCAACAATTTTCCACATTCGTTCAGCAGTTCATTCTACCTCTTTCTTCCTCTTTTCCTGCCTGAGTTCTTTGGAAATTGTGCCTAAGGATTCTCCATCATCTTGACCCCACTTGGCTCCTGGATTTCATGATTTCTTTTAACTCCCACTCCCTTCATTTGTGACCTCTAGAGAAAGAGTTGTTGTACTCTATCATAGTCCTCTTTTGGCAAGGAGTCCACCCCTATTTTTTTACCTTGTTCCAGAAATTTCTCTAGATCTAGATTTTCCCTATCCAGAATCTCCTGTAATTCCTGGTCCTCTGTTCCTACTTCACTTGGAGTCATCTCCTAGTCCCCATTTATCTCCATCAGGCTTGATAGATCATCCTTTTGCTGATTGTCTACTGTGATATCCTCCATGTCAGCTACCCTATCCTGTTCTTCTGTTACATTCTCCATGTCCTAGACTGTCTCCTTGTTCCCCTCTTCTTCCTCTAGGATCTTGAAGCTGTTTTGTCTTGTGTGTTTGTCCTCATTTTCCTTCTTGTGTGGATGCTTTCCTCCTTTTCCTTTACTCCCAACTTTGGTGAAACCCTCGTGGTCTCTCTCGACAGTGGTTTTTTGATTATCTTCCCTGTTGATTATAGGGAATTCTCTATATAGATACCTATGTTCATGGCATTTGCGACATCTGAATGGTATATGCTCATAGTCCACTGTCTGCACCCATTCTTCATCATATACTTCTAAAATGATCGCTTCCAGCAGGGCTCCAGATAGATCCATTTCCACACATATTCGGGCAAAGGAGGTATATCTCCCCTTCAGAGTTGCCTCTGAGATTTTTAGAAAATGTCCCAGCTTGTTGCCTATGGTTTTCAAAGATTCTGGCAACCAATAATCCAAAGGAAGGGAATATAGTCTGATCCAAACCGGTACTGAAGTGAATGTTTCACGTTCTGGGACAAAGTTCATCATCCATGGCCGCATGTAGAGTCTTGTCGTAGCATAGAAATAGGGCCCCCCTTCAAACACTTTGTCTTTGTCTTCTAAGCTTGCGAACACTACTGTGAAAAAACCCTTAGAACCCAGATGTAAATGTATTTCCCCCTTTGGCTTCCAATGGCTTCTTATCCAGACATGCAAAGCCCTTTCCATCGGCCATAGCCCCATGAACTTGCATATGATTGCATGCTCTGTCATATGATCTCTATGAGCTTGTATCGCTGGGTCGCTTAATACTACCTGAGGAATAATGCCTGACTTGGGCTTGCAGACTACCGTGGTCTTTCTGGAAGCCAGTTTTTCACTACTGCCTCCAATCTCCTTTTATTTTCTCATTTCCTGTTGATCCCTTTCCTGATCCTGATCTTCGCTTCTTCTAGATGTCCCCTGACTTCTGGTTTCTGAGATCTTGTCCAATGGTTTTTTGAAATGTTTCTTTCCCACGTTCTGACTTCCTCCTATGACAACCTAGCTATAGGAGGGAGCAACACTCCCCCCTGCACTCCTCGCCATGGTACCCTGAATCCAAAACCCTGTCTTCAACTCCAACCCTAGCTTCTCCACTCCCCAAGTAGCCCTAATCACCCCATCCTCCCATGGTTTTGTAGTTTCCCTCATTGTTTCACTTTCACTCTTGAAATAATAAATAAAATATTTTTATGTCTATCTTAAATAATTTAATTTTATATAACTTTTCCAGAGATAGAGTAATTAAAATTAAAGGTAAAATAATTTAGTTATTTCTTAATGAGAGGAAAATGTGTAACTCATTCAATTTTTAATATAAAATATTAATAATAATAAATTATTCAAAAATACAAGTTAAACAATGAAAAATTACACATGGTCTATATAGAGAGATGGATCTAACTTAATCATGGATTTATCAAGCACCAAAAAGGATTAATTCTCTTGACATTTAATTTTTTTTTCAAATTTCTTGGCTCTCCGTAGATTGGTGGTTATGATGGATCTATACTGGTATTATTTCATTTAGTAATGGTATTTTTAATTTAAATCATATAATTTTATAATGGTTTTTCATTTATCTTATTTGGTAATTGTTTATATATTTTTTCAAATTTCTTGGCTCTCCGTAGATTGGTGGTTATGATGAATCTATACTGGTATTATTTCATTTAGTAATGGTATTTTTAATTTAAATCATATAATTTTATAATGGTTTCCATTTGTCTTATTTGGTAATTGTTTATATATTTTTATCATAGACCCGAAGCCATTACAATAATATTCATTAAAGCATTATAGTTGATCATATCACTAGCAAGAATTTGATTTTAGGTAGGGAAGATAACAAATCATTTTGCTTAACCATTTTAGATAACGTAAATTATATATATATATATTATATATATATATATATATATATATATATATATATATATATATATATATATATATATATATATATATATATGCAATATCTTATCACATTTAGTAGTGATATATTTTTATATGGTATTTTTCATTTTAATTATCTCAATGGTATTTTAGTAATGATAATTTTCACTTATCTCATTTAGTTGTAATTTTTTTTTAGTTTTTGTAATTTTTTTCTTCATCTCATATATTCTTTTGGTATTTTAAAAATGATATGTGAAAATATTAAATGAGTAATTTCAATTAGAAATTATTTTTCACCCAATGAAATTAATTTAAATTAAAAATTCAACAAAATGAAAATGAACCAACAAATTTTGCTCATGTTAGTGAATTCAATGGCAAAAATATTGGAACTACATCAAAATTTATCGTTCTTGTCAGCTCTGATAATGAAGAGGCCCATACTCTAAAAGCATGGTTTGAAAAGGAAGTCTTAGCTACAACCTCTCCATCCCTAACTATAAGATATGCACCTTCTTCTAACCAACTACCTAAAAAATAACACTTGTATAGCTTTCCAACATCGACACCTCTGAGAAATTCACACTCTTTCATGTAAAGGTTGCAATGACAAAAATATGGATGGGGAGTTTTTATTATCTTTATTACCCTTCTATCATTGTGGGGAAACAATGCATGAAAAAACTCATTCCCAATAATGTAAACACATGGAATTGTCCAAAATGCAACGTTGATGTAACTAACTATGATTTTAGATACTTACTTAAACTAGACATACACGATCACACATGAGAGTTGCTTTCAACAATTACTTTTGAAGATACAACGTCTACCATACTTGGAAATAGTGCAAAAGACTTTCACTTATTATCTTCAAACCTAGATACATTCAAGGAGATTGTCTCCAAAGTACTTTAGACAAATCACCTCTTCACTCTGTCAGTGAAGATGGAAACATTTAGAGAAATACCACGCTTGAAGTTTGTCATCACTAAGGAAGAAATATTTTAATTCTTGTTAGGATGCAACATCATCCTTGAAGAAATCGAGATAATTTCTAAATCATAAATGGATTTAATTACATGTACCTCTACAATTTGCTATAATGTCTTCTCAACATATAGCCTTCATATGCCTCCCTGACTATATGTAATATTTTAATGTTTAAAGATGCTTTGAGCACAAGTTTTTTTTGGATTTAATTACGTGTACCTCTATAGTTTGTGGTTTTTTTTTTCTCAACATATAGTCCTTGTATCCCTTATTTTCTATATGTAAAATTTCAATGTGTAAATACACTTTTCAACATAGGTTGCATTTTCCCTCTTGTAACAAATCATGGAACTTGATGAGTCTAGAAAATGCATTTATTTGCATATGTTGTTGTAATATACTTAAATGTTTCTTCATGCATACTATTCAAATGTTTAAATTCTCTTTCCATATGTAAAGCAATCCCACACCTCATTTACTCATGTGATAATGTAATATAAGAATATCTTGTTCTTCACTTTCTATTATTTATTAATTGTTATTCAATGTTATTCTTCTTTCCATTCCCCAAAACATTCTCATTTTTTCTTTTGTCACCTCTAGGTGCCTTTCCTTGTTTGCAATTACTTTTGCAAATGTCCTCTACTTCTAATGATGAACGTGCCCAAAGATATTATCTCACAAACAAAAAAGTGAATAAATACATGTCGGCGTGAACTTTATCATGCTAAAAAAGACTCGACAAACTTTAAAAGAAAAAAGAAACAAAACAACGCCCAACCCTCCCCCTCTAAGCCATATTTTGCTACTTCACATTTTCCCTTAAACCCATATGTGGCTACCACTTCCCACTTCCAAATCAACCCTATTTTACAATAAACAAACTAACTTCCTCATGAATATATCACTTACAAAAACACCCACACTATTCATCATGCCACCAACTCACTAGCACACGCTTTTAACAACTCTTACGTTATCCATGTGCATCATGAATTCCATGCAAGAATTGACAAACTCCCACTAACGAATTCATGTTCTATTTGTATCGAATCATAATCTTAAATCCATTTCTACATCTCCAACAACATGCATTGTTAGTCCAAATCCATGTTTGAAACAAACAACCATCACTTCTCATTGTGGAACAACATGGACCATGGTCATCAACCATGTGTCCTAGCTTGTCTTACACAAATCAAAGAAATTCTCATAGATAGAATCAACTTGATATTCCAACTAACGCATGCATGTGGTGGCTAATATAAATACAATGGCCACATAATCTTCCCACAAGACATTACAACAATAACCAACATCTTAGCTCTGCATGTTGAGAACTTTACCATCCTTTTGGTTACCCATTGTATCATTGACCATTGGGCTTATGATTGCATGGTAAGTAGACATCGTCTTTTGGTTGGATTGGAATACAAAATATCAAATGACCCCTATAATAAATATGCTCACATTGACCACAATGCACTTGCATCCTTACTAGCTTTTCCCACTAATGTCTCCCCTTCTCTTTGCCATTCTAACACCATCGATCCAACCATCCAACATTCATCTCCAACTCCCTTTGCATCCCATCTAGATTCCACTAACCCAAATTTCCAACAAACATCATTATTTGTACCCATTATTCCCAATACACATATAGAAGTACAGTAAATATGTGTTGGCATTATGGCATAGGTCTTGTTCTTGATGGCAACTCACTCAAATGACAGATCACAGTTCAGGTTCTCAGAATCAAAGAAAAGGAGGTATACGCAGGTTCCCTTTGACGAACCTGCATATACACGTGGGATAGCCAATACAAAGGCGCGTATGCGTATGCATGCACTTTCATGCAAGGAAAAGCGCGTACATGTGGGAAAACTTGTTTTTAGTCCATGGTATTTAGTCCTTGGTATTTGGACCTATGGTTTTGGACCATGGTATCTCGTTCGAGGTGTTGAACCCAGGTATTGAGTCCCAAGTATTGGCTCTAAGTAGTTTTGGACCATGGTATTGAGTAAGGCCTAAGACTATAAAAGGGGAAGGAGATCATTAGGCAAAGGTACTCAAGGATTGAATATCTTATGAAGAGAAAAGATCTAGAAAACTGGTCTTTGGGTTATGGTGCATAGCTGGATCTGAATCAAGGAGGAACCTGAGCACAAGGAGAAAGAAAAGTTCTAGTGATTGGTCAAGATCTTAAGGCTTGAAGAGAAGTATCTTTGTGTGATTTTGATCTGTTATATTTGGTGCATGACTTGATCTATAAATCTGATAATCTGGGTATAACTGATGTCTGAATATTTGTAAAGGGTAAATTATCTTTTATAGATCTGTACGCAGGTTCTGCATAGAAAAGGCGCATATACACGCTGGTTCAGTAATTCAAAATAGCATATATGCAGGTTTGCCTTAATACAGAAGCGCATGCACGTGGGTTCTACATATTGAAGTAGCGTATGTCTCATGAAATATGTTTTAGCTACTTTTGTTACTGTTACTGTATTTTGGTTACAACTTTTAGAGAAGTGATTGGTTGATTCAGTTTTGGTTGGTGCAAAGGAGATTGATTGATACAGATATTCTTGATGTTTGATTGATGTTATTGATGGATCCAGTCTGAAAATTTATGAAACGTGGTCCTTGGAAGAAAAGAGAAGGTTGTAGGCCACCAATCTTTGATGGGAGCAACTTCATCTATTGGAAGGTAAGAATCACAACCTATCTTCAATCTCTTTTACAGAAGTTTGGGATATCGTGGAAGGAGGATACACATTTCCATCAACAACTCCTACAGATACGGCTGGTAAAAAGCAGTATGAAACAAATGCAAAGGTTGTCAATACTTTATTGGGGAGTCTATCTCAATCAGAATTCGTCAAGGTGATGCAGCTCAAAACCGCCAAAGAAATATGGGACAAGATTGTTTTGAGCTATGAAGGAGACGATCAGGTAAAACGTGCAAAACTACAATCTCTCAGAATGCACAATGATGAAAGTGTGGCTAATTATTTCTTACGTATAGATGAGATTGTTAATCGCATGAAAAACTTGGGTGAAGAGATAAAAGAAGTTACTTTGGTTGAAAAGGTTCTAAGATCTTTGTCTTCTAAGTTTGAATCAAAAGTTTCTGCCATAGAAGAAAAGCAGAATCTTTAGAGTATTACCATGTCACAGCTGCACGAAATCCTAACTGCTTTCGAAATGAGAAAAGGGGGTCCATCAGACATGAGAGAAGCCACATTCAAAGGAGAATACAATGAGTCAGGACATACGACAAAAGGAGAGGAAGAATCAAACTTTGTCAAAAACCTTCAACGGGGTTCTGGAAGATTCAGAGGTAAGCTACCTTTCAAATGCTTTGCTTGTGGAAGAGTCGGTCACTATGCAACCAAATGTCCTCATAAAGATAAGCTTGATAAAGGTAAGGAACCAGTTAAATGGAATAGAAAACAGAGTATAAGTAAGAAGAGCTATTATACTCATGAAGACAACGATGGACTTTCAAATAGTGATGAAGATGAACATGGTAATGATTATAGACTTTTGATGGCTTTTGAAGATGATGATTTCTTGGATGCTATAGATGAAGATGATCTCTATGAAGAAATTTCTAAACTTAAAATTTGCTTAGAAGAAAAGAGTATGATTATAGATACTCTAACATTCCAAATTGCTGAAAGGGAAAAACATAATGAAAAGTTAGAATGTGAAATTGTGGGACTTAGAAAAGATATTGAGAAAACAAAAGCTCTTAACCTTAGATTTGCTAAAGGATTTGAAACTTTAGATGAGATTATCGAAGTGCAGCGTTCTCCTCTAATAAAGACAGGTCTTGGATATACTGAAGAAGCATCTCAAGCACAAAGGCCATCCACTTCCAAAAGTTATCTTGATACAACAAGGAGAAATGAACAGGTAGACAATTGTTAGCAAAGGCATAAAGCAGATCACCAGGTAAATCAGGGTCAATCTACTTCAAGGATGAACATAGATCACCAAGTAAATCGGGGTCAATCTACTTCAAGGATGAAAAAAAGCTACAACCAATCACAGGTAAATCATTCTCAATTTGCCTCAAGAATGAATATCAATGGAAACTACAATCACCTGGATGGTAGGTTTGATAATCACAGGAATTTCTTCAATGGCCAATGTTTCTCTTGTCATAACTTTGGACACAAAGCTGCTCAATGTGTTGCCTACAAAACCATCATGACTAGAGAAGCACGAAATCAAAGGAGCGTGAGTGGGATCATGAAAAGGACATACAATAACTTTTATGTTCTTGAAAATGAAACAGAATGTTCTATTTGTAACAACTTCGGTCATGAAGATTCTAAATGCAGGAGTAGGTTTCGGCAAAAAACTCAGAAGGATCAAGTTTCATTGGGCCCCAAAACATGGAGAAAGAAAGAACCACAACCAGAAATATGTGGTATAGCCTTATATGCGGAAGGACAGGAAAATCAATGGTACATCGACAGTGCATGCTCGAAACATATGACAGGTGATAAAGAAAAACTTCAGTCGTATAGTGCCTTAGAAAAGGAAAGGAAGGTCTCATTTGGAAATGACACCCCTGCACTCATAAAAGGTAAAGGCTATGTTATTTTGAAAGAAAAAGTCAAAGCTAGAAATGTTATGTATGTTGATGGCTTAAAGCATAATCTATTGAGTGTTAGTCAGATGTGTGATCAAGGAAATGAGGTAATATTTCGATCGAATGGATGTATTGTTCGTGAGCTTGATACAAGAGAAACAGTGATCAAAGGCATAAGAACTCCAAATAATTTATACATAATCAAGGGAGGACAACAACAATGCTATCTAAGCAAGAATGATGAACACTGGCTATGGCACAGAAGATTGGGGCATCTAAGCTTCCCTCAAATAAGGAAAGCATGCAAATATCAAGCTGTTCACGATCTTCCTGACATCAAAATTCCAGACAATACAATATGCAAATCATGTCAGTTTGGTAAGCAAACCAGAACTCATTTCCCTGAGAAGGAAGGATCAGCTAGTAAGCCACTTGAACTTGTCCATATTGATTTATGTGGTCCATCAAGGAAAAATTCACCTCGGGGAGAAGAATACTTTATATTGTTCATTGACGACTTTTCAAGGATGTGTTGGATAGGACTTCTGAAGCATAAAGACGAAGCTTTCGAAAAATTCAAAGCTTTCAAAGCCTTGGTTGAAAATGAATCAGATCGCAGAATCAAATGTCTTAGGTCTGATCGAGGAGGGGAATTTACCTCGGATGAATTTTTCAATTTTTGTGAAGAACATGGAATAAGAAGGGAATTCTCTACCGCAAGGACTCCTCAGCAAAATGGAGTAGTGGAAAGGATGAACAGAACGGTTCAACAAATGGCTCGTGCTATGCTTGATGAGTCTGGAACTCGTGCAACCTTCTGGGGTGAAGCTGCATTTTCTGCCATTACTATTCTCAACAAAACAAACGTTCGGGTAAACAACACTCAAACTCCTCATGAACTTTGGTATGGTAAGACTCCTACGGTAAAATACTTCAAAATTTTTGGAAGCAAATGTTACATCAAAAGGACTGATGAAAACCTTGGCAAGTTTGAACCTAGAGCAGATGAAGGCATTCTCCTTGGTTACTCCTCCCGAAGTAAAGGATATAAGTGTTACAATAAAAGACTTGGAAAAATTGTTGAAAGTATTGATGTAGTGGTTGATGAAGCAGGCGATAATCCAAAGCAGATAAAAACAGAAGATTTTGAAGATGAAGATGACTATCCTTCAACTTCAAATCAGACTAATGATGAAGAGGAAACCTATGAGGCACCAGAAGAACAGATAAGGGTAGAAGAAAAGACTCCATCCAGGTACGTCCAGAAGAATCATCTAGAGACTCAAATTTTGGGGCAGAAAGAGGCAGGTGTTCAAACAAGAAGA
Organism: Pinus tabuliformis; assembly: GCA_031772625.1. Lineage (NCBI taxonomy): Eukaryota > Viridiplantae > Streptophyta > Pinopsida > Pinales > Pinaceae > Pinus > Pinus tabuliformis. The sequence goes on along the minus strand of CM062806.1, from coordinate 741,039,484 downwards.
ACTATTACAGAAGCTTCAAGTTATCTAGCATTGCTCTCCTCCGTCGAACCACGAAATGTAAGTGAAGCATGCAAAGATGAATGTTGGATCAAGGCCATGAATGAAGAACTTGAGCAGATTGAAAAGAATAACACTTGGGAGTTGGTTCCTAGACCAAATGAAAATGGAGATGTTATTAGAGTTGGATATTCAAAAACAAGCTGAATGAAAATGGAGATGTTATTAGAAACAAGGCCAGACTTGTTTGTAAAGGGTATGCTCAACAAGAAGGTATAGACTTTGAAGAAACTTTTGCACCAGTTGCCAGACTTGAAGCGATAAGAATGTTTCTTGCTCTTTCTAGCTTTCAGAAGTTCAAAGTATATCAAATGGACATGAAATCTTCTTTTCTGAATGGAGACTTGGAAGAAGAAGTGTATATTGAGCAACCAGATGGGTTTATCCTTGGAAATGATCCAAAACTTGTATGCAGACTCAAAAAGGCTCTCTATGGCCTTAAACAGGCTCCAAGGGCTTGGTATTATCGTTTGGATAAGTACCTCCATCAACAAGGCTTTTCAAAAGGCTCAACAGATAGCAATCTATATATAAAAATTGACAATGATAAGTTGTTAATACTTGTTGTGTATGTTGATGATATCATCTTTGGTAGCAATGAAGAAGACATGAGTCAAAACTTTGCCTTGGTGATGCAAAAAGAATTTGAAATGTCCTTACTTGGGGAGCCCACATATTTTCTTGGTTTACAAGTCCAACAAAACAAAGACGGTATTTTTCTATCACAGACCAAGTACCTCAAGCAGATCTTGAAGAAATATGGGATGGAGGATTCGAAACCAGTATGTACTCCTATGGTAACAGGATGCAGCCTTATCGCAAATGATGAATCAGCAGCTGTACATCAACCAACCTACAGATCCATGATTGGTAGTCTGCTCTATTTTACAGGTACCCGACCAGACATCATGCATGCAGTGGGAATAGTTGGAAGATTTCAGGCAAATCCAAAGGAAACTCATCTTCAGGCAGTTAAAAGAATTTTCAAGTATCTTCAAGGAACTCAAAACTATGGCTTATGGTATCCTAGAGATACAGATCTCACACTTCATGCATATATAGTTGCAGATTGGGCAGGAAGCGTGGATGATAGAAAAAGCACTAGTGGTGGTGCATTCTTTATGGGTTCTAGATTAGTATCTTGGTTCAGCAAGAAACAAAACTCAATTACATTATCTACAGCTGAAGCAGAATATGTGGCGGCTGCATCTTGCTTCACACAACTCCTTTGGATGATGCAAACTTTGCAAGACATTCAAATCACTTTTACTCCACCTATCTCCATTTTATGTGATAATACAAGTGTAATCAATGTTTCAAAGAATCCAGTCATGCATTCGATGACCAAGCACATACCTATCAAATATCATTTTCTCCGGGAACAAGTGCTTGAACAAAAGGTCAAATTGGAGTATGTTCCCTCCAAGGAACATGTTGCTGATATATTCACCAAACCTCTGCCCAGGGAGACATTTAAATACCTCAGACAGAAGCTGGGAGTAGTTGATGCATCATCTTGCTGTTGAAATTATCTGTTTCAGAGAACAGTGGTTGTACGCGAGTTTCATGAAGCGTATCTGCGTACATACGCCATTTTCTGTGGATACAATCACGTATATGTTGGTTTGAAGACAAACAGTGGGCCAGACTCAGGATGAAAAGAGTCTGATATGGGTCTGACAGAGACCATCTGACACAGGTTCAGGGGGAGCATATACTTCTAATAATGCATTGTTGGCATTATATTAGAAGATGTTTTTGTTTCAGGTGAAACAAGAGCAGAGGGAGATCATGGTTATCGGTCTGAATGATGATTGACAGATGTTGCTGATGTTAGTTACTGATGACTATCATAGTCTTGTCTTAGATATTTTGCCTCTATGTCATGTATATATTTTATTATCAAGGTCATGTAACGGCCTATTTTGGTTTCCCCACTATGCCTGGGATGGATGATGTAATGTTCTTGTTTATCATGTGTAAAATTTTGGTCTATCCCCACTTGGTTGGGTGGATGAGTCAATATTGGTATATCCCCACTTGGTTGGGAGATGGATGTATGTATGAGCCTTTGGTGATAGGAAGGTCATTTATGATGTATAGAGTCATGTTCTTTCTTGTAGAACATCTTTTTGCAGACTTTACCTACAGTCAGGGGGAGCATGGACAGCACAGCAGAGCAGAGATTTCAGCATGTACTCAGGGGGAGCATAACCCTTTGCCCTTGATGACAAAGGTGAGAATGACTTTGAGTGACTTGGAGTCGCCATCAAGTCCAAAGGGGGAGATTGTTGGCATTATGGCACAGGTGTGGTTCTTGATAGCAACTCACTCAAATGACAGATCACAGTTCAGGTTCTCAGAATCAAAGAAAACGTGGTATATGTAGGTTCCCTTTGACAAAGCCGCGTATACACGCGGGATAGCCGATACAAAGGCGCGTATGTGTATGCACGCACATTCATGCAAGGAAAAGTGCATACATTTGGGAAAACTTGTTTTTAGTCCATGGTATTTAGTCCTTGGTATTTGGACCTATGGTTTTGGACCATGGTCTCTCGTTCGAAGTGTTGAACCCAGGTATTGAGTCCCAAGTATTGGCCCTAAGTAGTTTTGGACCATGGTATTGAGTAAGGCCTAAGACTATAGAAGGGGAAGGAGATCATTAGGAAAAGGTACTCAAGGATTGAATATCTTATGAAGAGAAAAGATCTAGAAAAATGGTCTTTGGGTTATGGTGCATAGCTAGATCTGAATCAAGGAGGAACCTGAGCGCAAGGAGAAATAAAATTTCTAGTGATGGGTCAAGATCTTAAGGCTTGAAGAGAAGTATCTTTGTGTGATTTTGATCTGTTATATTTGGTGCATGACTTGATCTATAAATATGATCATCTAGGTATAACTGATGTCTGAATATTTGTAAAGGGTAAATTATATTTTATAGATATGTATGCAGGTTCCGCATAGAAAAGGCGCGTATAGACGCTAGTTCGGTAATTCAAAATAGGGTATACGCAGGTTTGCCTTAATACATAAGCGTATGCACGTAGGTTCTACATATTGAAGTAACGTATGTCTCATGAAATACATTTTAGCTACTTCTGTTTATTGCTGCAGTGTTCTGGGTTTAGCATTGGTTTCTGGTTACTGTTACTGTATTCTGGTTACAGCTTTCAGAGAAGTGATTGGTTGATTCAGTTTTGGTTGGTGCAAAGGAGATTGGTTGATATAGATATTCTTGATGTTTGATTGATGTTATTGATGGATCAAGTCTGAAAATTTATGAAATGTGGTGCCTGGAAGAAAAGAGAAGGTTGTAACCTTCTGTAGGTCAGGACCTACGTACTAGTACATCAGCTAGTACAAGAGCTAAGGGGGTTGTAGCTCCCTTCCAGGAGAAGCTGGAGAATGAGAGAAGGTTGTAGCCTTCTGTAGGTAGAAGCCTGCGTACTGGTATAAGACTACACTAGTACAAAAAAATTGTAAAAAGAAGTTTCTACTTAAAAGAAGATAGAAACAAATTGCAGCAGGTGGTTTTCACCCACATTGGGTTTCCACCTTATATCTTGTGTTCTTGTGTGTGACTGTCTGCTCTGTTTTATTGTTTATATGGTTCTGATGCACAGATTAATGATCAACATCTGAAGAATAATCTAAATTATAAGTTTGCAGGTTATACGCTAGTTTCCTTAACTGTAGTTGCGTATATACGCAGTTTTCACTAACTGAAGTAGTGTATACAAAACTGATTGTGAAATGAAAAATAATTGACTTGATAATACTGATTCACCCCCACTCTCAGTATTATTTCCAACAATATGACAATATTTACAAGCATCCAACCACCATTTTGGTGCTGCAATTGAATGATTTCCAATTAGACTATCTATAATCAACGAATACATCAAAAAAGGTCTCCTTTCTATGGAATTCCCCACATTTTTTCGCACATTATTCTTCACATTTAGTGCTACTTATACAAAATCATTATTCATGTAGTCATGCTAGATACTCAGCCTCATGATGTTATGAAACAACAAAATTGGAGAAATGAAAACATTATCTCCAACCCCAACTTAACATCACTATATATGCACCCTAGATTCGTAATATTATGTGAAGTCATCTTAGCAAAACACTTGCAATCAAAAGACCACTGGTATAGATATGCACTGTGTTACAATATTATCATATTTATATATACATGAGTGAAAGCATGAAGATGGGTTACACTTTTGGGCCAATTGTGGAGATGAAATTTCAAGTTTTTCCTCTTTTATCGAATTGAAGCCCTCAAAACTCATATAATCATTGTGAATTTTGATTCAGAGTAAAAATACGCATTGTGGAGAATTATGTTGTTGTCATAATGATATTTTTTGCATAAATATTTAGTGTCATATAATATGTCAATTTCTCATTAAATGAAACACTTGTCCTTGCAAATTTTCACACATCTTAAGAGGTATGTGCGTGTCCACGTAGCATAACTTAGTCTAAAATGTGTAATTTAAAAAAAATTATATATATGAGCATGATCTACACAGAGAAAGCTAAAATTTTCATATTAAAAATTATTTTTTTATGCAAAAATATATTTCTATTATTTTTTGAAATTGGCGAAGTAATATTTCAATTTCATTTTGCAGACATGTGTGTTCATGTACGTTTTTTTTCAAATATTTAAATAAATTGAAAAACTAAAAGTGCCCTTTTGAATAGGACTCGTAAATGAAGAAAGTGGTTTTTTTGAAAAAATATTGTTGTGTATATCTTATGATATTGATTATTTATTCAACCTCTTTAAAAGAGTTAAAAAAAAATCAAGCATTATGTTTAAAAGAATTTAGATGAAAAATATCATATGAATTCGAAAATGCCAAACTCATATGCTATTGGATAGAGGATTCCTTCATGAATCCAATGTGATCAACTCTGCCACCTAAGGAAAAATTTAGCCCTAAGTCCACTAGGGTACAAAATGGGGTTGGAGGAAATTTTATAGAAGAGGTGCTGAAATTGCTGATTTCAGGACTTAAGAGGCTCGATTGAGTGCTTAAAGCGCTCAATCAAGCGCCTAAGTTTCAAATTTAAATAGCTATATCGAGGGTTTTGTAAACTCTTGATCGAGCGTTATGGATCGATTGAGCTATTATGCTCGATCTAACCTTTAGAGAAATTTTTTGAATGATCTAAAATTAAACATTTTAAAATTCCAAATCTTATTAGAATTTTTGTTGTAATGTCATGTAAAAACTTTATTAAATTTAATATTAATATTAAAAGATGATTATTATTATTATTAAATTAAATGATGAAATGATATTAATATAAAAAAAGTAATATTAATATATTTTAATGTTAATATTAAATTTATTAATTTTAGATTAATATAATATTATTAACTTTAATATAAAATAAAATTTCTTATATTATAATATATGCTAGTGCAACCTCGCCGATGAGACTGAGACCCAAGACTAACATGGTCGTCGGGCCCCATGAGGGGTGACAAATGGGTCATTGAGGAGGGTCATACCTCCCAATCCCCTCTTCTTATACAGAGGAGAGATTGGCGCACAAAAGCCTTAGATTTTAGGCATGTGAGTCTTTACATTGCTTTGGAAATGGGGAGCAATAACGGGTTGATAGGCGGGATGAGGAAGGTGTTGATATTTTGTTTCAGTGCTCAAGGTTGGTGGTGGAACTATACTTGGCCTCCTTCTCGACAATGAAAGAGGCATCAAAGGCATGATAGAATTGGTGGTTTCTTGATTTTCTCTGGGTAATTGTGGTTTTCTGCGTACAACGAAGTCCAACTCCTTGTTTTTCTCGGGCTTTGCAGGGCCGGACTAGGTTGGAAATTGTTGTGTGAAGGAAAATGTTATTTCTGGTTCATTTGGGTTAAGGAGCGTCTATGTAAAATCTGGCAGTGCCATGGTGAGGGCGGTGATTGGGAGGCGCGAAGCTTCTGGAGGACCATCATCATCTTTGTAGCCATCTCTGTATAGTGGAGTGATTGGTGTGGTGGGAATGTAAATGTGGTGATAACGACGATGGTCGAGCGGACTCCCTAGGCTCCAAGAGAGCGACCCTATCTCACAGTTGGTACAATTCTATCTGGGTTATGCAGGATGGGGACAATCTACTCTGGATTCCACCTTCTCCCTAAACCCATTCTCGGTGGGCTGACGAGTGGAGTGGTGGAGCTGTCGTCGTGCATTAGGGCAGGTGGGGAACCTTGAGTTTTGTCTGGTGGACAGGTGGGCATCAATTCAATTTAGCAAACGAGGCAGTACCCTCGGTCAAATTGGGCATGCTTGGGTGATGGTAGATGCACCCTTATCCTCGTCGCGGGTGGTCTATCATCCCGGCGAAGCCAGGGACAGGGAGGGAGGAGGCCCTTGCATTGGAAATCATGGTGGATGGAAGCAAGAGAAAACCAGTGGGCAGGGCTAGGGGTGTAGGTACTAGAGCGTGCAGAGGGTGAGTTAGTCCCGAGGAGGTAGCAGGAGTCGGGGGCAATTGACTCAGCATAGCGGCAGCGACAACATGAAGACATCTCGTACTGGTACCAGTACTGATCTGATTTAGAATATTAGTTAGTGCTAAGATATTCCTCAGATTATAAACAAAATGATTTCATTGCGCTTAAGGATTCATCAATTTTTGCAAGTAAAATGAAGAGTTTTTATGTTAGTTTTATGAGAAACTTAACATAAACCAGAAACTGAACAGTAGCATAAACATGTACAGAACATCATCAAAAACACATTACAACAAGCACATGATAAAGGAGTTCACCCCTCTTGGGCTACGTCTCCTTGGTCCAGCTTCCAATGGCTTGGGCCTCTCTATTATTCTCAAAAGTGTAAAAAAATGTGTTTATAATGCTCAAATGCTTCTGAAACCTACTCCAATCAGTCTAGAATACTAAAAAATAGCTATCTAGCCTCTTTTTGCAACCAATTTGGTAGAAAAATGAAGAAGTTATGACCTCTCCTAGCTTTCCCACTATTCGTTCCACAAATTGCTCCACATCTGATAGGAACCCACAATTTCGCTCCAAAAATCCGCTAACCAAGTGATAATTTTTCCGCGTGGTGGGCCATAATCTGTTGGCACCAACTGTCCATCGCAAATCGCAATTGGCAGACCCGACATAACTTTTAACGGAAGCTTATAAATGTATCACGTCTGGGATCCTTTTGCAATTGACAGAATACCGGGGTCTTGGATATGCGGTACTTTGCAGCATGCTGTGATTTTCAATTGCGAGTTCGCATCGCAACCCGGTACTTGCCGGGGGGCGATTCTTGAAAGCCTTCCCACCTACCTTATCGCATCACACCCTTCCCTACTCGAGGGCTGATTTTTAACGCTGACCTGCCTGTGATTGAGATTTGCGACATGCGGGGGCCAATGGCAGCTTGCCACTTGGTGTTTCCTCATTCGCTGAAGGACCTTGCCACATCATCCAATCCTGCCATGTGAGCAAGTCAAACCTGAACTTTGACTTGCTATAACTTCTGCATAGGAGCTCGGATTTGAGTGTCATTCACACTGTTGAAGTCAAAATGATGAGCTCTTCGATCTGAAGCTAAGTTTATCAAGATTCTAACACTTTGATTTTTGAGCCTAATTTTGAGCACCTGATCAAGTACTCAAACTCTTGGCTATTGGAGGGGTTGTGGGTGCCAGAGAGCTCATGTAGCTCAAAACAATGGCCATTGTAATGCCCCGAACCCACAGGGGTTGCAACACTGCTACTTGGAAAACTTTCGAGGCCTAATCCAATCCTTGATGGATCGGGTAGATGCAGCAGAACGAACCAATCGGGAAGAGCACAACGACTTGATGGCAATATTGGATCACATGCATTACTTAAAGTGACAGGTCAGGGAGAGAGTGGTGGTAGTCTGGCGGGGACAAAACCATCTAGCAGAGAAAGTGGAAAAGCTGGAGAATTGAATGGCACACTTCGAAGGGCACGTTCAGTGCAACTTCCGTCTTCCACCTCCTCCAGGAACTGCTCTAGATAAACCAGCTTCTATCACCTCAAATGACTAGTATGTCCTCTGGTTTTCTTTATGTTTTGTTTTTATATTGGAGCTTATGGCCCTATCGTTTGTGGACACTGTTATTGGCATCTTTTTTGTATTTTTGCCACCTTTTGCAGACTTTTGTCAACAAACCTGGTCGGGGTGAGACCACATGCTTTTTGAATTATATATATATATATATATATATATATATATATATATATATATATATATATATATATATATATATATATATATATACAACTACATTAATAAATGCGGTTGGTATATGCCTTAGGCATTAACAAAAGAGTTGAACATTAACACAAAAAGAGTCATACAAGCTGATTCAATATATGTTAATTTTATTTAACCTATTTTTTTTATAAATCTAACATAATAAAATATATAATATTTTTAAAATCTTGAAGTGATCATAACCTACCTAAACAATTTCAATTGGGATACATGAAGTGCTCTATGTATCTTTGATGGAGGTAGTTGGAACATTAATATTTTGGAAAATTTTAGATAATATTTCCATGCAAAATTATCATTTTCCTGATATTTATGATTGGGAATTACTGGGGGCAGGGGGTTGGGGTGAATCAGTAATTCAAAAGTATTTACTTTGCCTCAACTTAATCTTTTTCTTATGTTGTTAATGGTTTATGTTTGTGCTCAATTATTATTGAATTCCTTTTGCAGGTGTCAAAGAGAGAAATTTGTAGATTTATTTATCAAGCATTCAAAACATTCATACAACATTCAAGAATAAACACATGAAGACACCAGATATAAGTGGAAACCTTGAAGGGAGAAAACCACGAATTTTAGGCTGAAAGTGATGTGAAGGCAATCTGATACTCCTTATTACATCAAATTTTTGTAGGCTCCTACCTCAAAGGATGCTCCAACTCCCACAAGTTTTCTACAGGCTACAACCGACAAGAGGCGCCTACCTCAACAGGCTACAACCTGTTCCTTTTCAAGCTACAACATAGAAAGGGACAGAAATCTCTCAATCACAACTTCATGTCACAAATGCTGGTTACCTCATTTATAGTTATGTTGTCAAGTCTACTGCTGCACTGCTTCTCCCTTTCACTTTGTATCTCTTCTCTTGCTACTCATCCACTTTCTTATGCAGATTGTTTCTTTAAAAAAATAAATCTTTTATCATTCCACATTGTATATTTTATAAGCAAGCCATCTTGGTTGTTTGTATTCTTTGCAAGAATATGAAATGAAGCACTGTCTCTTGGACTTCCAAAAACTGCTCACAATCTTGTCTCTTTACCTTCAGTTCTGAAAAAATAATTTGTAACATAAAATAGAGATGAATTAAAACAACTCAATTAGTAATAATTACAAGAGACAAACCATATTTTCTGTTATTGTCTACATTTTGTGTTCAGTGAAATATATATATATATATATATATATATATGCATTTGTAATGTCCCATTTTAACAATGTTCAACCTTCACATTCAACCTTTGCACTTCACATCACTTTCAGCCTTTTGCATTCAAGCATAAATTATCCCCAGTTCAACACTCAACAGTCATGTGATCAATGACACCAACATTACCAACATTTTCCCCCTTTGGAATTGATGGCAACACAAAATACCTCTGCTTCTAGAGAAAAATATACCTCTGTTACCTCCCCCTTTGACATCAATGGCAAGGGTTTTAAGACTGACAATGATAGTTCATAATAACACTCAATCCATAAAATCATATCCAATATTATTTCCAAGTATTAATGCACTGTGAATGTGGACGTTGCTCCAAATTGTGGACACTGCTCCAAATTGTAGACCCTTCAAATGCAATATATTGAAAATGTTGCCATATTTTTTGCTGCTCTCCAATAGGGATGAAATTGTTTTCTAATGTATGAATAATATTGTTGCAAATAATAACTAAGAAAAATAATAAACTGCTCCAAATAAACTTGTGGCAAGAGAGATAATACATTTCTCCAAATAAATAGGTTGTTCTATAATAAATAAATAATAGGTTGCTCATAATATTGAACGTTGTTATTAATGTTTCTTGTAATATATTGTAATACCAAGGTGCAACATCATTTACACATTCCCATCAAGAACTATGCAGTTTGTGAATGTCATTTTATGTGTTATTATCTCAATTATTTAATCTGTGTGGTATCTGCTTCCAGTTCACTTGACCCATTTGGAATAGTTTGAGGTTGATTACTAAAATTGCAATGAAGGTTGTGCTACTCAAACTCAGCGAAAAGGTTGCTATTTAAGGGCTTGTCAAAACCCAATGATGCATCAAAACTTGGTTATAGAGTCGGTGAAACTCAAGAAATTGAGTAAAACTCAAAATATAGGAAATTTTGTACAGAAAAAATATTAGTCACATTTCCATCCATAAAATTAATAAAATTGTCTAACGTTCGAGGCATGTAATATCGTTGGACCAAACACATAAGTCGAATGCACAGGTAATACTTCTTCCATTCCATTTCAAATTCGAGGTATATATAATACTTGCATTGGAATTTGATGTAATATTTCATATGCAGAGGTAATATGCCAAGGTATATAATACCAAACACTAAATGAATAATGATGAGTGCTCCATTTGTTGTAGGCTGCACAAAATAATGATGAACATTTCATTTGTTGTATGTTGTATTTGTTGTACGCTGGGCATTGTTGTATGCAGACACTGATATCTCTAATGATCGTCCATTCTCTTACCGGTCATGTTGTGTTAGGTCCCTATAATACTAGTGATTCCCCCATTACTATTGTCATTGTATCCCTTATTGTTATTGTTGTGCCCCTATTGTTATTATTGTGCCCCATAGAATCCCTCTATTGTTATTTTTGTGCCTTTATATTATTATTGTTAGGTCGGCTCGGTTATATTGTGACCCTTTATACTCCTATATATAGAAAGGAGGTTTTGTCATTTGAATTATCCAATAATTGCTCATTTATATAATGTAAAGGAGGTTTCCCCCTTGAAGAGGCTGAACTCTAAGGCATTGATCTATCTTTTCTATCTTTTTGTGAGCTGGTTTCATAACATTTGGTATTAGAGCTTTGGATTCTAGGGTTTTGCTGCTCCAAACAGGCCATCGTGGAATTTTCGCTATAACTTTTTTTTTGCGACATTTCAGAAACTAAAAAAAAACCCATTTGAGAAGAAATCAGTCTGAACCTCGGTTCCGAATTTCAGATCTGGTCTCGCTATATTTTCGGAGATATAATCTGAGGAAGTTAGGGTTTCTGCAAACCCCCGAATTACATTCCAAATAGGTCACCTTGGGAAAATCATCATAACCTTCGCTCTGAACATTAGATTTACAGAAAAAAGATGGACTGTAGTTTTTTTGGGTATCATTTTCAGAACCTAAAGTTGAAACAGTGACCCATGGCACGTCGTACAAGTTCGCTCTACTGAACTAGTCTATACTCAGGTCATCGTGGGAGATTTGGCATAACTCTTCATTGCAGAATCCAATCTTGATCAGACTTGCGGGGTTAGAAAGATTACTTAGAGGGTTACCACAGGAAGCAATTTCAGACCTGGGAGATCTAAAATTACGGAGATACATCAAATTCAATAGCGAGCTCCTACAAAGTGAAAAAAGGTGTGTAGTTTTTTTTTTTAATTTTGGCATAAGCTTGGTTTGAAAAATTAGTTTGAAGGAATTCAAAGGGCATAGTGGAGCATTATTATCAGTAATTGATGTCCCGAAGAAAGAAAATGGAAAAACCTAGTAAGCAACCTAAAAGCATTAGCATGACTCATGAAGAAGAGGAAGAAATGCAACATGATATATCAAAATTATGAGACCAAGTGCAACAAATTTCACTTGCACAAAAGGTAACAGAAAATAAGATGGATGGTTTAAAGAAAGACGTAGAAGATAAGATGGATGGTTTAAAGAAAGGTGTGGAAGCTAATATGGATGGTTTAAAGAAAGAGTAGAAGCTAGAATGAATGACGTGGAAGCTAAGATGGATGGCGTGGAAGCTAAGAAGGGTAATAAATTATCACCAAAGTAGTCCGTACAAGGTGTTGCAAAATATAGGTGCTATGGCATACAAATTGGAGCTTCCTGCAGCTTCCCGAGTGCACCCAGTTTTCCATGTTTTATTCTTAAAGAAGGTTATAGGTGAAAAGCTTCCAGTTCAAACAATATTGCTAGAACTTGATGAGGAAGGAAAAACCATATTGGAACCTGAAGCAGTCAAAGAAACAAGAACTTGACAACTACAAAATCGATCAATTTCAGAGTATCTCATTGTTGAGCGATAAAAAGGGTCTTTTTCACCTCTAATTATCTCCACATTAATTGTCAACCCAGGGACGACTTTTTATTTCAAGAGTGTACTCAGTCTAAGGCGGCTATTTACTCAAGAGTAATGTTTTGCAATATAGTGTGTAAAATACAAAAGTAAATGAATGCTTGAAATAAAATCTAATTAAGACAACAAGAAACTCAAATGCTCTGTAATTAAATCATTCACTCACACAACCACCAAACGAGGATACAATAGCAATAACTCATTCCTCTAGAGATTGATGCAATTGAAAAGGCACTCAAAAGAATGATCATCAAACTAGGAACTAGACAGCATATGTCAATATTCACTACAGTCTCAGACCTTTTGCAAACCAAAGCAAAGATAATACGAATAACAAGAAATGGAATAGCAGCTAGGAAATGTAACAGCAACTGAATTCAATAAGCAACAACACCTTAGTCTACAAGAATAAATGCAACAATCGTGTTCTACAGAAATCAAATGGCAATCCCCTATCTTTAAAGATGAATCGAATAGCACACGGTAAATAGAACAACACTGATTAATGATAGAATATGGAACAACGCTTGAAATCCAAATACAAATGCATAATAACTCAACACACGGCACACCTTAATAGTAATCTGATTTGGTAATCCAATTATCAGTCTTAGTTATAAAGAATACGATTGTATTTTATAATAGAACAGCAACGTCAATAGATTGAACAATCGCAAGGAAATATAATCTCTAAGATGAATTCAGTGATACCAATTAAAGAGTGTTACAACACAGCTACGTTGTAATTGGATAGCAATACATTTTGTAAGGATCAACAACGTTATATCAATGATTAAAAGAACAGCAATGCGTTACCAAGTCAAGATGAATCAATACGACATTCCTGTCATAGAGAACGATATTACTCAATTGAACATAAATAAGATATAACAGAAAATAATAGAACATACCAGATTACCGAATAAAGCTGATAATGAAAACCACGCATGAACTAAAGATATAATATACAGCAGTAGCACAATCCACTAGAGGCTGGGCCCTTAGCCGCCAGCAGATGCTGCTGGGCTACTTCAGACGAGAGGGATGAACAACAATTCCCAAATCATATATTAATCATCAAATTGTGAAATCATTACAACAGCAAAAGCTTGAGAATTACAACATGCCACAATCCTTTTTCCCTCCTATCCTATCATGAATCATTAATTCTAAATCTCTAATTCTCAATCTCTAATTCTCAAATCATAGTTCTGCATTCTCTCTGCCATCCTCTTCCCATTTTTCCATCATTTTCCTTCATTTTTCCATCCCCCTCTTTGATCTCTGTTTTCATTTAAATAGAGAGATCAGAGAGACGTTACAATAAAGATAAGTACAACATGATTTCTATTACAAAATTGGATTGTTTCCAACCAATTGATCAACAAAAAAATATATTTCCATCTATCTTTCAACAAGAGCAAGGCGAATTTGGCTTTGCATCTGAGATTTGGAGGACGGCTGCAACAACAAATCTGATAAAATCATGCTTAAAGAACCCTACGTGTCTCTCAATACAAGCCGAATTTTGGCAAACTATTCTAGATAAAAGTTAATTGGGTCCGTTCTGGACAAAACCCATGTTCCGGATTTTCTAGATTCTTCTTCATTTGCCCAGAATCTCAACCGCAAAATTGTCACTTCTTATTCCAGTGAATTTCTGAGTTGGAATATTTAATGATCAAATCTTCAATCTGGAAGTTGTATTGGAGGCTAAAAATGGTGAATAATGTTCCAGCCAATTTATTAAAACTATCCTTGATAAAATCATGCATAATCATCAATTTATTAGAAATAAAGGAGAATAAATAATATTCATCCATAAAAGCATAAATCATTATAAAATGGATTTATATAATAAATTATGATAAATGACGTGATGAAGAATGATAGAAATGGGTGGAATAAGCATACAAAAGTGATAATAATAATGGCATATTAACAACCCAACATACCCCCACACTCAATATGTTGCATGTCCTCATGCAACAAAAACTGAATATATTGCATGTCCTCATGCAACCCAAAGACAAAACCCATGTGTTAACCAAGCAAATAAAAAAACAAATTTGTTCATTTCAACTCATAAAATGGATAGAACAAATGAATTCTTCCTTAATTAATCAATTTTAGCAATCTTGATGAAGGCATAACAATGAAGTTGCAGCAAAATATGATATAAGTGACAGCAACCTTCATTAACCATTTTCCCAAAAACTACAAACCAACTTTTGTTGAAATGTTGCAAGTAAATTTGTAATATATGAATGCCTCTATGATCCAAAAATCAGATTGTTTTGATGCACGGATCATGAGATATAAACAAAATGGTTGTAGGTGATAGTGCATGATTTCCGAAATTTTACGAACCAATATAACTTGAAATTGTATGGGTTTGTATATTTTAATGATACGTCTATGTTTTCCAGAGATCACAAGAATTGAGTTCATAGTTTTAAAAATATGTGGAAATCAATTTCTGCACTGAAATTGTATGCCTTAAATGAGAAAGAAAGTAGAAAACATCCATCATGCGTAGCAATTCCTCCCCCTCTCTGAAAAATTAGCATGCCCTCATGCGATGCTAGAAAACAAATAGAGGTGGTTGCTACCATCTGTTGAATTCTATGCTTGGTGTAAAACAACATGGAATAAGGGAGGTGTTGAGAATGAATAAGAATATCAATGGATGATAAAGACATGGTCATGAGAAAGAAATGAATGAAAGGAACACTCCCCCAAACTGAAAGATGATATGTCGCTGAAAAATGGGAAGTGGTAAAGATGTGGAATGAAAGATGATAAATGATGCTCAAAATGGATTTGCATGAAATTCTCCTAAATTCGTAATAAATCAGAAAATTATGCTATTTTACCTCAAGTTTTACCTCCAAAAAGAAAAATGTGGAAGGACATATATGTACTGGCATTTGTTGAAGCTGATGTAGGCAGAGTTGGTGCTGAAAGTGATGCAAACGGTCGAATCTAGGCAAGCACATCATGTCTGAAGAATTGTTCACGTTTGCAAGCCTCTTCTATTAGTGGAAATAGTGTGGTAATGTTGCGAATAGAGTTCTGCCCATACTTCTTGTTTTTCTGTAAACAAATCACTATTTTGCATACAATGTTCTTGAATCCATAGTGTTAATTTTGAATAGCAACAAATTAAGATGCATGAAAAAATTTCAATCAGATATTTTATCAAATCAACAAGTTATGGCAAAGTGCAATAATAATATCGCATGCAATCCTATAATGCATACATTCCCCTCTCTAATTGGAAAAGGAATTCCATGACCATAAAGCATATGAGAGGTGTTATGCTGATGACAAGGTAAGAGAATAAACAATATAGCAGTAAATGAAGCAGAGTACACATATCAATGATAGGACGACGAGAGTTATGGTTATAATGAGAGTAGAGTGTGTAAAGATAGTTATGAATAAAAGATAAGACACTTTGAATTGATGATAAGTTATGCGAAAAAGAAAAAGAACAACAATATGCCAAAAAGATGCTTTACTGACGGTATTTCGGCTGAAAATGATGCGATTGATCAGAAAATAATTTTTCATGCGTAAAGGCTCAAAACATGGAAAAAAAATTAAGGAAATAACTTCTCTGATAAAAAGAAAAAATAAGAAAAGGGTATTATAGTGATAATTGACGATAAAATATAACTTCAATACCATAAGCAGAGCCTCTGCTGCCAGCAGGCGTCCATAGCCTCGGCAAGGTTGCTTTTTAACCCATATGATCCAGGATCCTCAATTTATAAATGGAGAGTTTCAGTGTTGTTCTACAGAAGAGATCAGTGTGCTGGTGTGGTAACCAGATAACCACACTGCCATTCACTGGGATGTAGCAAAAGTGATCAGGCCGACTCGTGATTAGACCTGCTGTTCCAAGGATAATTTGGCTATACAATGGATCATAACCCTGGTGTGGTGGCCATAATGAGAATATCACTTTGTTACAGCCTTATGAACATGGTAGGTTGGCTCGTAATGAGACCCCCTATCCTCCATCTGTGGACAAAATTTTGTTGTTATTATACATTTTTATGATAAAAAGAGGGAGGCTCAGTACTCCTTAAGAGTAAGGATAGTGGAAGAAGTTGAACATGTCAATAGAAAAAAATATACCCACAATCTCATTTATTACAGACAGAGAAGATTATAACCAGGAAGGGTGGAATCAACATGGTATTAAGATGATCAATCAGTATCATGTATAGCAGAAAACAATGTAGTAAAACAGTATACAAATAATTGTGTCCCTTTTGAAAGGATTCTATCATCAAGGAGCTGTCCTATTAAAGATCATAACGTGAATGATATTAACTCGCTTCAATATAATCCATAATTCTTGTCCTCATAAAAATAGTGTACTTCATGCCGTGAAAGGGAATCAGTAAAAGGTGGTTGAGATGAACTAGGAATAATCCCACAAGAGGAAGAAAGGGTTGCTCTCAAAATACTCCCAAAGTGTTGTTTCTTTGAAGGAACAGCAAAAACACTCAAAAAGTGGTGTTTCGTGTAGGGAACAACAAAGGAAATGCACACCAAAAAGCAAAAATACACACGAAAAAGGTGTTGTTCTCTGCAGGGAACAACGAAAAAATGCATGTAAAAAAGTGTTGCTCCTTAAGAGGAACAAAAAAATGCGAAAATGTTGTTCCTTTGAAAAGGAACATCAAAAATGTGAAAGTGTTGTTCCTTCGGAAAGGAACAGCAAAACGTGAAAGTGCAGAAGTGTTGTTCCATTCGCAAAGGAACAACAAAACGTGAAAGTGCAGAAGTGTTGTTCCATTCGGAAAGGAACAACAAAACGTGGAAGTGTTGTTCCATTCGGAAAGGAACAACAAAACGTGAAAGTGCAGAAGTGCTGTTCCATTCGGAAAGGAACAGTAAAAATGTGAAAGTGCAGAAGTGCTGTTCCATTCGGAAAGGAACAGCAAAACGTGAAAGTGCAAAAATGCTGTTCCATTCAGAAAGGAACAGCAAAACGTGAAAGTGCAGAAGTGATGTTCCATTCGGAAAGGAACAGCAAATTGTGAAAAAGGAACAGCAAAAAGTGAAAAAGGAACAACAAAATGAAAGTGAAAAAGGAATGGCTGAAACAAAAGGTGTTGTTCTTTTGAAAAAGGAACAGTAAGACGAAAATGTTGTCCCTTTGGACAAGGAACAGTAGAAACAACAAAAGTGCACACAAATGCTGTCCCTTCAGAAAAGGAACAGCAAAATGCACAAGCATAAAATGCAAGCACGCAAAGAATGAATTAGTTGTTCATTGTATTGATGCTGAGGATGGGTTTCAGTTTGAATGAAGCAACACCTGAAACACAAAATATAAGAGAGATCAGAAAAGAAACAACATTTTATTTAAAAACAGTATGTAAATAAATAAATTAAGTTACAACAGCTACGATGTTATGTCAAAAAAATGATCTCTTTGAAAAATGTTTTGGCAACAAAGACATGACATGAATCTTCAA
The DNA here is from genome assembly GCA_031772625.1 of Pinus tabuliformis. Lineage (NCBI taxonomy): Eukaryota > Viridiplantae > Streptophyta > Pinopsida > Pinales > Pinaceae > Pinus > Pinus tabuliformis. The sequence goes on along the minus strand of CM062806.1, from coordinate 741,021,527 downwards.
ATGGAAATCAATTTTTCATTTCTTTTATTATGAATCCATTGAGTAATGAGTTGGATGAAATTCCTTTGTTTCATTAAAATTTCTTTCAAGAATCACTTATTCATAAATTGACCTTCTTTTTCTCCTAGGACCTGCAAAAAACAAGTATATACCTGCAATAAAACATTAAATCATGGAAAAATAGAGGTGCGCGGGCTCCCCTAATCCAAGAATTATGCAAAAAACTAACAAGTAGTTACTCTGTAGAACAAAGTCGCGGATAAAACAACAAAGTAAGATTTATTTGTCACCTGCGGGAGAGCAGTGGTCGACCATACTAACCAGCAGTGTTTTAATCACAACTTCTTTGTTTTTCATCCAAATTGAGTGATTCCAAATGAAAATGAGAGCTAATTCAAAGGTGTATCTCCAATTGAAGCAGGTTTTAAAAATTCAATGATATGATATGTCAATTTTAGTTATAACAACCTGCCTAACAGAGTCATTTTCAATTACCCAGCTTAGATCAACAGTTGATATTTCAAGCATAAATTTTTCATTTGATGTCAAATTCGAATGATTCAAATTGGAAATGAAATTAGATTCATTTATTTATTTTCAATAGAAACAGTTTTTGAAGACAAGAAGAATTGATAGGTCAAATACTGTAAGGAACAGCGGGAAAGACAGAGTTTTAAGAGTGTTGATTTACGATATACAGTCAGTATTTTGGTCATAACTTTCTCATACGATATCTAAAATGAGTGATTCTAATTGCATTGTAAACTAGATTCATAGGGGAATCTACCATAGAAACATGTTTTAAAAATTCATTCATTTAGGCCTCCAAAAACTGACTTTCCCAACTCTGTTCCTGAGCTGCCCGCTAAACACCCCGTCAATGTTTTGTTTCTAACTTTTTCGTTTCAAGTCCAAATTGAGTGATTCAAATTGGGTTGGAAAGTAGACATCAAGGGCTACTTAGTATAGAAATAGGTTTTAAAAATATTTCCATTTGTTCCCTCAAAACATGACTGTCCCGACTGTTTTTCAAGAAATTTCATCAAGCCCGCAAGCCAAAAAAATATGATATTCAAGCATTTTTTCAAATTGGTGATAAAAATGAATATGAGTGTTTTTAGAACTATTATTTCCATTGTAATTCATCTACATACACAAATGAATTAAAAAACAGATGGTGATTTCCACAGCGTGTTGCAACAAAGAAACAACTATTTTTACAAAAATAAAAAAAATGTGTTTGTTTTATTTCTTTATTTATTTTATTTTCTCCACTATCCTACTCTTCTTTGAGAATCGAATATGTTTATGTATAAGAGTATTTCCAGTGGAACCATTTTAGAAATAAGGCCTCATGTATGCACATACCCAAATTTGAAAAATGCATGTTGATAAAAATTAGGGTATGAGAAGCCCACTTCCCTTGAAAAAATAGTATCAAAAATTATTGAAGTATGGAGTGATGCTGCAAACAAATGATGGAGTGAAACCAATCTTCAATATATTCTTTAGTTTCTTGATTTCCCATAACCATCATATCATGAAGTTCTTGAGCTTTTAAAATGGCATGTTGATACAAACTAAAAGAAACCTCATGTTTTTCCATAACTTCTACAATTTTTGAATTTGAAACATTCTGAATCTCATTGTAAGTTTTCTCTAATGGTGCATGTGAGATAGAATGGGTGGGAAGGGTGGATAAATTTTGTAGTTCAACATTGTAAGCATGTTGTACTGGTTTATTATGGTGAGGGTGTGGAATTAGTTGAACAGGAAATTATGTATGGAATGGAGCATTGTGATGATGTGGTTGGTTGGATTGAGTGGATGAATTTGTTAGGCAAGCAAGATGTTGTGGAAGAGTTGGTGAAGAATATGGAGAATGTGCTTGTGCTACAAGATGAGAGAGAGTAGTCATGCAATCATAAGGTGAACCATTCCAAACTTGTAGACAAGATTGATGGTGGTTATATTGAGATTGCCATGGCTGCCCTAACACATTAGTATTCCCTAATGGATTATGCAAGTAAGAGAATGAAGAGGAAGTGTTTTGAACCATACCTATTGACCTTGTTGCAACTTCCCCATCTCTTTGATATGCCACTTCCAAATTAGATAAGGAAGAACAACCATCTATGGTATGCTCCTTTCGGTCATGAGTGAAAAACACTTCATCAAATTCTTGATTTTTATGAACCTGCAAAACATCCAATTTTGCATTTAGAGAGCTAATAAAATCAACTTTAAAATTTTCAAATAAAGCATTGATTTCAGCTCTTATATCTCCTATTCTTGTAGCAGATTTGGAAAACAAAGAACAAACATCTCTAGGATTCTTACCAGCCTTGGAGATTCCTCTTGAATACCTTATGCACAATTCACAAACATCATCATATGACAACTGAAAAACATCACCTTTTCCTATCAGATTTAAGAGTTCTAAAAATTCATCTTTGATTCCTTTAAGAAGAAGTGTTTTTAAGATCTCTTTTTCCAAATGCTTATGCTTTGATTTTTGAAGGTTGTATTGAAATCGATCTACATAGTCCTCCAAAATTTCATCTTCCCCTTGTATCATACTGAAAATATCTTCATTAGATTTGCAATAGTCTTGGTACTTCTTCAAGAATATGTTCTTCATGTCCTCCCATGTTTGAATGCAGTTCCCACCTAGGTTCATGAACCATTGGAGCGATGCTCCTTTTAGAGTAAGAGGAAACACTTTCAACCTTTGATCGTTGGTGTAATAATCATATCCTCTACAAAGTATTTCGAACTCAAATAAGAATGTATCTGAATCTTCATTTTCTAAACCATGAAAATTTGGTAGAGAAGATGGGGGAATTATGTGCATTTGTGTCACTCCTCCTAGATCTTTGATAGGAAATTCAAAAGTAGAAATGTGAGTCATTTCTTACCATAATAAAAGATGTTCTTCATGTGTTTTGTTTTTTGAGGCTCCTTCTTCAAATGTTCCTGTCAATTGGTTAGTGAAATGGGTGGTGCTTACATCACCACTTGAGAAAAATCATGAGATTTGTTTTTCAAAATTTCTATTTTTTTAGTCATTCACACAAAAATTCAAACATCTATTTCTACCCTAAGTTCTTTAACAATTCTGTTGGAAAGCGGGTGGGGGAGCAGGGCTTTTACATGCTCCATATGCAAGTTCTTACCTTCCATTTTTAATACCCAACTCTTTCCTAACAGGCACTCATCAGATGCACACTACTCTTTAAAAATGGCTACACTCTCCCCGGCAATGGCGCCAAAATGTCGAGCGATAAAAAGGGTCTTTTTCACCTCTAATTATCTCCACATTAATTGTCAACCCAGGGACGACTTTTTATTTCAAAAGTGTACTCAGTCTAAGGTGGCTATTTACTCAAGAGTAATGTTTTGCAGTATAGTGCGTAAAATACAAACGTAAATGAATGCTTGAAATAAAATCTAATTAAGACAACAAGAAACTCAAATGCTCTGTAATTAAATCATTCACTCACACAACCATCAATTGAGGATACAGTAATAATAACTCATTCCTCTAGAGATTGATGCAATTGAAAAGGCACTCAAAAGAAAGATCATCAAACTGGGAACTAGACAGCATATGTCAATGTTCACTACAGTCTCAGACCTTCTGCACACCAAAGCAAAGATAATGCGAATAACAAGAAATGGAACAACAGCTAGGAAATGTAACAGCAACTGAATTCAATAAGCAACAACACCTTAGTCTACAAGAATAAATGCAACAATCGTGTTCTACAGAAATCAAATGGCAATCCCCTATCTTTAAAGATGAATCGAATAGCACACGGTAAATAGAACAACATTGATTAATGATAGAATATGGAACAACGCTTGAAAGCCAAATACAAATGCATAATAACTCAACACACGGCACACCTTAATAGTAATCTGATCTGGTAATCCAATTATCAGTCTTAGTTATAAAGAATACGATTGTATTTTATAATGGAATAGCAATGTCAATAGGTTGAACAATCGCAAGGAAATATAATCTCTAAGATGAATTCAGTAATACCAATTAAAGAGTGTTACAACACGGTTACGTTGTAATTGAATAGCAATAACATTTTGTAAGGATCAACAACGTTATATCAATGATTAAAAGAACAGCAATGCGTTACCAAGTCAAGATGAATCAATACGACATTCCTGTCATAGAAAACGATATTACTCAATTGAACATAAATTAGATATAACAGAAAATAATAGAACATACCAGATTACCGAATAAAGTTAATAATGAAAACCACGCATGAACTAAAGATATAATATACAGCAGCAGCACAATCCACCAGAGGCTGGGCCCTCAGCCGCCAGCGGATGCTGCTGGGCTACTTCAGACGAGAGGGATGAACAACAATTCCAAAATCATATATTAATCATCAAATTGTGAAATCATTACAACAGCAAAAGCTTGAGAATTACAACATGCCACAATCCCTTTTCCCTCATATCCTATCATGAATCATTAATTCTAAATCTCTAATTCTCAATCTATCATTCCCAAATCATAGTTTTGCATTCTCTCTGCCATCCTCTTCCCATTTTTCCATCATTTTCCATCATTTTTCCATCCCCCTCTTTGATCTCTGTTTTCATTTAAATAGAGAGATCAGAGAGAATTTACAATAAAGATAAGTACAACATGATTTCTATTACAAAATTGGATTGTTTCCAACCAATTGATCAACAAGAAAATATATTGCCATCTATCTTTCAACAAGAGCAAAGCGAATTTGGCTTTGCAACTGAGATTTGGAGGACGGCCGCAACAACAAATCTCAGAAAATCGTGCTCAAAGAACCCCATGTTTATCTCAATACAAGATGAATTTTGGCAAACCATTTTTTAATAAAGTTAATTGGGTCCATTCTGGACAAAACCCATGTTCCGGATTTTCTATATTCTTCTTCATTTGCCTAGAATCTCAACCGCAAAATTGTCACTTCTTATTCCAGCGAATTTCTGAGTTGGAATATTTAATGATCAAATCTTCAATCTGGAAGTTGTATTGGAGGCTAAAAATGGTGAATAATGTTCCAACCAATCTATTAAAACTATCATTGATAAAATCATGCATAATCATCAATTTATTAGAAATAAAGGAGAATAAATAATATTCATCCATAAAAGCATAAATCATTATAAAATGGATTTATATAATAAATTATGATAAATGACGTGATGAAGAATTGTAGAAATGGGTGGAATAAGCATTCAAAAGTGATAATAATAATGGCATATTAACAACCCAACACTCATCAAGTGGAAGAACTTATTCATTGAAAATTCCACATGGTAGGATGAAAAATTTATACAGAAGCATCCAGAACTACTCAAGCATTGAGGACAACACTTTTTTGAAGGAGAGGGGCATGTTAGGTTCCTATAATACTAGTGATTCCCCCATTACTATTGTCGTTGTATCCCTTATTGTTATTGTTGTGCCCCTATTGGCCCCATATTGCTATTATTGTGCCCCATAGAATCCCTCTATTGTTATTTTTGTGCCTTTATATTATCATTGTTAGGTCGACTTGGTTATATTGTGACCCCCTAGACTCCTAGATGTAGAAAGGAGGTTTTGTCATTTGAATCATCCAAGAATTGTTCATTTATGTAATGTAAAGGAGGTTTCCCCCTCGAAGAGGCTGAATTCTAAGGCGTTGATCTATCTTTTCTATCTTTTTGTGAGCTGGTTTCATAACATGTTGCTGCAATCAGTGAAGCATTTTAGCTTTGTAATGCTAAGATACTCATCTAGAGAGGTCCTTCCTGGAAGTGAGAATCTTCTTCGCTTGAACTGAAGAGAGATATAATTGCATTATCATTCCACATTGCTTTCAGGAAGATAGTACCAATATTCATACAAGGCTAATGCTGCATAAATTCATATGTTGTTACAACTGTAGATGTGTGAAAAAAATCATGGCACCATAAAAAACAAAAAAAACGAAAACAAAAACAAAAGCAAAAAAAATAAAATCCTAGAGCTAAGAGAACATTTTCCATTGATAACATTGAGCATTTAATATACATAATATTTCCTAGATTGGGGCATAAAACCCTAAAAATCATTTCATTTGTAAATACAAATTGCTTGTCCATAGAAAATGAATTGTTGTCGAGAGGAAGAAAATGTTGGTATCAAATTAATATGCCGCCACAAATAATATAAGATGTTGCCTTTATTCAACAATATCAAATAATCCCAATGCTACCTTCAAATGTATCAATGTTGCCTTTAATGTATCAATGTTGCCTTTGCTGATAAATAACAACCTACCAGATTTTTTCTAAATCTGTCCACAACTTTTAAAGCAGTTACATAAGAAACTTTTTACATAAAACAATGCTCAATGAGACATGTAGAACTTACAATAGAAAAAACATACAACAACAAAAAATAATCATTCAAAAGGTAATATTCCTAATTATATAAAATGATTTTCTAGAACTATATGTATATATTACTACAAACCATTCATTTATTAATATCGGTTTTATATTATTTATTTTTTGGGTGAAAGCATGAAGATGCGTTACACTTTTCGGCCAATTGTGGTGATGAAATTTCAAGTTTTTCCTCTTTTATTGAATTGAAGCCCTCAATATTCATATAAGCATTGTGAATTTTAATTCAAAGTAAAAATACAAATTGTGGATAATTATGTTGTTGTCCTAATGATATTTTTTGCAAAAAAATTTAGTGTCGTATAATATGTCAAATTTCCATTAAATGAAATGCTTGTCCTTGCAATTTTTCACACATCTTAAGAGGTATAAGTGTGTTCACGTAGCATAACTTGGTTTAAAATGTGTAATTTTTCAAATATATATATATATATATATATATATATATATATATATATATATATATATATATATATATATATATGATCTACACGGAGCGAGCTAAGTTTTTCATATTAAAATATTATTTTTTATGCAAAAGTATATTTTTTTATTAATTTTCGAAGTTGGCAAAGTAATATTTCAATTGCAATTTGCAGACACGTGTTCAAGTAAGGTTTTTTTCAACTATTTAAATAAATTAAAAAAACAAAAGTTCCCTTTTAAGAGGACGCGTAAACGAAGATAACGGTATTTTTTGAATTTTTTTCATTTTGTGTATTTTATGATATTGATTTTTTATTCAACCTCTTTAAAACAATTAAAAAAAAATTCAAGCATTATGTTTAAAAGAAATTAGATGAAAAATATCATATGAATTTGAAAATGTCAAACTCATATTCCATTGGATAGAGGATTCCTTCATGAATCCAATGTTATAAACTCTTCCACCTAAGGATAAATTTATCCCTAAGTCTGCTAGGATACAAAATGGTGTTGTAGGAAATTTTGCAGAAGGGGTGCTGAAATTGTGGATTTTAGGACTCAAGAAGCTTGATCAAGCACTTAAAAATGGCTCGATCAGGCGCTTAAATGGATCTATCAAGTTATCATTTTTTCCACCCAAACGCGCCCTCTTTCGCCAAAAAGTGTAACCCAGTTCCATGCTTTCACCCTTTCATATATCATTATTAAAAAATATATAAGGAGATGGTCAAAGAAATGGACATAATTACATCATAGGAGGAGCCATCTCAACAACAACGCTTCAAATGTATGTAATTATGATTGACTTTGTACATATAAAAAAATAATTTAGCATTAAATATTAATTTTCAAGTATTTTCTTGCAGAAAAGAAAACAAGATGGAACTCATTCAGCACATAAAACAAGACAACAAGGAAGAAAATGGTTGATTTCAAAGTTTGTTAGTAATTGTTAATGTTTTCTTATAACAACTCAAGGTTTCCTATTTTTTTTATATTTTAAGTTGTTTAATTTACAACAACCATCCTTGAATGTCTTGAAATAGGTGTTAATATACAAAGAAGAGTCATTAGAAGAATTGATTGACATTGGGTTAAATAAGGGTTGTGAGTATATGTTGGCATATCAAAAAATAATTGTGGAATTTGTAAGTATCTATGTTATTTTACTTCTCTGAGTTTATAATTAATAGAAAAAAATCCTTTATATTAAAGCTATGATTTATAATGGGGTTTAAAACATGCAAGAAACAAAGTAGGGAACTATGCCAACATAATACTTGTTGCAACAAGGCATGAGACTTGGTTTTGAAACCATGTGCACAATTTATGAGTCGCTTCTTTCTCTGGTACATTGCTATTTTATTTACATTGATGTATATTATTTATTTACATTTTCATTATTTTCGTTAATATATATACACTCATTACACTTTATTTTTATGTTTGCAGATGAAGAAGATGAAAACAATTGATGCAATCAACAAAACATTCTTCCAAATAACCCAAGTCATGAAAGTAACTCGAGAAGTGACAACAATTCCAACGAAGAATGATGATTGATTTGGATATCAATGCAACCTGTTGTATTTTTTGAAATAATTGTCTATGAAAATCAAATATTTTGTTTAATGTAATGGATATAGTGTCCCAATTGAAAGACAAGGGGTTACCAATAACAATCTCATTTTGTATGACAAAGAGCCTCTTATTGATATATAATGAAATACATTTTAATTTATTCTATTGTGTTATCCAATGTCACTGTGAAATGTTACACCACTCATTAAATATATGGATGATTAAATATTATAAGGAAGAGATACGAAATCTGATAATATAACAAATTAATCCAAACATCATATACAAATGAACTAATCAAATTTTAATTTATATGAATACTATTAAGATATATGTCGATTTTCGATGAATAACACATTTTAAAAATTACAATAATTGCACTGTCACAAGTCGATCTTTCCAAAAAAGAGAAAATCTTATTCAAAAAATTGGTGCGTCTATGATATAAAAAATCATTGGTGCATTCTGTTATATAAAAGCACCGTGATGATGTATTTTTGCATGCTCGGTGCCTTTTAAGAAAACGAGAGCATTGGTGCGTTTATGACTTCAATCACCAGTATTGTTTGAGATTAACGCCTTGGTGCATTGTAATTCTTAACGCACTAGTGCTTTCATATATCTAACTCCCCGTCCTACAAAATATTATTTCCATCCTGATGTTGCATGAAAACTAATAGCATTGGTTGTTTTGTATAACTAACACGTCGGGGCCTTTATAATAATGATACGCATCGGCATTACAAGTTTTAAAAAAAGCACCGCCACGACAATTATTATTTGTATGCCCCAGTGTCATTCCTTAGAAGAACACCCCAGGGATTTTTTATCTCTTAGCACTAGTGTTGTATATATTACGCACCAGTATTCTTTGCATTCAATGTCTCGGTGCTTTTAGTTATGTATGTCGCTTGATGATTTTATGTATGTAGCGCATCGATGATACTTTTTCCATTAAGTGCACTAAAAAAAACACATCTGCTAGAAGCTCTAGCCACCTAGATTTTTTCAGTTGTAATGAAGTTTCATTAAAACCTCCGCTATCCCAAATGGATGTTTTAGTGGATGTTTTTTTTCCAATTTTATAACACTAAAAACCTCTGCTAGAAGGTATTTTCCTTGTAGTGGAGGCTTCAACTTCTCTCTTTGTAATCTTTGTCGCATTTTCACTTTTACAGTATTCATGGCCATCATCCACTTTTTAGTGGGATTATTTAAGCTCTGTTTTTCTCCCAGAGTCTTTCTCATCTACTCTTAGATCTGCGGCTGACTTCTCTATTGATTCTTCAACATATTGTGACACAAATTATTTGCCACTTTACTTTGTACCAAATTCTGCCTCCAGGATCTTCCACACTTCCTTGGAAGATGTAACTTTTACTACCTTTCATAGAAACTTCTCATCCAATGCCTGTTTTATAAAATCCAATACTAAAGCATCACATACTTCATCATATGGGTTATTAGACCGATACTCAATTAACTCTTTACCTCGAAGAAAAGTTTGCATTTTGAAAACCCAAAAATCAAAACTTTTACCAGTAAACATAAGAGGTGGTAGCAGATCCACACTACACCAATCAATCTCGATTGCTCTTTTGTATTTTGCTAGAATTCTTGGTTTCTCAGTTGTGGCATGAACCTCTCTAAACATGGAAACAATCTCTTCCTCTTCCTTTAGATTTCTTCATTTGATCTATTTTAGTCTCGCTTTGCGACCCATGAATGTTGTCTTTCTTTTGTCTTTTATTTACTTTCTTTATTGCATGAGGCTTCCTTCGATATTGCCCCCGAAAAAAAATATGATTTTTAATATGTGCACCCTTAAGGCAGAATCTTCACTGGGTTCACGTACATAGAGGGATTTCCTTGAACCCAAAACACTATCATGCTTGAAAAACCAGAAAAAGTTTGCAGACGAATGACCCTTTGCAAAACCCTAAACTCTATTTTCAATAAAAAAAAAACCCTTTTTTTTTAATACCATGCACTTTTTTTTTTAAATTCCTTATCTCCAAACCTTTAATAGAAGCTCGTTTTATTCCTTTATAAACAACTATTTAGGCACCTTTGGAAACCTTTTCATCCCATGTAACTTGGTTTTTTTATATGAAAAACACCTTTAAAAACAAAAACTTTTTAAATAAGCCCTTGATCAAACCCTTTTATTTTTATTTTTTTAATATAATATTTTTATTTTTGACTTTTTTAATATCACTCAAACTCTTTAAAAAAAAAAAAAAACCAAAAACCTTTTAAACTTCATAATAAGGACTCAAACTCTTCAAGAAAAAAAATTCTGATAGATGCTTCAAAGCTTTTAAACTTCATAACAAGGGCTCAAACTCTTAAATGACGCTTTGAATTTATTTAAAAACTTTCAACTTTCAAACCTACTCTAAACTTAAAACTTTCGACAACCTCTATGGCTATAGCCCTTTAAAAACTTTTTATTCAGGATAACACGCCTTACGATATCCAGAGGCTCGTGTTACTTTCCCCTCTCCTCACTAGCATTATAAGTTTGGAGGTGTAACACGACTTCCCTCTCTTCACCAATGTTATAAGTTTGGAGGTGTAAAGTGACTTCCCCTGCTCCTCACCAGTGTTATAACATGGATTTAGAATTTTTGAGTGAGTTACTACAATGCTTTTCAAATAAAATAAAAAAATTCTATTCTCACGTAGATTACAGCTATTGACATGAGCTTTCTCTCAGATCTTTCAACATGATCTCAACTCTGATACCAATTTAATGAAAAGGAATAGGAAGTAAGGCACAAATTTCACACACACAAAACAATACGAGCTACTCTTAGTATTAACATGTAATTTGATTGGTTACAATTCAACCCAATGTGGCGTATTTATTCTTTCTAACTAATGACTCAACTGAAACTCTCTTTTACTAAATTCATCATGCAAACTCACACTAAATTTAGCATTTCCAAATATAGACTGACCTCAAATTAACTCACACTCTTAATATTGACTGCACTACGTGTGGTAGTAATTACTATTTCCAACACAATTAATTATTACAAAAGTTTCTTCTTGTTCATATTATTCTTTTTTCCTCTTCAATTTTGTTTCTTTCATGCATTGAATTCGAAAAGGACTATTCACAATATAAATTGACGTAGTTATCTTGTAAGTTTTTCTAATGATGTTGAGGAGAGACAATCGTTCTTCTTTGTTCCTGGACATAATGTGTAATTCACTCGGCCTTGCAGATTAACGAGGTCTAGTTATTGGAAGGTAATGGGTTCAGACAAAGCAGTTCACAACAAGTTGCTACAATTCTTTTATCTGAAGAAGACTCTTGTGTTTTATAAAGTAAAATCCCCACTTGGGCAAAGGATGGACTTATTTGGGCTCGTCCAAATCATGAAGCACCTCACCTTTCCTAGTGAAAATATACGAAAGGAATGTACGTTTCCATGTGTAGGAAAACAAAATAGGAAAGAATTTCATGTGCATGAAAATAGAAGAAAATGTGAAATACTTGAACTAGTGCATACTAATGTATGTGGTCCAATGAAAACTAAGTCACTTGGTGGAGCATATTACTTTCTTTTATTTATTGATGATAGCACTAGATACACATGGGTGTACTTTATAACAAATAAAAGTGATGTGTTTGAATACTTCAAATAATTCAAGAATATGGTTGAAAAGCAAACAGGAAAGAGCTTTAAAATTATTCGATCAGATAAAGGTGGTGAGTACACTTCGGGAGATTTTATCAAATATTGCAAACAAAATTGAATTATGCAACAATTTGCAGTACCACATACACCTCAGCAAAACGGAGTAGCTGAGAGAAAGGATAGAACATTAGTTGAATGTGCTCGTAGTATGTTAAAAAGTAAAGGACTTCCTAATAGTTTTTGGGTTGAAGCCATTAATACAATTGTATATCTTAAAAATAGAAGCCCTACTAAGTATCTTGAGAACAAAACACCATTTGAAGCATTTTATGGTTTTAAACCTAAAGTTAGTCATTTAAGGATATTTGGATGCAAGTCCTTTGCTCATATTCCTAAAGATGATAGGACAAAATTAGATGCCAAGGCCATCAAATGCATTTTTATTGGATATTGTACTGATCAAAAAGCATATAAAATGTATGATCCAAGTACTCACAAGGTCTTTGCAAGTAGCGACTTTATATTTCATGAGCATGTAGATAAAAAAATAAAAGAAGATGAACATAATGTATGGAAACCTCCTTATGACAGCTTCAAGGAAGAAGAAGTTGTGGAATCAACTCAAGCTCAAGAAAGCATGGATATTCCAAAAGACATGTTAAGAAGTCAAAGTCCACAAAGAAGTAATGAAGGCACTCTGCAGAGAAGAAGAAGAGGAGAAGGTAATCCACAATGTAATGAACCTCTAAGAACCTCTAAGAACATCAACACGACAAATTCAAACCCCTATCAGGTATAAATATTATTCTTTAATGTCCCAAGTAATGATTGTTTTTGAGCCCTTAAATTATGAACAATCTAAAAATCATAAAGAATGGATGGAAGCTATGAAAGAAGAATATGACTCTATAATGAAAAATGAAACTTGGGAATTAACATAATTACCTAAAAATAAAGTTCCTGTAGGATCAAAATGGTTGTACAAGACAAAATTTAATGCAGATGGTAGCATAGACAAGTATAAGACAAGATTGGTTGCAAAAGGTTATTCACAAAAAGAAGGTATATATTATGAATATACCTTTGCTTCGGTTGCAAAAACGAATACAATCATAATAATGATACCATTGGCAACTAAATATGATTGGAAGCTACATCAATTAGTTGCGAAGTCAACTTTTCTAAATGGTGACTTAAAAGAGGAGATTTATCTTATTCAACCAGAAGGATTTGTAAAGAAGGGACAAGAACATCTTGTATGAAAGTTAAAAAAGGCCTTATATGGACTAAAACAGGCACCTAGATCTTGGTATGAGAAAATCAATAAATTCTTCTTTCAGCAAGGATTTAAGAAAAGAAAAAATGATCCTAATTTGTATGTCAAGACAGATAGAAATGGAGTTATAGTATTACTCTCTATATATGTTGATGATCTAATAATAACAAGGAGTGCTAATAAATTGATTAAATATATAAAAAGGAAGTTATCATAGGAATTTGAGATGAAGGATCTTGGTCAGATGCACTATTGTCTAGGTCTTGAAGTGTGGAGAGATGATGGAAGAACCTTAATCACACAAAGCAAATATACAAATGAAGTACTAAAGAGATTTCATATGAATGTATGTAAAGAAGTGAGTACTCCATTGGAACAAAATATCAAATATCAAATTGATGATGGAACAAAAGAAGTGAATGGAACATTGTATCGACAATTAGTGGGATGTTTGAATTATCTCACCACTAGACCAGACATTTCTTATGCAGTAAGATTACTTATTCAATTCATGGCTAAGCCTCATGAAAGCCATTAGATAGTTGCAAAAAGGGTCCTTCGATATTTAAAGGGAACTGCCAATTTTGGTATTGAATATACTAATGATTGTAATGTTGAATTGACAGGTCATTCTGATTCTGACTCGGTCAGAAAACCAGATGACATGAAATCCACCACCAGATACGTGTTCAATATAGGATTAGGAGCTATATCATGGAGCAGTAAGAAACAACCAACAATTTCCTTGTCATTCATCGGAGTAGAGTATAAAGAATTATGTAGTGCCACTTGTGAAGTTATCTGGCTTAGAAGGATACTTGAAGATGTTGGTGAAGGTCAACAAGAACCTACAGTGATCAGATGTGATAATCAAAGCAACATCAAATTGGAGAACAATCATGTATGTCATGCAAGGTCAAAGCATATAGACACACAATATCATTTTGTAAGGGAAAATGTCCAATCAAAGGAAATTGACTTAATATATTGTAATACAAATGAGAATGTAGCTGACATATTCACTAAGCCTCTTAGGTAGGCCAAATTTGAGTTTTGTAGAAGTAAGTTATGTGTTGTAGAAAATCCAGATTATGTTGTAAGCCTAGCTGAGACTTAGACTAGCAGGCATATCAATTAAGAGTATGTTTGTGTCTTATGTATTGTGTTATAGGATATTTTGTGTGTTGGAATTAACGGGGAGTGTTGGATAAATAGTAATTCCAACCAACCAACCTTCCACATTGACTATGTTAGGTAGGGAGTCTTCTCGAGAGTTCAGGAGATTGTCTCGAGGCTTTTGAAGACTTCAGATAGCTTCCTGAAGAAGCCACCGACAATCAGAATTGAGAAACTTGATTGCAATGTATAAAAACCAGACTTTGGCAATGTAAAGTTGAATTTGTGTTGTGTTTAGTTCTGTATCCTATTTTCTCTGATTACCTCTTCACTCCATCTTTTGTACCATGACATTTCTAAACACTCCATTATAATTTGTGAATCCGCAATAATATCTACCTGATTGACCATCTTAATTCCACGAATTTTAGTTTTACCTGTTCCTTCAAAAAATGTATCCACGCCACATCTATCATAATCTTGAATAAAGAAACGTTAAATTTTTTATTATTTAAACTAAAACAAAGGAAACGACCTTAAAGATTCATCTTCAAACCCAAAACAACCCTAAGTAAACAAATCTTAGTTTACTTATAAAGTTTATTAAACTGTGAGAAGGTAAGACTACTAATTTAGCGTTAGCTAATGTTACTTGTGTTGTTTAATTTTAGAAAATAGATATTTATTTTTCAATATTATTATGATATAAATAAATAAAAATAAAAATCTTTCATAGATTTAAATAGACATAACTTGAAGGGTTTATTGTAGCATGTGCACAACAAAATGCCATGTGGACAACTTCTTCACATAATTTATGTTGTAATTTAGGGATATGGTTGCATTATTCATGCATGATTTAATTATATATATATATAAAAAAATTGCATAATGATTTGCAGGAAAACCTTCCAAAAATAAAGCCTTGAAAATAGTTCATACTGGGGTAAATAACATATTCACCATCATTTGCTTCCCACCATAATTTAAGCAACTCTTTGCACAAAATAATATGTAAATAAATATTCTTACCAACAGTTACTTCCCTCCCTCCATTATTATATTTTCCTCAAACACTCATGTAGGAATCAAACTATAATGGTGTATACTTATTAGTTATTACCCATAAAAAAATTCACATCTCAAATTAAATTATTAATTTATGTCAAAGTTTAAGATTTGACTTGCCTATTGAGCAATATTTATTTGAAAAACGTCCAGAAGTTGATCATGACGGACCTTTGGTCTCAAGAGGAGGTGGAAGTATTGGGCACCTTTTAATGACTAATTGGCTAGCTATATTATGCAAATGCATATAGGATGGGTATCTGGTTGGCTCATCTAATGCTTGTGAGGGTGGAAATGGGAAGGTAGAGTGTGTTGGATTCATTCATACTCACTTTTATAGTTGGGGAAATACGGATGACATCAATTTTTTATTTAGTAGGATGTAGCATTAGTGATTTAGTTTCTCGATCGTAATGTATTTTGAAGTAGCATGGTCAATCCATGGCTAGGTTTTGAGACCAATGGAAATGGGAAGACAGAGTGTGTTCCATTCATTCATACTCACTTTTATAGAGTTGGGAAAGTACATATCACATCAAATTTGTATTTAGATGTTATTTTATTCCCTATAATTATGTTTATTTTTATTTTTACGCTGTAAGGCATTCCCTTTGAAAACAACTCCCCCAACTGCCACCATGTATCGGTCTACACCATTAGATCTAATGTTAGACGATTGCATAATTTTTTGCCATTAGATTCCAACACCGACTCTGTAACTGTCAACCAACCTCTTAATTTATTCCATCTGATGCGAATTTGTTCAGCCAAGACTACCATTGTTCGGGGTTTCTACCTAATTCCTTCTAATTCCTTTCCATTTTCATAAGGGTTTCTACCTACTTCCTTCTAATTCCTTTCAACCATTTTCATAAGGTTTCCACCTACTTCCTTCTAATCCCTTTCGGCCATTTTCATAATGGCAGGGACATATTTCGTTTTGAGCATAGATGGAATGGTTTATGCTATTCTTGTTTTCCTCTAGAAAGGTTCAAGTCTTAAGCTGAGGGGGATGTGATGATTTATATATTCATTTTCAGCAAGTCAATATAACTCAATGATGTTTCTATTATATGATCAATTTATGCATTGCATTCTCTAATCGTGGATTTCTATGTGTGTGTAGAATTATTTGCAAGTTTATTCTTGTGTTTATGTTTTAATCTCGTATTTTCTGTTCTAATATCGTATTTTGTTGGTTATTCCAAATTGCAGGATTTATGTTTGGATCATTTTCTCCTCTTTGTCTCCCTTTCTTTACGGGGAAGATCATCTGTGTGGTCAATCTTTGGGAGTTCAACCTCTGTAGCTTTGTATTTGATTAGTGTAATAATGAGAAAACATCATAGCGCTACCTTTAATAGGTTATGGTGTATGTCCGAGTAAAGAAAACAGGTAACGAGTTCGTGAATCAACGTACCTTCTTTTTTTCTTCTCAGTTTGACCCTCAAGTATACTAATACTTTTAAGAAAGACCACAACTTCACCATCCTTCTTGCTCTTCAGATGCTTGGAAAGTTGAATCGACTGACTGATACCATGTGCCTGCTGGTATATCAGAACTATCTAACATATGGTTGTCATGGGTGTGACCAGAGCATGTTGTATGTGGATAAAAAGGAAATTGATGGAGCTGAAGGGTTGAGATTGAGGGAGGGTGAAAAGAAACACATGAAAGGGGAAGAGTTGGATATATTTTTAGTCCATGAAACAATTGATTACATTTATTAGAAACCCATCCCACAAGAGTGTTCTTTCATCTCCATTCCATTGCATCCAATAAAAAATGATGACTGGACAGAGTTGATGATGAGATATTTGAGTTCTAAAGACAAGGAAGGCAGAGGAGTGAGAGTCAAGGCTTTTGATGCCCTAGAAAATTACATGGCTTTGGGTGCCCAAGAAAACTAAATATCTTCTGAAATCGTCGAAGCCAGGGGAGTGGAAGTCAGATATGGGGCAGGTTATTTTAGTGCCAACAGTAATAGAAATGTTCTTAAACATGGCACTCACTGGTTGCTTCAAAACATATGGTTTCTCTACTTCTCTATTGGAAAAAATGGAAATACAGGATTACCTGGTTGACAGTAGAGGAAGTGGGTTAACCATCAATGCATTTGTAACCAACGCTCAAGTCAAATCATCATAAGTTCGGTCTACTAACACTAACACAGAATACATGGATGTTTTCCAACTGCGTACCTTGAGAGGAAATTTTTTAAGTCTCAAAACCTTGTTCGTTATAGGTGCTTCTGTGAACTTGATTTTCTCTTTTGGTTGGGCTTTTCTCGATGCAATTGAAGGTAGTTTTTTCAAAGGTATTATGCACACTCCATGCCACTCTCTAAACCTAGTGTATTTATTATAATGGCGGGCATTGTTATTATTTTTTGCATGTGTCTCCCTTGGTATTTTTGGAGATTTCATATATTGTGTCCTTTGATGAGAAGAAAGCTAGATTAGACTTTTTAAACGAAGATAGATAGATAAACCCACCATGATTTTTGACTCATTTTTTTTCCTTGTTTCCCTCCCTTCTTCTCCTCTCATCAATCTCACCACCACATGTTCTCTCCTCATAGTTTCATTTATTGCCACTCCAATCTTCCACACTTCGGTAAAATATCTCTTGTTGGTTAGTTTCTTTGTAAAGGAAGGCTACAATATTATGGGTCTCAAGTATTTTCCCTTTTGGTGAAAATTTTATCTCAAATCCATTAGAACTGAACTTAGATTCGTAGTTCCATCTCTGTCAAATGGATCTTTGACCATGAAATAACTGCACATGGGTTTCATATTTTCAAAAGTTACTAATGTTTTCAAACATTCTTTTTCAATATAAACTTTGCAAGGTTCAGTGGCTGACTCAGTGACAAGTTACTTACATGGCACATTGGACTCAAAAGTGGGTTGATAGCTCCTACCTAGAGCTCAAAAATTATTTGAAGGTATCTTGGAATAAGGAAAGCTTAGAGATATGTGTACAAGGTTGGTTATTGGATGAATATGTCTTTAACTATGATTTGATGCCTTGTCATTTTTTTATTTTGTATGATGGGCTCACAATATCGATGTGTTCAAGATAAGCAACTTTGAGTAGAAGTGGTGGCTAGTCTTATGGTTAAGCTCATGAGTAACTTCTAGTGCAATCCTAAACTAAAGAAATATGGTATGTTGATTATGTCTACTCTAGACTGTGATACCCCGTAGGGTTTCTTTGATGGGGCCAGCCAAGGGCATCCACCTAGTAGTGGGATTGGTGGTCTTTTTTATATAAATTCATTTCAATTCATTCCTATCCGATATACTCTGGGACCTGATTCCAATTGAAAGGTCGAGTTCTCAACATGGTTTTTTGTTCTTTATTTGGAAAGTGATTATGGTTTGAAGAGGTTGCAAGTGATCGGGGATCTCAAATAGTTGTTCATCGGGCTAATGTAAGTTTTCTATGTAGAATGTGTGGCTTCAATCCCTGATGTCCCAAATTTGGCAGTGCATTCAGGAGCTAGAATGGTCATCCTTCACCCACATTTCTCGTGAGCTCAATCAACCAGCAAATAAGCTCTCCAAGGAGGCATTCGAGTAGTCAGGTGGCTAATTTGCTTCATATAAATCTGTTGATGGCTAGGAATATGAAGTCATGGAATTTCTACTTTAAGTCTTAATTTTGGGTTAATGATGAACATCATCCTTCAAAGTCATTCGAGGAGAATGCATCTTCTGATGTTAGTGGGCATCTGTCCTTTCTTCTTGTGGATGATCTATTGAATGTTGGATCCTCTGATAAAATCAATGTATCTGGCTTTTACTCTGCAGTTGACACCTCACTCGATAACATACTTAAGCAACACAGTATGCAATTTCAAGTGAAGAGCATAATTGATGATGATGGTGTGCATTCCAATATTTGATCCAATACTAGTCCCTTTTTTGATGTCAAATCTGGAGTTGTTGGCTCTACAACTGTAACATCAAAACACAACAAAGGTGGATTTGATTCATTCAGTGAATATTTAAAAGACACTTATGTGGCAACTGACAAGGTGTCAAAATTTTCTTTTGGACAAAATCCCTTACCACTAACAGGGAAATTTTTGGGTTTGAATTATTTCCTAAATGAAGAAAGTGTTTTGATCAAGATTAATAGTGCCAAGGAGAGGAAAGGATGCTTGGTAAAATCTCTAGGCTTGTTCAGAAATCCCCATGCATCCTTCATCTGGTGAGTGATTAACTATCCAATTTATCACCCACCAGATATTGGCCCAAAGGTAAGAACAAGTTCTTCAATTCTCCTTGTTTCTTCATAGATTTCAATCTCAAGGGGTCCACAGAGTCAGAGAGGGCCAAAATCTCAACTTCTCCATTGGATCTCAAGATATTTTATAGAGTTGGGAACAATCATTGGAATGAAAAGAGGTTAGATCCCCAACTAAGTTCTTCTGGGAAGCAAAGTGAGACAATAATGATTAGTTCTCCACATGAATTTACAAATCTCACCTCTTAGGTTCGAATGGAGCATTCAGAGAGCTATACTTGTGTCACATTCCATGGTCCAAAATCGGCCACAAAACACATATATTCTCATTGTGGTATGGAGAGCGAAATTGTGCAATATCCTGTTCGGAAAAAAAAATGAACATGGAATATGGAATGTTGCATTTCTACCTCAAAGCTATACAAAGGCTCCAGTGTTTCCTGTTGCAATTTTTCTCAATGTCTGTTATTTCTGCAAATGACAGTTGAGCCATGGGGGGGACATATACATGTACTAGTTATAATTATCATACAATGTTTTTTGTTAGAGATTGCTTTAAATCTTGAAGAATCACATTGAATTTATTATAGTTTTCCCTTAGCTAGGCCAGTGATTTTTTTCAATTTTAATGGATTTTGTTTTCAAAATGTATGTAAAACTTCGGTTTCAAATCTTTCCCATCCTTTGCTTGTTGATTATTGTAGATGTGACAAAGTATTTTGCAACGTGGAATGTCGTTACCAATAGATTTTGATGGATGAATAGATGGAAACATTTATTGTTTCTACACCATGTGGGTCAAGTGCTTCTTCTTACAGTGGCAAATTTTTTTAACCAGTACAAATGTGTTGCATAACAGAGGCATAAGAGCTCTCCGTAATCCATACCATATAAAATAAAATGTGTTTTAATGTATGTGTTGTTTCCTCTAAGGAGCCGTAGAAAAATACACAGGCTTAGATGACATAAAAATATATGTGTTTTTAATGTTGAGGAAAAGGGATGGGATGGGGTGGGCTTTTTTGAAGCATACTTTTTTGGGACAAGTTTTTTGTTGTGTACATTGGCACAAGTTTTAAATCCTATCACAAGTTATGTGCAAGTATGGGTCCCAAATGCTTCCCAATGTACCTCATTGATTGATTTTCATAAGAGGCTCGTTTGATCCTATGAAAAAACTTAAATTCCCTACTACCCAAATTTCCACTGATTGCTCACCTTTCTTTACTGTCTTGAGAATATATACGTGTTGTAACTCTTATAGTCCTTGTTCCTATTGAAATCATACTTGCAAGGGATATTTTTCCAAGGAAAATGACAATAATTCAAGAGATACTCGAAGAAGTAGCTAATCATGGAGTATCAAGTAAGAGGAGTAGCTAAACTATTTTACTTTTTACATTTACACATGATTAAAATAAATGAAATTATGGGAAAAAGAAGTGAATGTATGACCAAAAATAACATTTAAAAAGAAAAACAGTTAAACAATTCCCTATCAATATTTATGAGAAGGTTCAACTAGTCACGAAAGCCACTTTAAACTACAATTTCCTCTTTGTTATTATTATTATTAGAGCCTCTCTATTGTTGTTATTATTATTATAGAAAATCAATGGAAACTATTTAAGCACACAATAATGGAAGAGGATTATTCGTCTAGTGGCTTTGCTGGAGATGGATCAGTTGATTTCCATGGACACTTTGTTAGGAGAACTCATACTGGACAATGCAAAGCATCACTCTTCATAATTGGTATGAATTCATTTGAATTATATTATCTGATACATTCAATTGTATTGTAGTAGCTGGTATGTTTGTTCCAAATGATTTATCATCAACATTACAATTATATTCTCTTACACATTCCATTATGTTCTAGTAGTTGTTGTCTGGTCCATATGTTTTACCATCATATTCTTCACAGGAGTGGAGATAGCAGAAAGGTTAGCCTATGTAGGAATTCTTTCAAATTTGGTGACTTACCTCACAAATGTTATGCATGAGAGCACCACTACTACTGCAAAGAATGTGAATGTCTGGTCTGGTGTGATCATCATGCTTCCTTTCCTTGGAGCTTTTATTGCAGATTCATATTTGGGTCGATATTGGACCATTGCCATGTCTTTTGTCATCTATTTGATGGTTAGTATTTTATTTTACTTTTCAAAGTGTTTCTATAAACATATCCTGAGAGGTAACTAGTTGGCCATAACAATCTAGGATTTGCACCCAATCTCATTTCTTTGAAACCTATGTTAAACATCTAAGGTAGACTGCAGCTAAAAGTTGGCTCATTTTTTTGTATTTTTTCTCAAGTGCTTCAAGAAGCATACACTGAGGGGTTTGAGTAGACTTCCTTGTGCCTAGGTGCTACATTTGAGAGGTAATGATTTATCTTAAACAATCTAGATTTGCACCGAATTCATTCCTTTGAAACTCAAACTATATAGCTACGAATATAGAAACTAGACACTTGTAAGTAATTTCTTTTCCACTTTATTCTTTTCAAAAATGTTTAATAAATGAGGAGTTTGAGTGGGCTTCCTTCTATTCAGATGCTAGGTTTGAGAGATAAACTCAAAACAACCCAAAATTTGTATTCAATCTCAATGTCCCATCCTTACAAATTCATGCTATACAGCCAGGGTAGAGGGCAGTTAAATGGAACTGATGGATAGGTTAACAGTTAGTGAACCACACCCATCAGGTGTAAAATAAATGGTGACAAAGTTTATGTTAAGGTACTTCCTATGTAAAAATCGTTGGTTCGAAATCTCATAGATGAGCAAGACACCCAAAGTATCCAACCTACCACCCCAAAAAATAGTTAGTTTAAAACCTCATGTTGTCAGCATGGAATGTTATCTGATTGTCCCAGGATTAAGTCAATAAGGACCATCCCACTAAAGCCAACATGGGCGTTCCTTCCACCAATCGATCTTGAAGGACAAATCCTTTGTTAGTGTCAAGTTGATCACTACCTTATTGGGTTGACCTTCCAGTATTTGGCACCCCACTGGCATTTTTTTCTAATGTTGTAATATTATGAAATTGATAATTTTGTATCTATACAATTACTTGCCAATGAATTCGTGCAAAATTTGATGGATATAAGAACGTTTTTCTATATATTTTGCTACATATTTTGGGTTTGAAAATAGTTGTTTAATTTTTCTTTAGCCTTGTGAATGGAGACTGAGTAACAAACACTGCATGTAATGGGTTATTACAGGGATTAACTTTTGTCACTTTATCAACCTCTTTTAGGATTTTGAATCGAATTTGGATTTTCTTCTTCTCAATCTACCTGGTTTCTCTAGGGCAAGGAGACCACAAATCCTCATTAGAATAATTTGGTGTAGATCAGTTTGAAGAGGATGACCTTGTAGTGAAGAAGCATAAGAGTTCATTCTTCAACTATTGGAATTATGGGATATGCATTGGTAGTCTTATAGAAGTCATTGTACTCATGTATATTTAGGACAATGTTGGATGGGGTCTGGGATTTGGCATTCCCACTGTGACCATGGAAATAGCTCTGTTTATCTTCTTGTGTGAGACGATATCTTACCGGCATAAATTTCCCAGTGATAGTCCTCTCACTCGAATTATCCATGTCTTTGTTGCAACATTTCACAAGTGGAATGTTTCTAATTCTCATTAATAAAAAAAGAAAGAAGTTGCCAATGCAGAAAGGGAAGTTTTGCAGTTTGTGTCAAGAAGACGGTATTTGCCTACTGGTCAGTTTAGGTAAGCTCTCACTAGTCACAATTTCTTTGCAAATTGAATTTATTGGAGCCATCGATGCTTTCCCATGTGGCATGGTAATTTATGAAGCTCTTGATAGTTGAAATAATCATACTGTAGGATGGGGTGTACTAACAATTTAGATTTTAGCGATATAACATAGAATATGTCTACAACCTGACCACAACTAAGGTGAAATGAGTCCCTAAGTCCTATTTTTGTTTCATTTCAGTCTTGTTATTATAGCTTCTTGTTCATTGCTTTTTATAAGTCATTCAAAACTAATGTGTACCTTACTTTTCAAGGAGCAAATAGTGTCTCCACAAGCATCTTTGTTCACATCACTGCAATTTATCAAATGCACTTCAACAAAAACACTTAACAAAATTCTTTTGATATAATTTTCAACAAATATAAGTGAGCAAAGAGAGAAAATAGAGACATCATCATATCAAAGACAAGAAAAAGACTCCATCTGCACAATTGCAATATGAAAAATGCGGCCTCAAAGATCAGCGACAATTGAAGCAACTGGCATAATTTCCAGTCTAGTAAGAAAATGAAGAATTGTTCCAAATATTGCTTTAATTTTCCCACATGCTATAAGTCAAGGTTGAAAAGCCATGAATAAACCTATCATCCAAAAAGTTCTCTGATTCATTTAGCTTTGCATTTCTTCATCAAGAGAAACTGAGAAGATACAAATTTTTCACAAGCTAAAAATGCCTTAATCTATGTGATAAACTGTCCATAGCATGCTAGAACTTGTGCCAACAAAGATGGGGAAAACGTACAGGGTCATTTCCTCTACAATTTATCAAATGCACTTCAAAGAAAACTCTCAACAAAATTATTTTGATGTAAGTTTCAACAAATAGAAGTGAGCAAAGAGAGAAAACAGGGACATCATCAAATCAAAGACAAAAATATACTCCACCTGCACAATTGCAATATGCAAAATGCGGCCTCAACAATCTAGGATTTGCACCCAATCTCATTTCTTTGAAACCTATGTTAAACAACTAAGGTAGACTGCAACTAAAGGTTGGCTTGCTTCTTTGTATTTTTTCCTCATACTTTTTTCTCAAGTGCTTCAAGAAACATACACTGAAGAGTTTGAGTGGGCTTCCTTCTGCCTAGGTGCTAGGTTTGAGAGGAAATGATTTATCTTAAACAATCTAGCTTGCACCAAATTCATTCCTTTGAAACTCAGACTAGATAGCTAGGCATATAGCAACTAGACGCTCGTAAGTAATTTCTTTTTAACTTATTAATTTTAAAAAATGTTTAAGAAATGAGGAGTTTGAGTGGGCTTTGTAAGTTTTAACCCCGTACAGAAATTACCTACATACGAATTCTAAAAAACATAAAATAAACAATGGCGAGAGCATAACACATAAAACAAATATACATAGAGATTTTCCCCTGGATCCCAAAACTGGGACTACCAGATTGATTTTTCATTATGGTCCTTCCAATGTTACAATACATATATATACATGCCGAAGCATCCATAAACCCTGGATTAGAACATAATCGTAGTTCCCTTGACCGTATCTACAAAATACCATGGACTAAAAACCATGCACAAAACCATAGGTAGGTCCGCCCACCTAATATGGGGTTCAAAAAAAATTTCGCGAGGCGCTGCCCCGGTCCCTATAGAGGGATTATCTTATCTAATTATATTTTTACTCTATGATATGTATATTTTTTATAGTTTCATTTTTACATTGCATTCTAACAAAATGGAAAAAAACACAAATTGCAAAAAAATGTGTAATTTTGATGAGAAATGCTTCCCTTTCACTATTACATAACACAATTTTTCTGTACAAGTATCTCCAAATAGAAAAATGGTGCTACTAAGGTAGCCACCACAAGCACAGACATCCTATTATATAACCTACAATGTGGCACACCAAAATAAAGGAAACAACAACCCATTTTTTTGTCTTGAAGGCCATTACCATCATAAGCACAAAGAAATCAAATAAATAGATTTTACAACCCAAATTTTTAAGTCTTGAAGGTCAGTACCATCATAAGAATGGAGAGATAAAAGAAATATATTGTAGTGCGTCCAATTTGTGAAATTTGCAACTATGCCAATTGATGAATTATCAGCAAGATCAAGGTTGTGGCACACCCAAAAAAAGGAAACTCGCAAAATTTAAGGTAACAACTACATCAAGGTTGTGGCACACCAAAAAAAAGCAAAAACTCTCCCAAATTTAAGTCTTGAATGCCAGTACAACATAAATATAAGACAATAAAAGAAAAAATGATGTTGCAACCAATTACTAAAATTTTCAACTATGCGAGTTAGTAAAATTTTCAACTATGCCAACTGATGAACTGTCAGCAAGATCAACTTTGTGAATAGAGAAATTTTAAGGCTCAGTCTTCATGCCCAAAACATGTATTTTCCTTTGCAGTGTGCATGTTATGGATCCCTTGGCACTTTACACTATGCATAAAGTACTGCTCCCTGAGGACATATTTTGTCTTCCAAGCATTTCTCCAGCCCCAACCCCTACTCCTGAAGCTGACAACCTATCTCCCTCAAGGACCACTACCTCCTCTTCTCCATCAGGCAATAATTCCTCAACAACTCACTTAACTGCATCATTTCTATACCATCTATTTATGTTATTGTGCCCATAGCAACCGGGTTCTTCTGCTATTACGAAGAGCCTGACATCAAATGAAATTCCAATGAGACGTGAACAAATATGGGACGAACCTTCCAACTTGCAGCTTGCAGGACTTGAAAGTGTTGCCCATTATATATATATATAATATAAAAAGTGCTCTACTCTTAGAAGCCTTTGAAAATTTGTGCTTTCCACTCCCATATTCTTCTCCCAACACTCTTGAACTTAGTACGTAGATTGATTGTTTTTTTCGGCATTGCACAGAGTTTAGATCTACATGCCCAAATTTCATACCTATCATTCATCATTGCATATATCCTGTCATTCATCATTGGAGATATGCATTTTTAGACATCTAATGTACTTTTCTAATTCAAATCTAAACATCCAAATATCACATATTGCAAAATCTCATTGCTTTTCTTCTTCAGTTGTTTTCTGCATAAATTTTCCTTTCTCACATATATATTACATTTGGAAACTCAAGATGAACATGTTATACAATCTAAAGATCTATGGAAAATGTTGGTTGAAGCTACATCTTACCAAGGAAATTGAAAGACTTATGAACAATCTTGATAAAGCCATAGGTTTGATTGGACTGCATTTTTCGAATAATCTGATGTTTCATATCGGTGAATGTAAAATGTCAAAATAGAGTTAGGAAAAGTTGAATTTACTGTTTGAAAACCAAATTGTCATCCCTTGTACCTAATGAGCCTTCTTCATTGAATATTTTCTTGAATGACATTTTGTTTACTAATTTTTATCTTCAATGATTTTTTATATGTCACAATTCTTCTTGATTTTATGTCTTACTGCATTTCCTTTGCAACATCTGGTGCAATTGCTAGTTTATGAATATGCTTATTTTTTCCATGAGAAATTATTTTTATATTTTATGTAAAGAAAGTATGTCTATTCATCATAAATTCAACATTCACATGGGGATAATTCACGGTGTTAGTTAAATCCAACATATCATATGTGAGAATTGAAAGTATTAGTTATGGATGTTGGTGAGGGCGAAGAGAAATTTCCATAATTATTTACTATATTATTTTCACAAAAGTGGTAGTTGGTTGACATTATTTAAAATTGATAATTAAAAAAATTATATAAAAATAAAAATATGTGGTTGGAATATAGAATTCAATTACATTGAAAATAATTGGTTTGTTTGAAGTTTGAAAATAATTTAGTTTTTCGAATAATGTTCCCAAATCTTCATTTCCTTCTCTTTACACATTTTAGAAATCATTGCTAATAATAATTAATTTTAAATATTTTACACATTTTAGAGATCTTTACTAATAATAATTAATTTTAAATATTTTAAACCATCAGCATACACTCAAAATAATTATCCTCCTTGATTGATATATAAATATATATACACTGCCATTTTAGAACTTATAATAAGTTGTATATGTTGAAATGTATTTATTAGAGTGTCATGGATTAACATGGACTTTTCACCATTCAATAAATATTAATATATATATTAAATTATATAGTTTTAAAAGAAAAGTATAAAAATTAATTAAATATTATATGTTATATATAATTTAAATTTTTTCTAAAATTAAGTGTTAATGTAATGAGTGTTTTATGTCATTAAATTTTATTTAAAATTTTGATTTTTACACCAAAATCTTGAAATTGAAATTGTACACTAAAATTCTATATATAAAATAGCAAATCTTGAAATTGTACACTAAAATTATATATATAACGTCAAAAAGTCCATGTTAATCCAGGACACTCCAAGAAATACAATCCAACCTATACAACCTGTAATGTTCGAAAAAGGCCGTGCAAGAAATACAATGTATAACGACCATATAAACCTTCAGAAATGAAAAAATAAGTGAAAGAGCCCAAGTTAATCCATGACACTACCAGAAATACAATCCAACCTTTACAGCCTCTAAAGTTCGAAATACAATATATAATGATGATATTAACCTTTAGAAAAGAAAAAATAAATCACCTATATGCCCCACGTGACATAAAAAGCCTGGATGTACTAAACCCCTGTTCCTCGTCCTCTCTCTCCGCAGCAATTAGCAAGAACAGCCACTGATCCATCAAATAATTCAAATCTTTCGCGTCTCCAGTCTCATGACATTTATTTAAATACATCATTGCATTTGTAAGTCTCCCATAAGTTAGGATCGAACTTACCCACCCAGACGGAGTGACATCCTCCTCCTTGATTGGGATCAAATGATGTTCGATAGCGGGCAGCGCCTCTACATTTAGACCCGGGCTGACGTAGAGAAATTGAAGCTTGGCCAGATGACAGAGCCCTCTTATTCCTCTCAATTCGAAAGACTCCACAAAGAACATATATTGAAGATTCGGGCAAACACCTTCGTGAAAGAATACATCTGATATTTGTGTGCGTGCCAGCACTAATTGCTTGAGTTTAAGCATGCATTTGTCATCGAGGAAGTCACATTCTCCTTCAGCCTTTATAAATGGAAGTTCCCGCAGCGGACAATCTTCGACTATTAAAATTTCCAGATTCTTCATCCCCAGAATATCTCGTGGTAAATATTCTATTCCACATCTGCAAATTTTCAACTCTATCAATTGACTAACCAGTCCAAATGAATCCGGCAAGCATTTCAATTTCGAGCAGTTTAAGAGACACAATTCCTTCAAGCCCTTGAGGCAACCGAGCAATGTTGGCAGCATTTCCAACAAAGGCTCCCCTCCCAATTCCAGAGCTTCCAATTTGCATATGTCTCCAATACCGCTTGGCAATTTTGATAACTTCGTTTTACACACATCTAATGTTTTCAAGGACCGTTGATATGGGATTTGGGATGGCAATTCTTTCACATTGCTACAACCTGAAAGATCTATGTGTTCCAGGGTAGTAATATTTCCAAATGCTCCATTGGAGATGATCAAACTGCAGCAACCTCTCAACACTAGATGTTTGAGTCGAGTTAAATTTCCAAATGAGTTTGGAAGCATCTGCAAACTCAAAGCACCAGACAAATCGATGTGCTGGAGGTTTTTTAAGGTACCGAAGGAATCAGGAAGCAACACCATTTCTGAGCAGTATCTTAACTCGAGGTATTTCAACGATGGCAGATCGCAAAATTCTTCTGGCATGGTTTTGAATAGTGCATGAAATATGGCAATCTTTTCTAGGTGCTTCAGCTGCCCTATGGATTTAGGAAAGCTTAAAAGGGGAGCGCAGATATTTAGCTCTCGCAGTTGGAGAGGGGCCTGCAATTTACACGTTTCAACTATCATAAATACTTATTTATGCTTTTGGCTTTACAAAATGAAATGGAAATAGTAAAAAAAACACATACCTGAGATTCACGTTGCCACAATAATTTTAATTTTGCCCCTGCAACTTCTAAAACTCTCAAACTCTCCATGGGAATCCAGGGAGGTAGGCAAGAGTATCCACACTTATACCAGCAGAGCCAAACGAGTTGTGGTGACCGAGCCCTCCTCAATATGCGTTCTAAATAACCCTCGGTAGTTGCAACAAGTTGCAAATTCGAAATACCACGCAGATAGAAATTATTGAACAGATACCTGAGACAGTTCCCCAATACCTCTTCACACCATTTTTTGTACCATGAAATTTCTGAACTCTCCATCATAATTTGCAGATCTGAAATACGATCTGCCCGATTGAGCATCTTAATTCCGCGAACTTTACTTATTACCTGTTTCTTCGCCAAAAAGTGTCCACACCACAGATCTATCATGATATTGAATAAAGAAACCTTAAAATCTTTATTTAACAAAACACTAAGCAAACGACTCGAAAGATTCATCTTCAAACCCAAAACAAAGCTTTGAATGATTGAAATACGTACACGGGCTGATCGTTCCAACAAATCATCAATGTTGTTGGTCGTGTGATGCCAGAGACCACGGGGCATGATTTCTTCCTCCTCAGCAATGCTTCTTCCCAAATCCCTAACATGATCATGCATTTGTATCTTATATTCACTGTCCGTTTTAAAGAGACACTTGTTCTCTATATTTCGAAGCCCCACGGAACCCCAAATTCTTGCGGCCGTATCTCTGTCCTCTCCTATAAAAAAACAGCAAACGTTCAAGAATATTTGTCGCTCCTCTGGATTAAGTGAATCGTAGCTGATTCTAAGTCTTTCTTGTATCTCGGGAGGTAGGTGGTGAAGCCGATTCAATGTCTCTTCCCAGTAAGATCTTTCATTTTCTCCAAAGAGAAGCGCACCAAATACTTTTAATGACAGCGGCAATCCATCGCAGGCCGTTATAAACTGATATGCCAGATCTGCAAATTCTGGTTGTGGATGTGGTTGACCAAAGGCGTGAAAGCAGAAAAGCTCTTTGGAGTGCTGTCTGTTTAGCCCCTCTAGCTCATAAATTGATGCCTCTGCGATTTTTGCTTTCTTGAGGACTTTCTTGTCACGAGAGGTAATCAGAATCAAGCTATTGGGGTTTACAATATCTTTAATTGGCAAAAAGGCTTCCAACTGGGAGGCTTCATCTACGTCATCTAAAATGATGAGAATGTGAGAGGAAGATAGATGCCTTACAAGCATGCCTGTGCCTTCGTGAATGTTGTCGATTGGCAGATCCAATTCAGTCAACTGCTTAAGGAGTTTTCTCTGCAAAGAAGGTAGAGAACCCTTAGCTGCGTTCTCTCGGACATCGTACAAAAAGCCTGATCTATTGTAATTTGACCTCCTCTTGCTGAAGAATTCTGTGGCCAGCGTTGTCTTACCAACACCACCTGCACCCACAATCCCGAAAACCTTGGTTTTCTCTGGCCATAACACCGTGCTTTCAAATTTTTCTAATTTTTCTTTCAGCCCAACTGGGTGTTCGGCAACATACTTCAATGGGGTTTTGTCGCATACTTTGGACACCCATCGCAACACATCATCCAAAAGTTGCTCCACGTTGCTGAATATCAGGTTATAGAAGAAAAAAGTGAGAAGCGCCTACAGAAATCTATGAGTCCAATAAATTAAAAAGGTAAATGGGAAAGGGAGAAAGGCAGAGGTCAGATGCAGGTACTCACCCATTAAACGCCTCCAAATCGAGACCACTTATTTCTGCAGCCTCAGAAAGAGCGCGTCTCCAATTCTGAATGGCATTGAAGTCGAATCGCTGCTTCTTTTCGTGATCGCTTAGGGCTTCAGCATACGGTCCTTTAGTGTTCCACCGGAGCTCCGAAGGCTTGACACCATAAAAGACAGGAATAATTGTAACCTCATTCGGCCTCGACTGAAATGCATTCAACATGTGCAACAGTTCGTCTAGACACCATTTTGATTCGGCATAAGTCGATGAGAAAATGGCGATGTGGATGAAGGAGGTTTCGATTGCATGTAGTATTTGAGGAGTAATATTTTGCCCAACTTCCAGTTCCGGTTTGTCCAGAAAAACTCGCAGTCCACGGGAATTAAGACTACGGTATAGATCTGTGGCGAAGGTGGTCTTTACGTCAGGGCCACGATGATTGATAAAAACATCGTAGCTGTTATAAGAAATCAGGGAAGAACACGAGGCCATGGAGGAGGAGGAAGAAGCACCAGAAGCATTGCCACTGTTGCGGATTGTTTGGTCTGCCATTGGAATGTGGATTTGGATGAATGGGATAGACAGAAAGATAAGAACGATATAAGAGTAACAAAAAGATGAAGGGCAGGCAGGTAGACCAGAGGAGCGGAAACTGCAGGCAGCGTGAAGGAAGAGAGTTTGAGTTCGTGAGCAATGTCGATACACTGGTTGTCACAGCTAACACCTGGCACCATACGATATTTACAGGTATAGTAGAATGATATTGACTACTGCCAATAATACAGGTTCATTTGAATAACATATGCATTATTTGGCAGGTTCAATTGACTGACAAATCCACGGATTGACTTCGATCGCTCATTACTTATTATAAAATTAATTTTCCATCGAAAAAGTAAACAGGAGGTCCCAAGCCATTAGTTCTGTCCATATGGTAGGGAGCACTAGAGGACATTCGACAGTGATATTACATGATATTTATGGTACAGCATATCTTTTGGTAAGATTCCAAATTAACATGTTAAGTATTTGGTCAATTTTAAATTATTGTAAAAGTTTGGTTTGATTTAAGAAAAGTTATTTTCTTAAATTGAAAAAGTTTTAATATTATGCATTTCATGCGTTATTGAAAAAGTTTTAACATTATGCATTTCATGCGTTCTTGCAGTTTAGTTTTCCTTTATTCTTTTCAAACCGACTAACACGTGAAGAGGGACCACCCCAGGCAACACCATGGACAATGTTTGGAATTTAATACCATATCCCTCATTTGCAGAGAGATTCATGTTTATTGGTGACGGCGCTGATAGGTTAGGACATTCTTTTGGAGGGTATTATTTTATGGCGTAGTTTAAATTAGAGATAAATAGATTTTTTTAAAGTGTAAAACAATTTTAAATAAATAAATATATATATATTTATTTGAATGTTTAAATAGATTGTTAATTATATAAATTAAATAAAAAAAATTGCCAATTTTTTATATAAATTAAACAATTTAAATTTAAATTTTAAAAAATCTTTGCCAAATTTTTTATTTATAAATTAAACTACGCCTTATTTTATTAATAAATATTAATTATATATAAAAAGTAATATTTTATTAGTAAGTATTAGTTTTTATATAATTAATTAATTTTTTATTAAATAAAACTAATAATAATAACACAATAAACAAATCATTAATTTACTGCTATAGTAATTAATATTTGCCAGGATTGCTTTAACATTTGCATTTTAAAATTCTCTAACATACACCACTCAACGTATGCCAATTATACTCATATTATCCACTCTTTTATGTCTTAAGACTTTTCATTTTTGGATTAACTTTATTCTTGTACTATGTTCTGCTCGATAATTTGTTAGACAATTGCACTATTTTCCATGAAGTATGAAAATCTTTGATATATTATCTTCAAAGCTTATTCATTTCAATGTCTTAAGACTTTTCAATTTTGGATTAACTCTATTCTTGTACTATGTTCTGCTCGATAATTTGTTAGACAATTGCACTATTTTCCACAAAGTATGAAAATCTCTGATATATTCTCTTCAAAGCTTATTCAATTCAAGCTACCACTATACCATTCAAGGGTTGTATGAGAATGTTGCACAACCTAAACACGTTTCCTCCTACCACCCTCCACATTTAAAAGTTGATCGCTACAGCCTGCCATACCTAAATAATATCTTCACATATCTTCAATGAATTGAATTGAATCCAATTGCCTACCATTTTATTTTTGAATTTTGTTTGGCACCAAGAATATGAGTTGTTAATCATGGTTTCGTTCAGACTAACTCGTGTTTTCGTGGGTTGCCTGAAAAATGTTCCATTTACTCAAGTGCGTATAGACATCCTGTGCCGCATCTTCCATGGTATGGCTTCAACACCACATCCTGAGCCATTTCATCTCTAATTGCTACCAAATATGTTGATTACCTTGCTATTAACATTATTTTCTTTTCGTAGATCCAAGGCTTTGCAAATGAGAATATGATGTTGCAGGAAATCATTTGTCAGGCACATCTACTCGAATTATAACAGATCCTAATTTTGACGATAAGCCGGAGTCCAAAAATTCTGGTGGGATGCTTCCTCCTAAACTTACAACAATAAGTGTAGATGGAAAGGCAATAATATCATGTTGCATAGATCTTTCTTAACTTTTTAACCATGGATTTTATCGAGCACAAAGTGAGCATAGTAATGATTAAACTTGTTGAGTTGAGTAGTGAAAGCATAACCTGCAAATAAATTGAAATTGCAAAAAATAATGCCAAATAAACAAGATAGCAGAATAATCAAACACAAAGATTGGCACAATGCTTTACGTGGTAAAAACCTCCTTGTGATGGAAACATCCATGGGGCAATGATAATCGTTATCCTTGTTATTCAAGGGAGATTTACAACAATCAACTCATAGGCATACATTATCCAACCATTCAACCCACTCTCCATTCATTTTATGTTTTCATATTTCCTCTATATGCTTACATGGATAAATATTAACCTGCCATTTTTTTCTAAATCTATCTACAAATTTTAAAGCAGATGCATAATAAACTTTTTACCAAAGAAAATAAAAATCTTTTATATGATTTTTTCCAAAAAAATTAGATTATTAAAACCAAACCAAACCAAAGGAACCAATCTTAGTTATTATCCCAAGAATATATGGAAATAGTTAACAACTTCTAACAATCTCCACCTTGACAACAATTTACCTGATATATCATGCCCAAATTATTCATCACCTTCCTTGCAAGCCAAGAGAAGCTAGGCACCATTTTAGCTTCTCTGGCAAGATTGGTTTTGTGAACATGCCTACACAATTTTTCTTTATATGGACTTTTTCCAAAGCCACCACTCCACTTTCATTAATAACATGTCTTATAAAATGGTATTTAACGGGTAGATGTTTTTTCTTGATACGATACGTTGGATTCCTTTCCAAATGAATAACACTTTGACTATCATAAAATACTTTCACCTTGTCCTGCACCCTTCCAAACTCACCTAGCAAAACTTTTAACCAAATTTTCTCTTTGAAAGCATGTGAGACAACTATGTATTCTTCCTTAGTAGTGGATAAAGCAACTATTTTCTGAAGCTTTAACATCCAACTAACAACTCCACCTGCAAGAGTAAGAACATATCGAGAAGTGGATCTCCTCCTGTCCATGTCACCTACAAAATCTGAATCAACATAACCACATAATGAATCACTAGTACCATTATAGGTGATACAGTATTTACTTGTGCTTTTTACATACTGAAGCACCCATTTCATTCTTGCCCAATGCTATTTACCTGGATTTTCCATGTATCTACTGACAACACCAACTGCATGTGAAATATCTGACCTTGTACTAACCATTGCATACATTAAGCATCCTACTAGATTAGGATATGGTACCCAACTCATATACTCCTTTTCTTCATCATTACTAGGACAGAAACCTAAAGAAAACTTGAAATGGGAAGTTAAAGGGATTTGAACAAGTTTCCCATTATTCATATTGAATCTCAGAAGTATTTTCTCCACATACTTTTGTTGTGATAACCACAACTTACCATTTTTCATGTCTCTATGTTCCAAGATCCTTCATTTCTAAATTCCTAGCCAAGTGAGCCTTTAACATATTGATCTCAACCATGTTGCTTAATACAAGCATATCATTAACATATAACACCAAAATAATGAATATGCAATTTTCCAACTTTGAAAGTAAACACAATGCTAATACTCACTTCTGGTAAAATTGTATCTCATCATAAAGGAATCAAACTTCTTGTACCATTGCCTAGGAGATTGCTTCAGGCCATAGAATGACTTCTTGAGTTTCCAAACAAACCTGTTGTTGCGATTTTGAGCAAACCCTTATGGTTGTTCCATATATATATCCTCATCCAAATCTCCATGTAAGAATTTTGTTTTAGCATCTCTAGATCAAGTAATGCAACTAATGCTAACACAACTCTAATTGAAACAAGCTTAACAACTGGTGAAAAAATCTCATGAAAATTAATACCTTCCCTTTGAGAATATCCGTTTGCGACCAATATTGCTTTTTACTTTTGAACAATATCCTCAACTCCTTTCTTCAATTTGTAAACCTATTTGCAACCAACAACCTTCCTGCCCTTAGGAAGTTACACCAGATCCCATGTCTTATTTCTTTGTAAGGAATCCATTTCCTCTTTCATTTCTACTTTCCATTTATTGCTATCAGATACTTCCATTGCTTCGTGATAACAACTATGTTATCCATCATTAGCAATTAAAGCAACAGGTGTAGCAAAATCATCATACCTTTTAGGAAAATATCTAATCCATGTAGCCTTTTGTACAATTTTTTGTGGAATTTCCTCAGTTTCCTGAGAATTTTTTGTATCCTCATCTACTTCTGTAGGAGTTTCTTCATGAACATCTTCATTATCCTCCTCCCTTGAAGATGATTGAGTTTCCAATTAAACTTGTTGAATCTGTGGTACTTTTGCCTGCTTCATTTCACCATCTACATCTGATTTTATGAGTGATG
Organism: Pinus tabuliformis; assembly: GCA_031772625.1. Lineage (NCBI taxonomy): Eukaryota > Viridiplantae > Streptophyta > Pinopsida > Pinales > Pinaceae > Pinus > Pinus tabuliformis. The sequence continues at coordinate 740,985,198 of CM062806.1, read as the reverse complement.
ATTCATCAAATATGACATCTATGTTAATGATAATTTTGTGGGTAGTAAGATCCCACAATCTATATTCATTAACTCGATCACCGTATCCAACAAATATTAGTCTTTTTTAATTTTGGATCTAACTTAGACCATTGATTCTTTGGAATAAGAGCATAGGCATCACAACCAAAAACTTTAAGATTTGAATAATCACAAGGTTGACCTGTCTGTACCTCTTCTGAAATCTTACAATTAATTGCAATTGATGGTGACCAATTTACCAAATAAAACGTTGTAACAACTTCTTTTTCCCATAATTCATGTTACAACTTGGCATTATTAAGCATACTCCATGCTCTCTCTAGAAGAGTCTTATTCATGCATTTAGCAAGACCATTTTGTTGAGTATAAACCGTGGTTTTATGTATTTTGATCCCAACTTCCGTGCAATAATTTTCAAATTCCTTTGAAATAAAATCGGTTCCATCGTCAGTTCTCAAACACTGAATTGACCTGCTAGTACTCTTTTCAACTAAATATCTATACTTCTTAAAAGCATCAAATACATCAACTTTTCTTTTCAGTAAATATATTCACACCTTTCTAGAGTAATCATCTATAAATGTTACAAAATATGACGATCCTCCAAAAAATACTTTAGGAGATGGTCCCCAAAGATATGAATGGATGTAATCAAGGACGCCTTTACTAAAATGTTTTCCTATTTTAAATTTATGTCTATATTGTTTTCCATAAATAGAATGCTCACAAAAATTCAAATTCAGAGATTTCAAGCTTGGAAGTAACTTACAATTAATCAATACCTTCGACCTTTTCTCGCTCATATGACCCAAGTGTTGATTCCATAAACGAGTAGAGTCACTTGCACCTTCAAATCCTACTATTGCATGACACATTTTTGTCCTTCCTTCAAGCTTATAAAGGTTCCCAAACCTTTTAACCTTCATGACTACCAAGATGCCTTTTGTCACCTTCATAACTCCTCCTTGAACTATACATTTATAACCAGTGAAATATGGCACTCCCAAAGATATTAAGTTCTTTCTAAGCTCAAGCATATGCCTCACTTCTATTAACATTCTAATAGTACCATCATACATTTTAATCTTGATACTACCAATCCCAATAGTTTTGTATGTAACATCATTACCCATGAAAACCACACCATCGTAAATAGATTGGTATGATGAGAACCAATTCCTATTAACACACATATGATGGGAAGCACTAGAATCTAGTAACCAATTATCATGATGTTGAGAAATAGTAAAAGTGGACAATACCTACACTAGTTTCAATTGAATTAGCTTCCTTTATAGAGTCCTTTTTAACATCATGTTCCTTTCTTTTCCAACAATCATTCTTAAGATGCCCTGATTTGTTACAATACTAACACTTTAACTTACTCTTCTTGCCTCTTGACTTTAATCTTGATGTGTCTCTCTAAATTTGATATTTTTCTTTTGATTGACCTCTTGCCACCATTGCTTCTGATGTTGAGGTTTCAAGACTAGATTTTTCCCGAGTTTCCTTAGACAACGAAGCTCCCACAACAACATCAAAATTGATGGTATCGGTAGAACTAAAACTGATAGAGGTTACAAAATGATCCCAAGAGTCAGGAAGAGAACACAATAGGCAATTGCTTTGTCTTCCCCTTGGAGATTTACATCTATACTAGACAACTCACATAAAAGAGTATTGGAAGAATTCAAATGATCAGATATCTTTGTACCTTTCTTCATCCACAAATTGTATAACTACCGCTTCAAGTAGATTTTGTTTGTTAATGACTTTGTCATATAGAGACTTTCTAACTTGGTCCATAAGCCTGCTATTATTTTCTCTCCAAGGATGTTAAACGACACATCATCTGCCAAACACAAACAAATAGTACTGAGGGATCTTGCATCCATGTCCTCCTAGTGGTCATTATCCATGCCCACGGGTTTCTTTGCCCTGCCCAACAACGCCTTTGCCACTCCTTGATGCACAAGCATATCCCACATCTTAGCCTTCTATAGCTCAAAGTTATTACCCTCATTGAACTTTTCAATTTCAAACTTCGCATTCTGCATCTTTGCCATTAACACAAACTTTTTCTAAAAGATCTGATACCACTTCTTGAGTTGAGCAGCGAAAACATAACCTGCAAATAAATTGAAATTGCAGAAAATAATGGGGAATAAACAAGATAGCAGAATAATCAAACACATAGATTGACACATCGTTTTACGTGGTAAAACCCTCCTTGTGAGGGAAACATCCACGGGACAATGATAATCGGTATTCTTATTATTCAAGGGAGATTTACAACAACCAACTAACAAGTATACATTATCCAACCATTCAACCCACTCTCCATTCGCTTTATGTTTTCATATGGCCTTTATAAGCTTACATGGATAAATAGGAACCTGTTAGATTTTTTCCAAATCTCTCCACAATTTTTAACACAGTTACATAATAAACATTTTATATAGAACAAAAAAAAATTATTTTATATATTTTTTTCCAAAAAACTTAGATTAGAAAAAACAAACCAAACCAAAATAACCAATCTTAACTACTATCCCAAGAATATAAAAAAATACTTGGCAATTTCTAGCAATAACGCGATTATCAAACCTATAGTAATTTAATGTTTATTTTCTTTTGAGTAATATTGTTGGGCTTTGGTGGTATCATCTTCTGTGTTTACAGGTGTTGGAAGAAGTTGTGGTAGGAAACATTCGTGAGAAGCCTATAGATGTGGCTTTGGATAATTCCACAGGTTTCAAGTAGCCCTCCATTGTAGAAAGAATGTCAGAAATATTGGAAATATAAGTTTGTTCTGTTATTTAGGATAACATATATCAGAGACAGGTGTTGGAAGATGTGGTAGACAACATTCATGAGAAGCCTATAGATGCGGCTTTGGATAATTCCACAGGTTTCAAGTAGCCCTCGATTGTAGAAAGAATGTCAAAAATATTGAAAGTATAAGTTTGTTCTGTTATTTAGCATAACATATATAGAGAAAGATTAGAGTTGATATAGATGTTTTATTATTTTTTTTTCAAAGATCCAGATCGTTTCAAAAGTAAACTAAATTGCCTACTCCACTTGCATCATGGAACTCTACTCAAAGGTGAAAACACCTGGACCACTTGCATAGCGGAAGTCTCCAGGGTTTTTTTTAATAGATGACTCGTATCCCATCATCCCATTTACTAATAGGAGTTGGAATTTAGTAATGGAAGTTGGGAATTAAAATTTTCAACGCAGACATGTCACACCATCCCATTTAGTAATAGGAATTGGAATTTTTACGAAAGGCATGTCATTAATGGGCATTTTTGTAAGAAAGGAAGGAGTAATGTCTTTTGAAGTTTTTGGTTTTTTCGTTTAGTTGATATTGGAAGGCATGTCATATATTTAGCTTTTACTACTTCAAATGGGGTATTTTTAACTCTCTCTCTTTCTTTCTTTTTTTTTTTGTTGTTGAGTAAATCTTAATTTCACGTATTTCTAATTTAAATTATTTCCTTTAATAATGATATTTTTCTTTTTTTGTTGAATAATTGTTTATATTTTTTTTCACTTATTGAGTTGAGAGACTTATTTCACAATAGAGTATGAGGGGATGTGTAATTCTTTTAATGGTCAAGTTAGAGTTGACATATGTCTCTTAAAAAAATACTTAAATGAAAAAACATTTTGGGCTATAATAAAATAATAAATAATTATATATATTTGGTTAGTTTTGATTAAAAACATTATAAAACATTAATAATCACATTCTCATTGTTTCATTTTCACTCTTGAAATAATAAATAAAATATTTTTATGTCTATCTTAAATAATTTAATTTTATATAATTTTCTAGAGATAAAGTAATTAAAATTAAAGGTAAAATAATTTAGTTACTTCTTAATAAGGGGAAAATGTGTAACTCATTCAGTTTTTAATATAAAATATTAATAATAATAAATTATTCAAAATTACAAGTTAAATAATGAAAAATTATGCGTGGTCTATATAGAGAGATGGATCTATCTTAATCATGGATTTGTCAATCACCAAAAGGGATTAATTATCTTCACGTATAAATCTTTTTTCAAATTTCTTGGCTCTCGTAGATTGGTGGTTATGATGGATTTATACCCCTATTATTTCATTTAGTAATGGAATTTTTAATTTAAATAATATAATTTAATAATGGTTTTTCATTTATCTTATTTGGTAATTGTTTATATTTTTTTATCACAAGGCGCGAAGCCATTACAATAATATTCATTAAGGCACTATAGTTGATCATGTCACTAGCAATAATTTGAATTTAGGTAGGGAAGATAACAAATCATTTTGCCTAACCATTTTAGATAACGTCTCTCTCTCTCTCTCTCTCTATATATATATATATATATATATGATAATAGTTTTAGTAGCAATATCTTATCGCATTTAGTAGTGATATATTTTTATTTGGTATTTTTCATTTTAATTATTTCAATGATATTTTACTAATGATAATTGTCACTTATCTCATTTAATTGTATTTTTTTTAGTTTTCCTAATTTTTTTCTTCATTTCATATTCTTTTGGTATTTTTAAAAATTATATGTGAAAATACTAAATGAGTAATTTCAATTAGAAATTAGTTTTAGCCCAATGAAATAAAATAAAATTAAAAATTCAACAGAATGAAAATTAACCAACAAATTTTGCTCATGTCAGTGAATTCAATGGCAAAAATATTGGACCTACATCAAAATTTATCGTTCTTGTCAGCTCTGATAATGAAGAAGCCCAGACTCTAAAAGCATGGTTTGAAAAGGAAGTCTTAGCTACAACTTCTCCATCCCTAACTACAAGATATGCACCTTCTTCTCACCAACCACCTAAACAATAACACTTGTATAGCTTTCCAACATCGATGCCTCTGAGAAATTCACACTCTTTCAAGTAAAGGTTGCAATGACAAAAATCTGGATGGAGAGTTTTTATTATCTTTATTACCCTTCTATCATTGTTGGGAAACAATGCATGAAAAAACTCATTCCCAATAATGTAAACACATGGCATTGTCCAAAATGCAACATTGATGTAACTAACTATGATTTTAGATACTTACTTAAACTAGACATACAAGATCATACATGAGAGTTTCTTTCAAAAATTACTTTTGAAGATGCAACATCTACCATAGTTGGAAATAGTGCAAAAGACTTTCACTTTTTATCTTCAAACCTAGATACATTCAAGGAGATTGTCTCCAAAGGACTCTAGATATATCACCTCTTCACACTGTCAGTGAAGATGGAAACATTTAGAGAAATACCACGCTTGAAGTTTGTCATCACTAAGGAAGAAAGATTTGAATTCGTGTTAGGATGCAACATCATCCTTGAAGAAATCGAGATAATTTCTAAATCATAAATGGATTTAATTACATGTACCTCTACAATTTGCTATAATGTCTTCTTAACATATAACCTTCATATGCCTCCTTGACTCTATGTAATATTATGATGTTTAAAGATTCTTTGAGCACAATTTTTTTTGGATTTAATTACGTGTACCTCTATAGTTTGTGGTATTTTTTTCTCAACATATAGCCCTTGTATCCCTTATTTGCTACATGCAAAATTCCAATGTGTAAATACACTTTTCAACATAAGATGCATTTTCCCTCTTGTAACAAATCATGGAACTTGATGAGTCCAACAAATGCATTTATTTACATATGTTGTTGCAATATACTCAAATGTTTCTTCATGCATACTATTCAAATGTTTAAATTTTCTTTCCATATGTAAATATAAGAATACCTTATTCTTCACTTTCTATTATTTATTCATGTGATAATGTAATATAAGAATACCTTGTTCTTCACTTTCTATTATTTATTAATTTTTATTCAATGTTATTCTTCTTTCCGTTCCCCATAACATTCTCATTTTTTCCTTTGTCACCTCTAGGTGCCTTTCCTTGTTTGCAATTACTTCTGCAAATGTCCACTACTTCTAATGATGAATGTGCCCAAAGATATTATTTCTCAAACAAAAAATGAATAAATACACATTGACGTGAAATTTATCATGCTAAAAAAGACTCTACAAACTTCAAAAGAAAAAAGAAACATAAAAACGCCCAACCCTCCCCCTCTAATCCATATGTTGTTAATTCACATTTTCCCTTAAACCCATATGTGGCTACCATTTCCCACTTCCATATCAACCCTATTTTATAATAAACAAATTATCTTCCTCATGAATCTATCACTCAGAAAAACACCCACACTACTCATCATGCCACCAACTCACTAGCACATGCTTTTAACAACACTCACATTATCCATGTGCATCATGAATTCCATGCAAGAATTGGAAAACTTCCACTAACAATTCATGTTCTATTTGTATTGAATCATAACCTTAAATCCATCTCTACATCTCCAACAACATGCATTGTTACTCTAAATCTATGTCTGAAACAAACAACCATCATTTCTCATTGTGGAACGACATGGACCATGGTCATCAACCATGTTACCTAGCTTGTCTTAAACAAATCAAAGAAATTTTCATAGCTAGAGTCAACTTGATATTCCAACTAATGCATGCATGTGGTGGCTAATATAAATACAATGGCCACACAATAATATTCCCACAAGACATTACAACAATAACCAACATCTTAGCTTTGCATGTTGATGACTTTGACATCTTTTTGGTTACCCATCGTATCCTTGACCATTGGGCTTATGATTGCATGGTAAGTAGACATCATCTTTTGGCTGGATTGGAATACAAAATATCAAATGACCCCTATTATAAATATGCTCACATTGACCACAATGCACTTGCATCCTTGCTAGCTTTCCCCACTAATGTCTCCCCTTCCCTTTACCATTCTAACAATATCGATCCAACCATCCAACATTCGTCTCCAACTCCCTTTGCATCCCATCTAGATTCCACTAACCCAAATTTCCAACAAACACAATTATTTATACCTATTATTCCCAATATACATATAGAAGTACAATAAATATGACAATATTTACAAGCATCCAACCACTATTATGGTGCTACAATTGAATGATTTTCAATTAGACAATCTCTAATCAAATAAATAAACACAAAAGGTCTCCTTTCTATGGATTTCTCCACACTTTTTCGCACATTATTCTTCACATTGAGTGCTACTTATACAAAATCATTGTTCATGCAGTCATGCTAGATACTCAGCCTCATAATGTTATGAAACAACAAAAGTGGAGAAATGAAAACATTATCTCCAACCCCCACTTAACATCACTATATATGCACCATAGATTAATAATATTATGTGAATTCACCTTAGCAAAACACTTGCAATCAAAAGACTATTGGTATAGATATGCACTGTGTTACAATATTATCATATTTATATATACATGAGTGAAAGCATGAAGACGGGTTACACTTTTGGGCCAAATGTGAAAATGAAATTTCAAGTTTTTCCTCTTTTATCAAGTTGAAGCCCTCAAAATTCATATAAGCATTATGAATTTTGATTCAGAGTAAAATTACAAATTGTGGACAATTATGTTGTTGTCCTAATGATATTTTTTGCAAAAATATTTAGTGTCATATAATATTTCAATTTCCCATTAAATGAAACGCATGTCCTTACAAGTTTTCACACATCTTAAGAGGTATGTGTGTGTTCATGTAGCATAACTTAGTCTAAAATGTGTAATTTAAAAAAATGATATATATGAGCATGATCTACACATAGAGAGCTAAAATGTCCATATTAAAATTTATTTATTTTATTCAAAAATATATTTTCTATCATTTTTTGAAATTGGCAAAGTAATATCTCAATTGCATTTTGCAGACACATGTTCACGTAAGTTTTTTTCTTAATATTTAAATAAATTGAAAAACCAAAAGTACCCTTTTGAATAGGATTTGTAAACCAAGAAAGTGGTATTTTTTGAAATTTTTTCATTGTGTATATTTTATTATATTGATTATTTATTCAACCCCTTTAAAAGAGTTAAAAAAAAAAATAAAAAAAAATCAAACATTATGTCTAAGAGAAATTAGATGAAAAATATCATATGAATTTGAAAATGTCAAAATCATATGTTATTGGATAGAGGATTCCTTCATGAATCCAATGTGATTAACTCCACCACCTAAGGACAAAGTTAGCCCTAAGACCGTTAGGGTACAAAATGGAGTTGCAGGAAATTTTGTAGAAGAGCTGTTGAAATTGCTGATTTTAGGAATTAAGAGGTTCAATCGAGCATTTAAAGCGCTCAATCAAGCAACTAAATTTCAAATTTGAATAGCTATATCGAGGGTTTTGTAACTCTCGATCGAGCCATATACGTGGTTAACATAGGCTCAATCGAGCTATTATGCTTGATCTAGCCTTTATAGAAATTTTTTGAATGATCTAAAATTAAACATTTTAAAATTCCAAATCTTATTAGAACTTTTGTTATAATGTCATGTAAAAAATTTATTAAATTTAATATTAAAATGTTATTATTATTATTAAATTATATGATGAAATGATATTAATATAAAAAAATTAATATTAATATATTTTAATGTTAATATTAAATTTATTAATTTTGGATTAATTTGATATTATTAACTTTAATATAATATAATTTTTCTTATATTATAATATATACTAGCACAACCTCCCTGATGGGCGTGAGACTCAAGACTAATGTGGTCATTGAGCCGCATGAGGAGTGACAAATGGGTCATCAGGGAGGGTCATAGCTCCCGGTCCCCTCTTCTTATACGTAGGAGAGAATGGTGTACAAAGCCTTAGATTTCAAGTGTGTGAGTCTTTATGTTTCATTGGAAATGGTGATTGATAACGGGTTGATAGGCGAGATGAGGAAGGTGTCAGGATTTTGTTTCAGTGCTCAAGTTTGGTGGTGGAACTGTACTTGGCCTCCTTCTCGATGATGAAAGAGGCACAAAAGGCGTGATAAAATTGGTGGTTTCTTGATTTTCTTCAGGGAATTGTGGTTTGTTGCATACAACGAAGTCCAACTCTTTGTTTTTCTCGGGCCTTGCAGGGCCAGATTGGGTTGGAAATCGTTGTGTGAAGGAAAATGTTATTTCTGGTTCATTTGGCTTAAGGGGGGGGGGCGTCTATGTAAAAGCTGGCAGTGGCATGGTGAGGGCAAAAATTAGGAGGCACCAATATTTTGGAGAACCGTTATTGTCCTGGTAGTCGACTTTGTACAGTGGAGTGACTGGTGTGGCGAGGAATGTAAATGTGGTGATAGTGGCAATGGTCGAGCGGACTCCCCGTGCTCCAAGAGAGTGATCCTATCTCACGGTTGGCACAATTATATCTTGTTTATGCAGGACGAGGATAATCTACTCTGGATTCCATCTTCTCCGCAGACCCGTTCTGGGCAAACTAATGAGTGGAGCGGTGGCTACCATTAGGCATTAGAGCAGGTGGGGAACCATGAATTCTGTTTGGTGGATGGGTGGGTGGTGGCTGGGGTACAAGCATGATTGACAAATGCTCAAACCCTGATACTATTTCCTCTAATTCAGGCGGAATCCTTTCTTCAATCCCAGAAGGAGTGTCGATGATCTATTTAAGACTGACCATTTTATTAACCTTTCCCCTTTTTTGCCACTATTACCAATCCTTTACATTAATAGGCCCAACCTTTGTTATCGGGTAAAATTTCATAACAGAGGCACTTAACACTATTGACGTTGTAATTCCATAAGAATTACATAATACACTATCAGCACTGTTTAAAATGGCAATAATGCAATTATACGTAAAAATACACTATCGGCAGGTTATTCCATGAGAAATGGAACAACACTATCGGCGATTCGCTATCGGCGTTTCCCTGATGCGATATAACTGTGGCACTTATTGGCGATCGCAATCGGCAAGTTCAATGCCTCCCTGCTAGGCTCCTTCCACTTAAAACTTGCGATGTGATAACTATTTGTGATGCGAATAGTTATGCGATGCGATATTATACTCTGTCGATCCAATGATTGCGATTGATCGCGATCCGATGGTCGCGATTAAATCACATATCACATAATCATAATCCTCCAAGCCAGGCTCTGTCCACTGTAAAGCGCCGATCCGATATCCTTATAGACCCAATATGGATATAAGCCACCCTTTATAATATTTCAAGTTCGAATTTTGAATCCATTCTATGTTTTTCATTGTTTCTTAGTGTAAACTAGAATTCGGCTTGCGGGACTAAAACGATGCATAAATTGGAAATAGAGGCACAACAATATCAAGGAAAACACTCAAATCGACTTTTATTAGAGTATTAACTTGAAAACCAGGGTCGAATCATTGTTATAAAGACTTAAAAGTAAGCGATGCGAGAATGCCAAAGATATGCATAAATTCAAGATTTAACAGATAAAGAGGTGTTCAGATGTATAGAAAGGGTTTCAGAGGTCAAAATGCCTCCGGGATCGACCAATACACAGGGATATTTTCCTCTTTCCTTAATCAATATGATATAGATCTAATCATTCCAAATCCTCTTACAATAGTATGAAAATTACATAAGTACTGGTTCATCCTAACAACCAGATCCTAATTCAAAGGCTAAAATTTATTAACCCTATCTGTCCTGCGAGACATTCTCCTTGAGAATCTCCACTACAACTAACTAACTAAAATTTATTACATCATGATCAAATCCTATATTCTAGCTCTATGCTTAACTAGAAAAACATGGAAATTGATGGCTAAAGGATCCCACTCCTTTGCTTGTAATATTTTTTTGTATTTTTGGAATAATTCTTCGAATTTGTCTTCAAGCCTTATGCTCCTGCATCAGACTCCTGAGGACAAAATTCTTCATGGGCTCCTGTCCATGAGCTCTTCTACAAAACTGCCCAATTTCTATAGCATGTCTTCTATTACCCAAGTAGCTTCAGCAATTGGTTGATTCTTCCATTGGACCAAATACTGAAAGTACTCCTTTCCCCTGGTTTTCTTGAGCACTTTCTTGTACAAAATCTTTTTTGGCTGTAATTCCTTTGCTGTAGGTAACTGTTTTACCCAGTCAATTTCTTGTGTCTCTTGGTATTCTTTTGTATCATCTGCAATTTCACCTTCATACTTGTACAAATCAACAACATTGAAAATTGGTGATATTCCAACATCAGGGGGTAATTCAATCTCATATGCATTTGAAGAAAATTTCGTCAATACCCTGCATGGTCCAATTTTCTTGAACTTCAATTTTGTTATACTCCCTTTTTGGAAATATTTCCTTCCTTCGGTGTGCTAAAACCAAATCCCCAACTTCAAAGTTCACTTCTCTTTATCTCACGTCTGCTTTGTTTTTGTACTTGATGTTGCTATCCTATAGTTGTTGTTTCACCTGTTCATGTATCGCTTGTATTTCTGAAGCAAAATCTTCTCCTTCTACACTTCTCATCTCATCTTTTCCCAAGTTTCTTAATTTAGACACTCCTCTTGGATGCTTTCCATAAACTATATGGAATGGATTTTTCCCTGTACTCCTGTTAGGTGAGTCATTATATGCATATTTAGCCTGTGCCAATACTTGATCCCACTGCTTTGGATTTTCTACAGTAAGACTCCTTAAAAGATTACCCAAACTTCTGTTCACAACTTTAGTCTGTCCATCAGTCTATGGATGATAGGTAGAACTAAAACTCAGTTTAGTTCCCAGTTTCTTCCATATTGTCCTCAAAAAATGTCCAACAAATTTGGAATCCCTGTCTTAGACAATACTCTTAGGCAACCCATGCAATCTTACAATCTCCTTGAAAAACAAATGAGCAATGTGAGTAGCATCACTAGCTTTATAACATGGAATAAAATGTGCCATTTTTAAAAATTGTTCACTACAACAAAAATTGAATCATTTCCTCTTTGAGTCTTTGGTAAGCCCAAAACAAAATCCATACTTACCATATCCCAAGGTCTATCTGGAATTGGTAATGGAACATACAAACCTGTGTTTTGGCTTCTTCCCTTTGCATATTGACAAACTTTACAAGTTTTCACATACTTTTCCACTTCAGATCTTATTTTCGACCAGAAATAAAATCTGTTCAACTGCTCATAAGTCTTATCTATACCAAAATGTCCCGCAAGTCCACAACTATGTTTCTCTTTGATTAAATTCTCCCTCATAGAACAATTTGGTATGCACAACTGATTTCTCTTAAACAACAATCCATCTTGTAAGAAATAATCCAACAATTTATTCCTATTCATCAAAACAGGATTCTTACAAGCTTCAAATGCCTCTTTAAAATCTAAATCTATCTCATACAATTCCTTAAGAAAATCAAAACCCAACACTTGAATTTGACTCTCTAGAAATAATGTATTTCTCCTACTTAGAGCATCTGCAACTTTGTTTAATTGGCCATTTAGATTCTTCAAGACAAAATGGAAACCCTGAAGATACTCTACCCATTTGGCATGTTTTTGGTTAAGCTTTGGTTTTTGCATAATATACTGCAATGCATGGTTATCTGAATAAAGTATGAACTCTTTTGACATTAGATAATGTCTCCACTTCTTCAATGACTGCACAACTGCATAAAACTCTTTATCATAAGAATAGTACTTTTTCTTTGAATCATTTAGCTTTTCACTAAAATAAGCTATAGGTTTGTCTTCCTGACTTAAAACACCTCCAATAGCTTCTCCACTGGCATCACATTTCACTTGGAAAGGTTTACTAAAATCAGGTAGAATCAAAATAGGTTTTTCAGTGATCTTCTTCTTTAACAGCTGAAAATTCTTTTCTGCTTCAGAACCCATCTAAATGGTTGTTTATCCTTCTTTATAGTCTCAATAATAGGTGCATTGATCTTACTAAAATTCTTTATGAATTTCCTATAAAAACTAGCAAGACCATGAAAACTTCTTACCTCAAAAACACTTTTAGGTGAAGGCCACTCCATGATTGCCTTGATCTTCTCTGGATCCATATTCAACCTTTCAACGGAAATAACAAAACCCAAATACACTAATTCCTCTTTCATGAATGAACATTTCTTCAAATTCAGTAATAATTTCTCTTGTTGTAACCTTTGTAAGACATAATTCAGATGTCTCATGTGCTCCTCCTTAGACTTGCTGTAAACTAATATATCATCTAGATATGCTATTACAAATTTACCAATAAACTCTTTAGGAACATCATTCATGAGTCTCATAAACATACTTGGTGCATTTGATAACCCAAAAGGCATTACTCTCCATTCATACAATCCTTCATTTGTCTTGAAAGCAGTTTTCCACTCATCCCCTTCTTTTATCCTTATCTGATGATACCCACTCTTAAGATCTAGTTTTATAAAATACTTTGCTCCACTCAAACAATCCATCAAATCTTCAATTCTAGGTAAAGGAAATCTACACCTGATTGTGATTCTATTGATGGCTCTTGAATTAGTACACATTCTCCAGCCTCCATCTTTCTTTGGACTCAACACTGTATGTACTGCATAAGGACTCAAAATTTCTTTGATCAGTCCTTTGTCAAGCAGTTCCTAAACCTGCTTTCTAACCTCTTCATTTTCTGTGGGAGTCATTTTGTAAGTTGATTTTTTTGGTAGATTTGCTCCTGGAATCAAATCTATATGATGGCTAATTCTTCTAATGGGTGGTAACTCATTAGGAAAATCATCAATAATGATATCACAATAGTTGTCCAAAATTTCTTGAATTTCAATGGGTAAATTAGAAACTTTAGTAGAAGTCATTATTACTTTGGGTTTGCAAATTACAGTGGAATTTACCTCATTTTCTTCAATCTGTTGTAAGTATCCATTTCCTCCTAGTAATAGAGTTTTTGGATCAGTCTTCTTTCCTGATGCATCCTCTTCTTTCATAGGCAGTAATGCATGATTGATACCATCTTTACCAAACTTGTAGGTGTTTCTTTTCCCATCATGCATAGCTCCTCTGTCATATTGCCAAGGTCTCCCAAGCAATATGTGACACACATCCATAGGCATCACATCACATATAATTTTATCCTTATATTTTCCCAACTGTAACTCCACTTCACACTGTTCATTCACTAACAACTGATGTCCATTTTGTAACCATGACACCTTGTAAGGTGTTGGATGTTTCATTGTCTTCAACTTCAATTTCTCCACCACTTATGTAGAGACCAAATTATCAGTGCTGCCACTATCAATAATCATCTGACAACATTTCCCTTGAACCTTACACATTGTTCTGAAAAAAGTCTTCCTTTGTGATGGTTCAACTATCTCCTTTGTTGGCTTGAGCAAAACTTTATTGACTACCAAAGATTCTCCTCTCTCTGGTACATTTTCTTCTTTTGTCACTGCTGCTGCTTCTTCCTCAACTTGAGCAACAATTGCATTCCTCTGACTTGTTCCTGCATTCTCTAGGCACTCAAAAGCTCTGTGTCCCAGTTTGTTACATCTATAACATCTTACTTCTCTTCCTCTTCCTCTGCCTCCTCTTCCTCTAGAAAAACTCCCTCTACCACCTGCATCACCTCCTGTGGTTGCATGCTGGTTTGAGCTGTTGCTAGCTCCATCTCTAGGTGTTGTAGATCTTCCTCTACCACCTTGACTTCCTTTTCCTTGAAAAGTACCTCTTCCTCTGGTAGACTGCTTCCTCATGAGTTTTTCTTCAGCTTTCAATACCATCTGATAAGCTTCTTCTATTGTTTTAGGAGACAGTATACTTATCTCATCTTGAATGTCCATTCTAAGACCATTCACATATCTAGCCACCTTCTCATCTGTATCCTGAGTTTGTCCAGCTCTTATACTTACCTTATAGAATTCCTCTGTATATTCTCTCATTGTCATAGACCTCTGTCTAAGATTTTGCATTTGTCTGAACAAGGTTTGCTGATAATTACTTGGTAGAAACTTACCTCTTAGCTTTGCTACCATCCTATTCCAATTTCTGATTGGTTGCTTACCAAGACTCTTTCTTTCTGCTTGCACTCCATCCCACCAAAGTGCTGCATGTCCTTTTAGCTTGGTGACAACAAACTTTACTTTCTTCTCATCTTCTGTTTCTTCATAATCAAAGAATTTCTCCGTGCCATTAATCCAATCTATCAAGTCTTCTGGATTCAATAGTCTTGCATATATTCAAATCTCAGTTTTTGGCCTAGTTGTGGAACTCAACACTGATTGTAAGAATCTCATCTCAGGAGTAACTGCTATAGTTTCCTCCTCTTCTTCAGTTTCAACCTTAGGCTCACTAACATCTCCATCATCTATATTTCTCCCTACTATTAATTCTTCTAATCTAGCCTGCATTTGTTGCATAGCTTCCATCACCTTAGCATTTGCAACTGGTCATCCTCTTCTACCATGTCCTTGTCCTCTTCCAACTCTGAAAGTCATAATGGATTTCCTTCTCTTGCTTCTGAGATTCAATTTAGTGTTAACAAGTTGCTCTGATACCACAAATGGTGGTCAGGGTACAGGCGTGATTGACAAACGCTCAAACCCTGATACTATTTCCTCTAATTCAGGGGAAATCCTTTCTTCAATCCTAGGCAAACTGTTGGTCATCTATTTAAGACTGATTGTTTTATTAACCTTTCCCCTTTTTTGCCACTATTACCAATCCATTACATTAATAGGCCCAACGTTTGTTATCAGGTACAATTTCATAATAGAGGCACTTAACAATATCGACGTTGTAATTCCATAGGAATTACATAATACACTATCGGCACTGTTTAAAATGGAAATAATGCAATTATACGTAAAAATACACTATCGACGGGTTATTCCTGTTGAAAAATGTGCAACAAGAAATGTTAAATTTAGAATGTGCTAAAAATAGGCCTGCTAAAAATAGCATATCTAAAAATAGCAGTTTGGCTAGTGAGGTCATTGGCCACATTGGGTGAGAGATGAAACTACTAAAAATAGAAAGTTCTAAAACTAACATTTCTGGGTCCCTTCCTATTTATAGCAGTCCTTAGTATATCTATAGGAAGTAAAATTAATTTTGGTCTTAACAACAGTTGGAAATATTAATTAATTAATTCAATTGAGTTAATTAGTTAAGGAAATTCGAATTTGAAGTCTTTGTGAGCATGCACATGAGTTGTCCCACTGATTGATGAATTTATCCTTAATTTCCTCCACTGATTGAGGGAATAAGTATGAGTTCTATAATGAGAGAATCAGTTGACTTAGTTCTAACTAGTCAGGTCCAGTTAGATTATTTTAACAAGTTGTAAAAATAATAAAATATAGTTTGTTAATTCTTGCATGCATGTTACAACTATTATTTTAGATAACTAAGGATTCACTCATGGATAACTGTTGCATGTCAGTTCTGTCAGAGACCCAGTTGAGATCAGATGTGGGAAAGTGTACTATTAGATGCTTGGATATTTCTAGTAAGTATTCCTTGAATGGAGAAGGATCTATTATAGGAGACTGGAGGACTTGTGGCCTATATATTGAGGCCTAGGTAGTCCATGATTTTCATCTTCTGATTGAAGATCGTCAAAGTACAAAGAGAGCAGGATAGCTATTGAGCTGATTCTTTTTCTATGTTGAAGAGGATTTCCACTTGATTGATAAAACATGGTTTGGGTTTTATGCTAGTCCTTTCCCCTGGATATATCTTGTGTTATGTGTGATTATTTCTCTTGATCAGTTATGAATGTTTCTACTTGATGTTGCTCATGAATTCGATTATGCTTCCGCATAATGTTTTGTAGAAGTAGAACAAGTATTATGCTTTAGGAAATTGCATGTATCGATTTATTCTATAGGTGAAATTTCTACATGGTATTAGAGCACAAGTGATCAAGCAAGAACAGTGTACAGAGAGGAGATTTCAAAGTTTTGAGTTTTGGGCCGAGAGTTTGCAGAGCAGATTTGAAAATTTTTGTACAAAATTTTCAGAAATAAATAGCAGATTTGGATTCCTTGCAGAAAAATACCTAAAATCAAAAGAAAAAAACGGCTGAATCGGAGTTTGGATGAGGGAGATATCGCTGATTTAAAATCAGCTCCTTTTCTAGAAAATTTCGTGACAGTGGGAAAGTGGAAATAGATTGGTGTGCTAGCCAAGAACCTGTATGCACTTGAAGTACAAGATGCATGCAAAGCCTTGAGGAGCAAGGCAAAGGTTAGATACTTGGTGGTTGAGAGGGAGGGTATATTACCTCTCAACATGCAGAGCTAGAAGAAGTATCAAACGATTGTGGAGGAGCCACGATTGGTGCAACAGCTTTAGGAGGTGTGGAGCAGCCACAACAGGGGAATCTGAGTGGAGATCAAGTAGAGACATCTACTCATGCAGAGACCTCTAGTAGGGGGAAACTTCGAGCCAGGTGGGCTGAGGGATCACATGCAGCCATACCTCCAGGTAGGAGGTGGGGCAATATAGAGTGATCGTCCCAAGGAGGAGGGGTAGGATCCTTGAGGTACCCAACCTCTTGGATGAGACCTTGCTACGAGAACCCCGATGTGGAGTAGCAGGAACTGACTGATTGGGTAGAGACAGATGCGGATGGAGTGGCAGAGAGAGCGAAAGTGAAAGGAATCCCAGGACAACGCATAGCTAGAAAGCTGTAGCAATGTGAGAGGCACAAGTGTTTTGCACAGTGCTAGGTGGCACAGAGAGGTGTGCAATGGTGCGAGATGCATGGAGATGTTGCAGTAGCGCAGATGTCAGAGAGGGAGCACTTGTCAGCAACAAGTAGAGCTTTAGCATGAGAGTATGTTCCTAGCCCAACAGAGTGGTCAGTTGGGAGCGTTTTTGTTCCAAGTGTTGTTGGAGCAAGTGGACCGGTAGATGTGTTGCATGCAGAATGTTCCAGAGTTATAGGATCAGGTTCGAGAGAAAGCCTTTCTTGTTGAGAGGGAGTGTTGAAAAATGTGCAACATGAAATGTTAAATTTAGAATGTGCTAAAAATAGACCTGCTAAAAATAGCATGTCTAAAAATAGCAATTTGGCTAGTGAGGTCATTGGCCACATTGGGTGAGAGGTGAAAACTGCTAAAAATAGAAAGTTCTAAAAATAGCATTTCTAGGTCCCTTCCTATTTATAGCAGTCCCTAGTCTATCTATAGGAAGTAAAATTAATTTTGGTCTTAAAAACAGTTGGAAATATTAATTAATTAATTCAATTGAGTTAATTATTTAAGGAAATTTGAATTTGAAGTCTTTGTGAGCATGCACATGAGTTGTCCCACTGATTGAGGAATTTATCCTTAATTTCCTCCACTGATTGAGGGAATAAGTATGAGTTCTATAATGAGATAATCAGTTGACTTAGTTCTAACTAGTCAAGTCCAGTTAGATTATTTTAACAAGTTGTTAAAATAATAAAATATAGTTTGTTAATGCTTGCATGCATGTGACAACTGTTATTTTAGATAACTGAGGATTCACTCATGGATAACTATTGCATGTCAGTTTTTTCAGAGACCAAGTTGAGATCAGATGTGGGACAATGTACTATCAGATGCTTGGATATTTCTAGTAAGTATTCCTTGCATGCAGAAGGATTTATTATAGGAGAATCGAGGACTTGTGGCCTATATATTGAGGCGTAGGTAGTCCATGATTTTCATCTTCTGATTGAAGATCATCAGAGTACAGAGAGAGCAGGATAGCTATTGAGCTGATTCTTTTTGTATGTTGAAGAGGATTTCCACTTGATTGATAATACATGGTTGGGGTTTTATGCTGGTGCTTTCCCTTGGATATATCTTGTGTTATGTGTGATTATTTCTCTTGATTAGTTATGCATGTTTCTACTTGATGTTGCTCATGAATTCGATTATGCTTCCGCTTAATGTTTTGTAGAAGTAGAACAAGTATTATGCTTTAGGACATTGCATATATCGGTTTGTTCTATAGGTGAAATTTCTACATGGTATCAGAGCACAGGTGATCAAGCAAGAACAATATACTGAGAGGAGATTTCAAAAGTTTTGAGTTTTGGGTCGAGAGTTTGCAGAGCAGATAGCAGATTTGGATTCCTTGTGGAAAAATAATGAAAAAAAATCGTCTGAATTGGAGTTCAGATGAGGGAGATATTGATGATTTAAAATCAGCTTCTTTTCTAGAAAATTTCGTGACGGCGAGAAAGTGGAAATAGATTGGTGTGCTAGCCAAGAACCTGTATGCACTTGAGGTACAAGATGCATGCAAAGCCTTGAGGAGCAAGGCAAAGGTTAGAGACTTGGTGGTTGAGAGGGAGGGTATATTACCTCTCAACATGCAGAGCTAGAAGAAGTCTCAAACGATTGTGGAGGAGCCACGATTGGTGCAGTAGCTTCAGGAGATTGTGGAGCAGCCACAACAGGGGAAGTTGAGTGGAGATTGAGTAGAGACATCTACTCATGCAGAGACCTCCAGTAGGGGGAAACTTCGAGCTAGGTGGGCTGAGGGATCACATGCCGCTATACCTCCAGGTAGGAGGTGGGGCGATATAGAGTGATCATCCCAAGGAGGAGGGGCAAGATCCTTGAGGTACCCAACCTCTTAGATGAGACCTTGCTACGGGAACCCCGATGTGGAGTAGCAGGAACGAACTAATTGGGTAGAGACAGATGCGGATGGAGCGGCAGAGAGAGCGAAAGTGAAAGGAATCCCAGGACAGTGCATAGCTAGAAAGCTACAGCAATGTGAGAGGCACAAGTGTTTTGCACAGTGCTAGGTGGCACAGAGAGGTGTGCAATGGTGCGAGATGCATGGAGATGTTGCAGTAGCGCAGATGTCAGAGAGGGAGAACTTGTCAGCAACAGGTAGAGCTTTAGCATCAGAGTATGTTCCTAGCCCAACAGAGTGGTCAGTTAGGAGCGTTTTTGTTCCAAGTGTTGTTGGAGCAAGTGGACCGGGTAGATGTGTTGCATACAGAATGTTCCAAAGTTATAGGATTGAGTTCGAGAGAAAGCATTTCTTGTTGAGAGGGAGTGTTGAAAAATGTGCAACATGAAATGTTAAATTTAGAATGTGCTAAAAATAGACCTGCTAAAAATATCATGTCTAAAAATAGCAGTTTGGCCAGTGAGGTCATTGGCTAGATTGGGTGAGAGGTGAAAACTGCTAAAAATATAAAGTTCTAAAAATAGTAGCATTTTTGGGTCCCTTCCTATTTATAGCAGTCCCTAGTCTATCTATAGGAAGTAAAATTAATTTTGGTCTTAACAACAGTTGGAAATATTAATTAATTAATTCAGCTGAGTTAATTAGTTTAGGAAATTTGAAGTTGAAGTCTTTGTGAGCATGCACATGAGTTGTCCCACTGATTGAGGAATTTGTCCTTAATTTCCTCCACTAATTGAGGGAATAAGTATGAGTTCTATAATGAGAGAATCAGCTGACTTAGTTCTAACTAGTCAAGTCCAGTTAGATTATTTTAACCAGTTGTTAAAATAATAAAATATAGTTTGTTAATGCTTGCATGCATGTGACAATTATTTTAGATAATTGAGGATTCACTCATGGATAATTGTTGCATGTCAGTTCTGTCAAAGACCCAGTTGAGATTAGATGTGGGAAAATGTACTATCAGATGCTTGGATATTTCTAGTAAGTATTCCTTGAATGGAGAAGGATCTATTATAGGAGATTGGAGGAATTGTGGCCTATATATTGAGGCCTAGGTAGTCCATGATTTTCATCTTCTGATTGAGGTCATCAGAGTACAGAGAGAGCAGGATAGCTATTGAGCTGATTCTTTTTGTATGTTGAAGAGTATTTCCACTTGATTGATAATACATGGTTGGGGTTTTATGTTGGTGCTTTCCCCTGGATATATCTTGTGTTATGTGTGATTATTTCTCTTGATCAGTTATGCATGTTTCTACTTGATGTTGCTCATGAATTTGATTATGCTTCAGCTTAATGTTTTGTAGAAGTAGAACAAGTATTATGCTTTAGGACATTGCATATATCGGTTTGTTCTACAAGTGAAATTTCTACAATTCCATGAGAAATGGAACAACACTATCGACACTTTGCTATTGGCGTTTCCCCAATGTGATATAATTGTGGCACTTATCGGCGATCGAAATCGGTAGGTTCAACGCTTCCACTTAAAACTTGTGATGCGATAACTATTTATGATGTGAATAGTTATGCGATGCACTGATCAAAGCGATGCGATATTATACTCTGCCGATCCAATGGTTGCGATTGATCGAGATCCAATGATCGCGATTAAATCACATATCGCATTGTCGTAATCCTGCAAGCCAGGCTCTGTCTGCTCTAAAGCGTCGATTCGATATCCTTACGGACCCAATATGGATATAAGCCACCCTTTATAAGATTTCAAGTCCGGATTTTGAATCCGTTCTATGTTTTTCGTTGTTTCTTAGTGTAAACTAGAATTCGGCTTGCGGGACTAAAACAATGCATAAATTGGAAATAGAGGCACGATGATATGAAGGAAAACACTCAAATCGACTTTTATCAGAGTATTAACTGGAAAACCAGGGTCGAATCACTGTTATAAAGACTTAAAAGTAAGCAATGCGAGAATGCCCAAAGATATGCATAAATTCAAGATTTAACAGATAAACAGGTGTTCAGATGTATAGAAAGGGTTTCGGAGGTCACAATGCCTCCGGGATCGACCAATACACAGAGATATTCTCCTCTTTCCTTAATCAATACGATATAAATCCAATCAGTCCAAATCCTTTTACAATAGTGTGAAAATTACATAAGTACTGGTTCATCCTAACAACCAAATCCTAATTCAAAGGCTAAAATTTATTAACCCTTTCTGTCCTACAAGACATTCTCCTCGAGAATCTCCACTATAGCTAACTAACTAAAATTTATTACATCATGATCAAATCCTATATTCTAGCTCTATGCTTAGCTAGAAAAACATGGAAATTGATGGCTAAAGGATCCCACTCCTTTTCCTGTAACATTTTTTGTATTTTTGGAATAATTCTTCGAATTTGTCTTCAAGCCTTATGCTCGTGCATCAGTGGGCAACAATTCAATTTAGAAGATGGGGCAGTACCCTCAGTTGAATTGGGTGTGCTTGGGTGGTTCCATATGCACCCTTATTCTTACTGAGGGTGGTCTATCCTCCCGGCAAAGCTAGGGATGGGGAGGGAGGAGGCCCTTACATTGGAAATCACTGTGGATGGAAGCGGGAAAAAAACCAATGGGTAGGGCTCAGGGTGCAGGTATTGGAGCGCGCAAAGGGTGAGTTGGTGGACTTCACGGTGGTCGAATCTAGACCTCCCGAGCAGGTGGCAGGAGTCGAGGGTAGTTGACTTGGTGTGGTGACACTGGCGACACGAAGACATCCCGTACTGGTAGCAGTACTGGGACTCTTGTCTCTTGGAGGGGTGGTGGGCGTTAGAGAGCTCATGCAACTCAAAATGATGGCCGCTGTAACGCTGTTATAGACATTTTTGTGCCTTACAACATGAAGCATGAAATGTCAATAATCTAAGGGATCCAAAGTCCCTAAACATGTTGTTCCTACCCCTAGAGGAACAAGGTCAGCAAACCACAGCACTAAATATCAGTTCTCCACCTGAAAACACTCAAAAACAAGCTAATTCTGGATCATGTCAACTGCTCCACTGAGCATCTGCGCTGAATGTCAACTGCTCCACTCTGTACCTGTGCTGAATGTCAACTTTAATGAAGGCTACCTGCGCTAGGCGAGATTGGCCAAGTGGCACAGTCATTCCTCAAGGTGTCAAATGCCCAGGAAGCTTCCAAAATGACACTTGGATCAGGGAATTCACCTTGTGATGAGTAAGAGGATCTAGATCTCCAAGTGGAAGCAAGAAACTCCAAGTGGACTCAAGAACTGAAGAATAATTGAAGTGGGAGAGGACACTAGTCAGCTTCATGCCAGCCTCAAGCTGACTCATCCTTTCTCCAAAACTCCTATATATAGAGCTCTCTCATGAGGTCTAGGGAGGCTGGAATTTTGTGAAGGTAAAGAAATGCTGTTGGTTTGAGTATAGAGCTATTGGGTGATTT
Source organism: Pinus tabuliformis (assembly GCA_031772625.1). Lineage (NCBI taxonomy): Eukaryota > Viridiplantae > Streptophyta > Pinopsida > Pinales > Pinaceae > Pinus > Pinus tabuliformis. The sequence continues at coordinate 740,962,185 of CM062806.1, read as the reverse complement.
GCTTGAAGGAGGTGAAGAGGAGATTTCTTTCTGCTGGGAGGTGTTGCTGGATTGGGCCTCTTATGGTTGTAACACTCTCAAAACTTTACTTCTTCCATTAATAAAGCATTTGAGGTTCTTCTATATGCATGTGTCTCAATGATGTATTGTTATACTTGTGTATTTGATTTATTCTAATCCTTGAATCAATTATGAATGTATGCTTCTTGTAGTTTCCCTCTCTTGCCATTTTGCAGGATCTTGTCGTAGCTGGGCCGGTGAAAAATCAAGGAGCTGGGAACAAGCAGCAAGGAGAGAAGATTGGATCAACCATTAGCGAAAGACATCGGTTAGTGGATCCCTTTCTCCCCTTTTACTTTCATAAAGAAGAAATCTTAGATAGCTTTGCATTCGGTTGTTGCTGAGGTACTATCACCCTTAGAGTGGGATAGGGTCATTCCGTATTGGATACTTTTCCCAACAACAAATTGGCGACTCCGCTGGGGATCGTATCTTGTTGGTTGTTTGTGTTTTTGCTATTCATTTCCTAAACACAGGGAGTACCGAATCGAACAACATTTGGATCTTTCAAATGCAAAGTAGAGGGCAGCTACTCTAGCTCAGTTTCTGGGCATGTTTATGATTTGAAGAGCTGATCCACAAGGAATCTGATAAGCTCTTAGTGATAGCTTTTCATCCTCCTTTTCATCCCTTAGTGTGTACTTGACTGATAGCTTCTGATTTGGCCAAAAACTGTGAATTTTTGAGCAATCTGTGACCCGGAAACCAAGAGAAACGAAAGTTTCGTTCTTCAGTGCAGGCTGTGTGAAGGCTGTCTGCATTTCAGCGCAGTTCCCGAAGGGGCTACCTGTGCTGAAGGTCAAACTGCCTGTGTACTACCTGCGCTGAACCAGTCTTGCCTTGTGCTACTGGGGTTTCCTGCTGTTTCTTGCCCTGTTTTCACCCTTGTTTTTGCAGCCTGTTACCAGTCAATGTACCTATCTGAAACCACTTTTCTTTACCACTATTCCGCCTCGGTTGTATAAAGAAACTGTATTTGTTCTTTGTGTATTTCTTACATCATTTGCAGTTTCCCATAACGAAAAGTGAACTAGTCTGGCTGTGGCCTCTTAGATCTAGACCTGTGATAAGTGTCTTTCTGATCTTAAGAGTTAGTTTGTTTGCTGTTCATAGCTGATTGAGCTTTTGCTTTCGTCATATGGTTTGAATTTATATATTTCTAGTGTCGAAACAAGTAAATCTTAAGGTGTCTTTTGATTTTGGACAAGCTTGTTTGCTTTCACTTGAAATTGAATTCAAAGTTATATAACAGCTTTCTTTTTGTAATACATCAACATTAAGAAAGAGAAAAGAAATACCTGCATTGTGCATGTGCATTTTGACAGCTTGCATGTTGATTTAGGGAAAAGTGCATTAGTGTGTGCTCTATGATCTGTGTGAAAAGATGATGTCTTTCTTTTCCCTCAGTAGTTAAGATTTTCAAAGTTGAAAGATTGAAAAGCTTGCTTATCATCTTAGACTGCATTTAGGAGTGTTATCATACATCTCGTGGTGATCCATAAAGGCAAACTGCTAAACAAGATCAACCTTAAAATAAATTGAATTTACATAACAACGCATTGAAACATAACGCAAACACATAGAGGTCTAAGCTAGAGACGTGTTCCGGCTTCGTTAAACGTGATATCTTAGCGTTGAGTGGTTGGGTGATTCCTCCACGGTGAAGCGATAAGTATCAATACGGACTTGTGCTCCCACGTACCGTCGCATATATATTGGGAGACCCCTATAGGAATAAAGCCTTTATCCATAGGAAACCGTGTTGGCCGCCCTACTGATCGCAATGCAGTGAACACAGCATTCACGAAGATCGACCACTCGTACCGTAAAACGTATTCTGTGGTTTTGCGAAAAGTTTGGCACACCCTCTGCCTAGAACTCCAGAGTAGTTTCTTTTGGCCTTTTTCAAACTCTATAACTGAAAAAGTCCATCCGAGCATTTGTCACTTCGGGCTCGTTAAAACATCGAAGGAGACTAGAGTCATCTTTAGCTTTTTCTCGACTCTTTAAAATTGAAAAAGCAAGTTGTGTCTAAAGCGTCGTTAATAAAATTTATTTTAAACGGAACATAATCACCTCTTATTCCTGCGTTGATCTTTCAGTTGAAAAGTATGGAGCCCACCAACCAAGGGGTCCACCTTGGTGGAAGTCCCAGTCCCTTCTCCTCTTGGGGAGATGTTGGTGCGCCCCATATGGCCACATTGTCGCTTCCAGGACTGACAATTGGCCTACCTGTATGGCTCTTTTCAACTAATGTAGTTCAGACCACCACAAATCCTGAACAGTCGAATCGACAGCTAGATGAGTCTAGAGTTAACCTCCAACCTTCCACTTCTTCTAACTCTTCCTCTCCTCCTTCCTCTTCGCTTGAAGGAACTGGCAAAGATAAAAACCAGGTTCCTAAGGAGAAGAAGGAGAAGAAGAAGAAAGAGAAGAAGCAGAAGGAGCCAAAGGCGACTGGGGGCAAACGTGACCGTTCTAGAAAAAATCCACACACTGCACAGACCGGGCCTAAATCGCCATGTGTCATATGCAAAGGGGTCCACTTCCATCGTGATTGTCCTTGTATTCCCCGGATACTAAGGGACTGGTCCCCCAGGTTGCACAATCCGGTAGCATCAACCTCTGATAGCCATGTTGAATGCATTCCGTCAACTAGCGAGAGTGAAGGACAAAGAGGGAGACCAAGATCACTCTGCAGACTGTGTGAAGGCGATCACGCCATCCACCGTTGTCCATTCTTAGACGAGGCGAAGAGAGTTTTGGAAGATCGTCCGGTGTCACCGTTACGACTTCCTCCTGGATACCAAAAACTCGTGCCAAGTCCCTCGATAGTTGAAAATCCAGTTGGCCCACTCAAGTGGTCAGCTGAAGCGTCGGTCATTGAAAATGAACCTACTGAGTCCGTACCTGACGAAAGTCAAAAGGTTGAAACGGCAGTTAACCCGGTTCCGTCTTCAGAAGATTCATCTTCGAATGACTCCCTCACAGCAGAGAAGAAGGATGACACCATCCAGATTCTTTTCATCAACACTGACTCAGATGACCAAGGGGGCAATGCTCCCATTCCTTTATCGCAGGAAGGAAGCTCATCAGAGTCATATCCGGCCGTGTATTCGGTCCCACCACCAAGCAACCTGGTTGTGTCCTTTGATTGGAACCAACTAGGCAGATCCCGGTTGCCAGCCAATATACCATTCAGAATCATCGTCCAAATTTACAGAATGGTAATGGCTGGAACTATTATTGATGAGGGGGCATCTGTGAGTATCCTTTCCTCTATTGCTTGGAAAGCGCTTGGTTCGCCAACGCTTTTACCTGAGATGAGAAATCTATCAGGTTTTGATAAGGGAACCAGTCGCCCTTTAGGGATTCTCCCCAATGTTCCCATTACATTGAGGAAGAAGACAGTTCAAATGAACGTCATGGTCGTCCAAGGACCCTTGGATTATAACCTACTCCTTGGACGAGACTATATATATTGCATGGGAGCGATAGTCTCCTCACTCTTTAGAGTAATGTGTTTTCCACACGAAGGAAGAATGGTCAAGCTCGTAGACCAACTTTCATTTCCGGGATCACGCATCGCAAATAGTCAAATACCAACCCTAAACGACTTATTCACTCAAGAAATGCCTCCACCCCCGGTTCTTCTTCCAGATGAGTGCGAGTGATTCAGAAGGAAGTAACTGGGACCCAGGGGGCATGCACCCTGGCCTGCCTTGGGCAGAGGAAACCTTGGGTATAGAGTAAATTTCCGCGGAAGAATATGACTAGTCCGTACCCCGTCCGAAAAGGAAGAGAGGGTTGTTCTAGAATAAGATTCTTTTGTCAAAGTTATGTGTTTGATGATTTCTAGTCATTCACCTTTGTCTAAATAGGTAGGCAATACCAAAGAAGGAGATTTATTTGCGGCAGCAAATGAAACCATCTTGAAGTAACCTAATGACAGACATCGCCAAAGAAAGAGATTGATTTGCGACAGCAAATAGAACCACTCTTTGGGTAACAAGAAAGAGGCAAGCCTCACCCATTAAAACAAATGTTTTGAAGGATAAGTAGGGGCAGCCTTGAAATTGTACTTTATACCTGGGGGCATGCAAACCTTTTGGAGTGCAAGCACGGGACGACTATTTATTTTTTAAATTTTTAGGTCCTCCCTTTAAACCTGTAGGTCTAACCCTTTAAACTCGTAGGATTAGCCATTTCCAGCTTGCATAAAGAAAGGATGTGGGGCAAAGGTCAAAATTTTCCAAATTAGGAGCATAGCTTTGGAAGTGAAGCTCCTTAAAAAATAGAATTTCTGAGAGGCGTTTCTTGTCTTATGACTGGTATAATCAAGCAGTTTTAGCAATGTTCATGCTCGTTAAAAAATAAACGCAAGATCCGAGCAGTTTTAACGCGGAATTCATGCTCGTTAAAAAATAAACATAAGCTTTGAGCAGTGTTCAAGCTCGTTAAAAAACGAACCCATCCCGGTAAATAACCTTGGTAAATGTAACCGATCAGCCATAAAATAAAAAGCCTTGGTCGTGTTTGTGCACCGTCACCTCCACTTTTCATTTGGCCGATCGTTCACCTCCATATGATTGTTTACCCATTTTGAGGAACAGCTGCGAAGAGTGATTTCACTAAGCCATCCTTATGACACTGCCGTGATTGGAATATTCCAACCTGTACCTGGAATCTGCTGCTGCCCTGTTCATCACTCGTTCCTCAAAAGACGAGTCTTCTTTAAGCTCTTTTCACTGACTCGTAAAATATGAAAAGTTTGCCGAGTTTTGGCCTTCCAGCTCGTTAAAGTGACCGGAAGAGCTATCCCTCCTCTAGATTTTAATCTTTTTTGGATTTGAGGGATTATTGCACAAAAAGGTCGAGCGCTTGTTTTATTCGGCTCGTTAAAGTTATCGAAAACTCATCCCTTCTGTATTGTTTTATACTTTTTCGGACTTAAGGGATTAGATGACGAAAAAGGAATTTTGGAGTTAACTTTCTATACCTTTTCAGACTCTCTAAAAATGAAAAGGACCGAGTTTTCCTTGTCGTTAGACTCGTTAAAAATGATTAAATAGCGACAAACTTGTCTTTAGACGAGAACGAGTTTCCCTATCGCTAGGCTCGTTAAAACATAGCGATGGGCTTGCCCGAAGGGCAGGTTATAGAACAAGCATATGTTACCCTCCTCAAGCTTGACAAAAATAAAGAGGTACTGGTCAGAAATGACTGGGGAAAAATTGGGAGAACCTCAAAGCTTTAATGGTAGCAAGTCGCTCTTGAACATGACACTTTGTCCTCCGTATCACATCAGGTTGGGTTGTTTCATTCACCGGTCTCATCACCATGGTCTTCGCCAAACCATCCACATTTGGGGTAATGCTACCGATCCATCACATCAGTGTCGTTATATGTTCAAGAGATGTTGTTCAACAAGAGTCAACCGTGTCCCATCCACTGCCATACATTATCCTTCATCCACCCATGATCGCCACCCTGAATCAGATATCACAGATTGTTTTCACCTCCACTAAAATCATTAGCTCCGTTCCGTGTCACTGATGTGGGATTCCTTAAGGCCCTCCTTTGACGGATCACTTCTTGTCGACTTCAGCTCATTATCCAAGAAGTTGATCTAGGAACACCCCCCTCAGTACTTTGAAGCTTGCATGCCTCAATGGCAAGTTTCTCACTTCCGGCGACAGGTATACATCAATGACCTTCGACCAGAAGATTTTGCGTGGTGTTCGACGCCAAGTCCTTTATTCACACCACGTGAATTGTACTGCAGTACCTTGAGGATCATTATCATTATCGGTGATTCCTCTCGCGCTTGTTAACGGTTTACATCATTGACCGGTAATCAAGCGATGTCTTTCCATGTTCGACTTCAGCACAATTCTCACATGGATCGACTTGTACTTAGAGTGAAGATCGAACGAGTTTGAAGACCCCGGATCTAATTTCATCCATCCGGGCTGCGATATATATTCAGGAAATATAAAGACATTTGATATGTACATCATTGCAGCAGATGATCATCCTACTCAAAGGATGATAATTTCAGCAGAGAATTATCAGTCTACCATCAGACGATCGTCTATTCTATGTACCAAAATGAATTTATAAAGCTGAGCATGGGAATGCCCGCCTCAGCTAGATCATGAAAGCAGAATGAAAAATAATGTATTGTATTGTATTTTATTACAGGTCACCTCTCAGCGATTGAATGAACTTCGGATCCTCCTGATAAAGCATTTCACCCGATAAATGACCTCATACTTTAGGGGGCAACTGTTATAGACATTTTTGTGCCTTACAGCATGAAGCATGAAATGTCAATAATCTAAGGGATCCAAAGTCCCTAAACATGTTGTTCCTACCCCTAGAGGAACAAGGTCAGCAAACCACAACACTAAATATCAGTTCTCGACCTGAAAACACTCAAAAACAAGCTAATTCTGGATCATGTCAACTGCTCCACTGAGCATCTGCGCTGAATGTCAACTGCTCCACTCTGTACCTGCGCTGAATGTCAACTTTAATGAAGGCTACCTGCGCTGGGCAAGATTGGCCAAGTGGCACAGTCATTCCTCAAGGTGTCAAATGCCCAGGAAGCTTCCAAAATGACACTTGGATCAGGGAATTCGCCTTGTGATGAGTAAGAGGATCTAGATCTCCAAGTGGAAGCAAGAAACTCCAAGTGGACTCAAGAACTGAAGAATAACTGAAGTGGGAGAGGACACTAGTCAGCTTCATGCCAGCCTCAAGCTGACTCATCCTTTCTCCAAAACTCCTATATATAGAGCTCTCTCATGAGGTCTAGGGAGGCTGGAATTTTGTGAAGGTAAAGAAACGCTGTTGGTTTGAGTATAGAGCTATTGGGTGATTTGCTTGAAGGAGGTGAAGAGGAGATTTCTTTCTGCTGGGAGGTGTTGCTGGATTGGGCCTCTTATGGTTGTAACACTCTCAGAACTTTACTTCTTCCATTAATAAAGCATTTGAGGTTCTTCTATATGCATGTGTCTCAATGATGTATTGTTATACTTGTGTATTTGATTTATTCTAATCCTTGAATCAATTATGAATGTATGCTTCTTGTAGTTTCCCTCTCTTGCCATTTTGCAGGATCTTGTCGTAGCTGGGCCGGTGAAAAAGCAAGGAGCTGGGAACAAGCAGCAAGGAGAGAAGATTGGATCAACCATTAGCGAAAGACATCGGTTAGTGGATCCCTTTCTCCCCTTTTACTTTCATAAAGAAGAAATCTTAGATAGCTTTGCATTCGGTTGTTGCTGAGGTACTATCACCCTTAGAGTGGGATAGGGTCATTCCGTATTGGATACTTTTCCCAACAACAAACGCCCCGGACCCATAGGGATTGTAGCATTGCTGCTTGGAAAACTGTCAAGGCCTAATCCAATCCTTGATGGACTGGGTAGATGCGGCAGAACAAACCAATGGGGAAAAGCATGACAAGTTGATGGCAATATTGAATCGCATGCATTACTTCTAGTGAGAGGTCAGGGAGCAAGTGGTGGTAGTCTGGCGGGAACAAAACCATCTAACTAAGAATGTGGAAAAGTTGGAGAATTGGAAGGCACACTTTGAAGGGCACATTTAGTGCAACTTCTGTCCTTTGCCTCCTCGAGGAACTGCTCCAGATGACCCAAATTTTGTCACCTCAAACAACTAGTATGTCCTCTAGGTTTTTTTTTTTTTGGAGCCTATGGCCCTCTCGTTTTTGGACACTGTTATTGGCATATTTTTTGTATTTTTTCCACCTTTTGAAAACTTTGGTCAACAAACCTAGTCGGGGTGAGACCACATCATTTTTGAAGTATTGGATGTATATCTTTTTTTTCTGAATGAATAGAATGTTGAATTACAATATATATATACACACACACTAACACAACCACATTAATAAACATGGTTGATATATGCCTTAGGCGTTAACATAAGAGTTGACCATTAACACAAAAAGAGTCATACAAGCTGATTCAATATATGTTAATTTTATTTAACCTATATATTTTTTTTAATCTAACATAATAAAATATATAATATTCTTAAAATCGTGAAGTAATCATAACCTACCTAAACAATTTCAATTGGAAGACATGAAGCACTCTATGTATCTTTGATGGAGGTAGCTAGAACATTAATATTTTGGAAAATTTTAGATAATATTTCCATGGAAAATTATCATTTTTCTAATATTTATGATTGAGAATTACTGAGAGGGGGGTGAATCAGTAATTCAAAATTATTTACTTTTCCTCAACTTAATCTTCTCCTTATGTTGTTAATGGTTTATGTTTGTGCTCAATTATTATTGAATTCCTTTTGCAGGTGTCAATGAGAGAATTTTGTAGATTTGTTTATCAAGAATTCAAAACATTTAGACAACATTCAAGAATAAACATATGAAGACACCATATATAAGTGGAAACCCTAAAGGGAGAAAACCATGAATTTTAGGCTGAAAGTGATGTGAAGGCAAGTTGCTACTCCTTATTACACCAAATTTTTGTAGGCTCCTACCTCAAAGGAAGCTCCAACTCCCACACGTTTTTTGTAGGCTACAATCCACAGGAGGCTCCTACCTCCACAAGCTACAACATGTTCCTTTTCAAGTTACAACATAGAAAGGGACAAAAATCTCTCAATCACAACATCATGTCACAAATGTTGGTTACCTCATTTATAGTTTTGTTGTCAAGTTTACCATTGCATTGCTTCTCCCTTTCATTTTGTATCTCTTCTTTTGTTGCTCATCCATTTTCCTATGCAGATTGTTTTTTAAATAAAAAAATCGTTTACCGTTCCACATTGTATATTTTATAAGCAAGCCATCTTGGTTGTTTGTATTCTTTGAAAGAATATGAAATGAAGCATTGCCTCTTGGACTTCCAAAAAATGATCACAATCTTGTCTCTTCACTTTTAGTTCTGAAAAAATAATTTGTAATATAAAATAGAGCTGAATTAAAACAACTCAATTAGTAATGATTACAAGAGACAAATCATATTTTCTTTTATTGTCTACATTTTCTGTTCAGTAAAACACACACACACACACATATGCTTTTGTAATGTCCCATTTTAACAATGTTCAACCTTCACATTCAACCTTTGCACTTCACATTTAATTTTCAGCCTTTGCACTTCACATCACTTTCAACCTTTTGCATTCAAGCATAAATTATCACCAATTCAACATTCATGTGATCAATGACATCAATGCCAACATTACCAACATTCTCCCCCTTTGGCATTTATGGCAACACAAAATACCTCTACTTCCAGCAAAATAAATAAATAAATAAATATATATATATACCTCTGTCACCTCCCCATTTGACATCAATGGTAGGGGTTTTAAGACTAACAACGATAGTTCATAATAACACTCAAACCATAAAATCATATCCAATATTATTACCAAGTATTAATGAACTGTGATGTGGACGTTGCTCCAAATTGTAGATGCTGCTCCAAATTGTAGACACCTCAAATGCAATATATTGAAAATGTTGCCATATTTCTTGTTGCTATCCAATAGGGATGCCATTGTTGTCTAATGTATGAGTAATATTGCTGCAAATAATAACTAAGAAAAATAATACACTGCTCCAAATAAATAGGTTGCTCTATAATAAATAAATAATAGGTTTCCCCATAATATTGCATATTGGTATTAATGTTTCCTATAATATATTGTAACACCAAGGTGCAACATCATTTACACATTCCCATTGACAACTATGCAGTTTTTGAATGTCATTTTATGCGTCATTATCTCAATTATTTAATCTGTGTGGTATTTGTTTCTAGTTCACTTGACCCACTTGGAATTGTTTGAGGTTGATTATTGAATTTGCAATGAAGGTTGTGCTACTCAAACTCAACAAAAAGTTGGCCAGTTTGGGGCTCGTCAAAACCCAGTGATGCATCAAAACTTGGTTATAGATTCGGCGAAACTCGAAAAATAGAGTAAAACTCAAAATATAGGAAATTTTGTACAGAAAAAATATTAGTGACATTTCCATCCATAAAACTTATAAAACAATCTAACGTTGGAGGCATTTAATATCGCTGGAGCAAACACATAAGTTGAATGCATAGATAATACTTCTTCCATTCCATTTCAAAGTCGAGGTATATATAATACTTGCATTGGAAGTCGATGTAATATTTCATATGCATAGGTAATCTGCCAAGGTATATAATACCAAACACTAAATGAATAATGATGAGCGCTCCATTTGTTGTAGGCTGCACAAAATAATGATGAACACTACATTTGTTGTACATTGGGCATTGTTGTATGTTGGCACTAATATCTCTATTGACCTCCCATTCTCCTACCGGTCATGTTGCTGCAATCAATGAGGTGTTTTAGCTTTGCAATGCTAAGATCCTCATCTAGAGAGGTCCTGCCTGGAAGTGAGAACCTTCTCCGCTTGAACTGAAGAGAGAGATAAATGCATTATCATTCCACCAACACTCCAAAGAGATAAATGCATTATCATTCCACGTTGCTTTCAGGAAGATAGTACTAATATTCATACAAGGCTAACGCTGCATAAATTCATATGTTGTTACAACTGTAGCTGTGAGAAAAATATCATGGCACCATAAAAAAAACTGGAGCTATGAGAACGTTGTCCATTGATAACATTGAGCATTTAATATACATAATATTGCCCAGATTAGGGCATAAAACCTAAAAACCATTTCATTTGTAAATACAAATTGCTTGTCCATAGAAAATGCATTGTTGATGGGAGAAAGAAAATGCTGGTATCAAAGTAATATGCCACCAGAAATAATATAAGATGCTTCCTTTATTCAACAATATCAAATAATCCCAAGGCTACCTTCAAATGTATCAATGTTGCCTCCAATTCTATCAATGTTACCTTTAACATATCAATGTTGTTGTCAATATCTCAATATTGTCTTCAAATAATACCAATGTCGTGTGCCATTAATTTAATGTTATGGTAACGCTTCCCAAAGATGTTATTTAATAAATATTGTATAATAACATCATTCCAATCATTCCAATACAAGGGCTTGTTTGCAGTGGCATTAATGTTGCCCTATAATTCTGTCACTGGCAAAAAGGATTACAATTGTTCCAATGTCACTAATTCCATGTGTTCATTAATGAAGCATCATCAAAATTCTCTTCGCTCATTAGGGGAATTTTGAAGTCTAAAATGGGCCTCCTAAGAAACATGTACAACCAAAATAAGCTTTATAAGAACCAATAGGATTCAAGATGATGATGCCAACCATGGGGGATGATTCACCATTTTTGGAGTAAAAAAGTAAAAAGATTAAAAAATAATAAAATAATAAAACTAATTTTTCAACTTATCTCCCTAAATTTCACTCAAATTTCAAGTGGGAGTACTCGTTGGATGCAAAATTTAATTCATCATCCATGGAGTATCCATGTTGCATATTTTCGATGGACCTTGTTACACGAAAAATGAGAAATACATGAAAAAATGTAATTGCAATCACGTTTTTCAAGTATTTCTAATTTTTCATGTAGTAGAGTCAATCGAAAGTATGCAAACATAGGTTCTCCTTGGATGAGGAATCAAATTATGCATCCAACGAGTGTTTCCACTCGAAATTTGAGTAAACCCATAGGGAGATAAGCTGAAAATACGAGTTGATTTTTTTTTTTTTAAATAATTTGATGATGTAAGTACCTCATCAAATGTACCTAAAGGAGAAAAAACAAGTAGAGTTCGAGAGTTAAGAAAGTGTTGTTGCTGTTACAATGACCCTCCAAATTTTTTTCCTAAGTCAATTTTGGAGGCTACATGAATTGTTATGTCAAGCCCCTTAGTGTCATCACGTTGTTTGTTTTGTTATTGTTACCTTTTCTCCTAGTGTCACATCCTCCTAAGTCAATGTTTCCTAAGTTTCGTCATCCAACCCTTAGAAGCACTTGTGTTATCTTGTCCATGGTTAGGTGAACTCATAACTTTTATTGACTTAGAAACCAACCTTTTTGCCATGCACACACATGAAAAGCGCACAAAAGAAAACAAAAGAAATAAAAGCATATTTTAAGGCAAACACACAGTTTTAGTTGACAAAGACATGCTCTTGTGTTGAGCGCACTCCTTCGAGTCAATGAAGTGCACCCTCCTTGAGTGCACTCCTTCATGCTTAACAAGTGAACCCTTCTTGAGCAGATTCCTTCATGATGAAGACATGTTCCCTTCTATAATGCATGCATAAGCCTTCTTGTTGCATGTGGGCACACTCCTAGATAATAGGATCCCACTTAACTTCCCTTAACTAATTCATTCACTAGTCGACAAGTGGTGAGTGTGCCTGAGACTGACTTGCATGCAATCTCTTTTTAGTCAACCTAGTTAATCATTCATTCTCATAATCATTCTCATTTGAGTTGTGCACACAAATTAAGAAACTCTTCGTCAATATGCGTTACAAGTTTTTCATGTTGAATCTATTGATTTCCTTTGATGATTTTACTGTCAATATTGCTTTCCTTGTTGGAATTTGTTTGTTTTTTCAGTTTATTTACTTGCGTTTCTGTTCAATCTTTCCTCTACAAGTGTTAATTTATTTTCGCAGGCTAAAACTAAGCATGGTCCTTAAATCTTCACATTCTAATCATGATTGCGACTGTTATGTCCCTATAATACTAGTGATTCCGCCATTATTGTTGTCATTGTAGCCCTTATTGTTATTGTTGTACCCCTATTGTCCCCATATTGTTATTATTGTGCCCCATAGAAGCTCACTATTTTTATTGTTGTGCCCTTATATTATTATTGTTATGTTGACTTTGATTATATTGTGACCCATAGACTCCTATATATAGAAAGGAGGATTTGTCATTTGTATCATCCAAGAATTGTTCATTTGTGTAATGTAAAGGAGGTTTCCCCCTCAAAGATGTTGATTTTTAAGTCATTGAGCTATCTTTTCTTCTATTTTGTGAGTTGGTTGCATAACATTTGGTATTTGAGCCTTGGATTCTAGGGTTTCGCTGCTTTAAATAGGTCATCGTGGAATTTCCACTATAATTTTTTTTATATGAAGTTTCAGAAGTTGAAATTGAAACCCATGTGAGAATAAATATCGATGAACCTTGGGTCTGAGTTTCAAATATTTACTTGCTATATTTTTGGAGATATGATCCAAGGAAGTTATGGTTTCTGTAGGCTACCAAATGGGTGACCTTTGGAAAATTGTCATAATTTTCTCTCTGAGCATCGGATTGAAATTTCGTAAGAACTTACAGAAAGAGGAGGGATCATAGTGTGATGTGTATCGTTTCATCTCTGAAGGTTGAAACAGTGACACGTGGTAGGTCATACAAGTTTGCTCTATTGAACTAGTATATAATCAGGTCATTGTAGGATATTTGGTATAATTATTTCTTGAACAATCCAATAGTGATCAGACTGGTGGGGTTAGAAAGAGGACTTTGTTAGGTCCCTATTCTACTAGTGTAACCCCTTATTGTTATTAGTGCAACCCCCTTATTATATTGTTTCGCCCATGTAGTCCCCATATTGTTACTATTGTGCCCCATAGAAGCCCATTATTGCTATTGTTGTGACCTTATATTATTATTGTTATGTCGGCTCTGATTATATTTCGACCCCCTAGACTCCTATATATAGAAAGGAGGTTTTGTCATTTGTATCATCGAAGAATTGTTATTTGTGTAATGTAAAGGAGGTTTTCCCCTCGAAGAGACTGATTTATAAGGCATTGATCTTTATTTTCTATCTTTTGGTGAGCTGGTTTCATAACATTTGGTATCAGAGCTTTGGATTCTAGGGTTTTGCTGCTCCAAACAGGTCATCGTGGAATTTTCACTATAACTTTTTTTTTTCTTCGTTTCAGGAGCTAAAAAAAAAAACTCATTTGAGCCAAAACCTTGTTGAAGGTCGGGTCTGAATTTCTAAGCTTGTCTTGCTATATTTTCAGAGATATGATCTGAGGAATTTAGGGTTTTTGAAAGCTCCAGAATTCCATCTCAAAGAGTTCATCGTGGAATTATTGCTAGAATTTGTTTTATATGAAGGTTCAGACTCTGAAATTAAAACCCATTTGAGCCGATATCTTGGTGAATCTCGAGCTCGAAACTTTCAGATCCTGTTTCACTATATTTTCGAAGATACAGTCCAAGACATTAGGGTTTCTATAGGCCCCCGAATTACATCCCAAATAGGCAACCTTAGAAAAATCATCATAACTTTTTCTCTGAGCATCAGATTGAAATTTCGTAAGAAGTTACAGAAAGATGATGGATTGTACTTGTTTGTGTATTATTTTTTCAGGTCTGAAGGTCGAAACAATGACATGTGGCACTTCGTACAAGTTCGCTCTACTGAAGTAGTTTATAATCAGGTCATCGTAGGAGATTTGGCATAACCCTTTCTTGAACAATCCAATATTGATCAGATTGGTGGGTTATAAATAGGACTCAGAGAGCTACCACAGGATGAAAATTCAAAATTGGGAGATCCGAAATTACAGAGTTACAGTTACTTCAAGATCGAGCTCCTACCTAGAGAAAGAACCAATGAATCCGACCATATCATGTACTGCATTGGTAGGAATTACCACTCTTCAAACTCTCAAGATAGAAGGACATATCAAGAAGAAGAAGGTTCAAGTAGTGAAATATTAGGAAGAAAAAGATTAAGAAATGTCAAAAGAAAAGGATACTCTTCAGGAGCCAACCCTAGAGAAAGAAGAAATAAATCTGACCATATCTTATAATGCATTGGCCGGAATTACCACTCCTCAAACTATAAAGATAGAAGGACATATCAAGAAGAAAAAGTAATAGTGTTGATTGATTCGGGTAGTACCCATAATTTTATTCATTGTAAGATAGCCAAGGAATTGAATTTCTTCCTATATCCAGCACCAGAGTGTTAAGAGATGGTTGCAAGTGGAGGAACCATAAATTGCTTTGGAAAGTGCCATAATATCAAGCTATCCATGGGAGAATATGTATTGAATAGCCCAATGCTTTCCATTCCAATGGGCGGTGTTGGTGTTGTACTAGGAGTCCAATGGCTACAATCCTTGGGTACAGTAACTTTTAATTTTCAAGAAATTTTCATGATTTTTTATTTTTTTATTTATATGTTTTTATTTATTTATATATTTATTATTATTATTATTATTATTATTATTTTACAGAAGGAAAGGAAGTTGAATTAAGTGGTATCGCATGGAAACCGGGAAAGTTAATCAGCTCTAACGGAATGACAAAGCTTATAAAGAAATAACAACGAGGTGTAATTGCACAATTATGTTCGCTAGAGGTTCCCACAACGAAATCATCTATTTCTCTAGATCTCCAAAAAGTCTTGGACAAATATTCCAAGGTATTTGAGACTCCCAAAGGCCTCCCACCTATTCGTGATCATGATTATGCTTTTGATTTGATTCCAGGAAGTGTTCCACCAAACATCAGACCTTACCTAATGGGAAGACACTTAAAGGTAAAAATGGGTCATGATAGTCTTAAATACTTTTTAGAACAAAGATTATCTTTGAAAGAACAAAAAAAATGGGTCACAAAGATGTTGGGTTATGACCTTGAAATCGTCTATAAAAAAGGGGAGAAAAATGTTGTTGCAAATGTACCCTCAAGAAAGGATGAGGACATGGAAGCATTTTTTTGTGCCATTTCTATTATCCAACTATATTTGACAAACAAAGCAAAGGATGAATGGAACAATGACGAAGAAGTGTGGGTACTCATTTAAAATTTGTAGAAGATCCCAGTTCAAATAATATTGCTAGAACTTGACAAAGAAAAAATCATATTGCAACCAGAAGTAGTCACAAAAACAAGAAATCGACAGCTACGAAATCGATCAATTTAAGAGTATCTCATCAAGTGGAAGAACTTACCTGTTGAATATTCCACATGGGAGGAAGAGAATTATATACATAAGAATCCAAAACTACTCAAGCGTTAAGGACAACACTTTTTTAAGGAGAGGGACATGTTAGGTCCCTATACTACTAGTGTAACCCCTTATTGTTATTAGTGCGACCCCCTTATTATATTTTTGTGCCCATGTAGTCCCCATATTGTTACTATTGTGCCCCATAGAAGCCTACAAGAAATGTCAGAAGAAGAATATATACACTAGGAAAAAACCCTAGAGAAAGAAGAAATGAATCCTACCATATCTTGTAATGCATTGGCCTAAATTACCACTCCTCAAACTATCAATATAGAAGGACATATCAAGAAGAAAAAAGTAATAGTGTTGATTGATTCGGGAAATACCCATAATTTTATTCATTGTAAGATAGCCAATGAATTGAATTTCTTCATATATCTAGCATCGGAGTTTCAAGTGATGGTTGCAAGTGGAGGAACCATAAATTGCTCTAGAAAGTGCCATATCAAGATATCCATGGGAGAATATGTATTGAATAACCCAATTCTTTCCATTCCAATGGGTGGTGATGATGTTGTACTAGGAGTCCAATTGCTACAATCTTTGGGTATGATAGCTTTTAATTTTCAAGAACTTTTCTTGAATTTTTTTTCGGAAGGAAAATAAGTTGAATTAAGGGGCATCAAATGGAAACTGAGAAATATAATCAGTTCTAGCGAAATGACAAAGCTTCTAAAGAAATAACAACGAGGCATAATTGCACAATTATGTTTTCTGGAGGTTCCCACATCAAAGTCATCTATTTCTCCAGATCTCCAAAAGGAATTGGACAATCATTCCAAGGTATTTGAGACTCCCAAAGGCCTCCCACCTATTTTTGATCATGATCATGCTATTCATTTGATTCCAGGAAATGTTCCTCCAAACATCAGGCATTAAAAATATCCCTATGCCCAAAAGAGTGAAATTGAACGTATGGCTGCAAAAATTCTAGAGGCTGGTATAGATCAACCTAGTCAAAGTTATTTCTTTGCTCCAGTAGTATTGGTGCACAAGAAGGATTGATCATGGCGCATGTGTATGGATTACAGGGAGCTCAACAAGCTCACTATTAAAGATAATTTTCCCATTCTTGTCATTGATGAATTATTGGATGAATTCTATGGGTAAATTTAACTCACCAAGTTGGATCTTCATTCAGGATATCATCAAATCAGAATGAAGACTAAAGACATTCTGAAAACAACATTTAGAACTCATGAGGGTCATTATGAATTTTTGGTCATGCCTTTTGGCCTTACCAATGCACCTTCTACATTTCAAGGTTTGATGAATTCCATTTTCAAACCCTTCCTTAGAAAATTTGTGTTAGTATTTTTTTGATGATGTACTAATCTAACATAAGTCTTGGAAGGATCATGTTCAACATGTTGACAGGGTGCTCAAACTATTGGAGGAGAAACAATTATATGCAAAAGGCTCCAAATGTTTATTTGGAGTACAAGAGGTGGAATATTTGGTTCATATTGTATCTCATGAAGGTGTTAAGGTAGACCCTAGCAAAATTAAAGCCATTAAGGAATGGAAAATCCCCACATCCATAAAGAATTTGTGAGGATTTCTCAGGTTGACAGGGTATTATCGCAAGTTTTTTAAGAATTATGGGAGAATAACAACACCTCTAACAACATTATTGAAGAAAGATGCATTTTCATGGACACCAGAACCAACAAAGGCCGTTGAACATCTTAAAGAGGTAATGTGCCAAGCATTGGTCTTAGCTACACTGGACTTCACAAAAACCTTTATTGTGGAATGTGATGCCTCAGGAAATGGAATTTGCGCTATTTTAATGCAGGAAGAAAGACCCATTTCTTTCGAAAGTCGTCCAATCAAAGGGAAGTATTTACACAAAGCTATTTATGAGAAGGAAATGTTGGAAATACTACATGCACTTAAGAAATGAAGACCCTATCTAATGGGAAGACACTTCAAGGTAAAAACAGATAAAGATAGTCTTAAATACATTTTAGAACAAAGAGTGTCTTTAGAAGAGCAACAAAAATGGGTCACAAATATGTTGGGTTATGACTTTGAAATCATCTACAAAAAAGGGAAGCAAAATGTTGTGGTAGATGCACTATCAAGAAAGGATGAGGATGTGGAAGCATTTATTTGTGCCATTTCTATTATCCAACCAGATTGGATAAATGAAGCAAGGGATGAATAGAAGAATGATGAAGAAGTGTGGGCACTCATTCAAAAGTTACAACAAGATCCCAGTACATCTGACACATTTAGTTGGAAAAATGATTCGTTATGGTACAAAGATCTATACCTATGTAAGAATTCCCAATTCAAACAAACGATTCTTATGGAATTGCACACCTCTCCCTTAGGAGGGAACTAATGATTTTTAAAAACTTACCACAGGGTTAAGAAGGAATTTTTTTTGGATGGCCTTAAATATGATATTCAAAAGTTTGTGGCGGAATGTTTGGTTTGCCAAAAAAATAAAGTTGAAAAAATTAAGACCCCAGGTCTATTACAACCTTTATCAATTCCAATTCAACGTTGGGAGGAGGTTTCAATGGATTTTATCACAAGTTTACCCAAGTCCAAAGGAAAGAGTGTCATAATGGTGGTAGTTGATAGACATACCAAGTATGCACACTTTTGTACATTATCTCATCCATTTAAAGCCAATACAGTTTCTACTGGATTTATAGAAACAATTCAAAAGCTACATGGAAACCCAAAGATTATTGTATGCGACAAATATCCCATTTTCACTGTAAATTTTTGGACATAATTACTTTATTGTCTTGGTACTCAGTTAGCTCATAGCTCATTTTATCATCCTCAATTTGATGGGAAAACTGAGAGAGTAAAAAATGTTTGGAAGGATATCTTCGTTGATTTGTATCTTATAAACAGACATAATGGGTCAAATGGTTGCCTCTAAATGAATGGTTGTATAACACTTCCTTCCATACTGCAGCAAAAATGACCCCATTTATGGCACTTTATGGATATCATCCATCGTCCATCACATCATATTTAAGAGAAAATTCTAAGGTTCAAGCAGTGGAAGATCACATCGAGCATCAACAAGTTCTCCAACTCTTAAAGGATAACCTCACTTTGGCGCAGAATAGAATGAAAGAATAGGCAGATCAACATCATAGTGAAATAAGTTTTGATGTAGGTGACTGGGTATTTCTATGACTACAACCATATAAACAAATGTCTCTCAAGAAAGCTAAGAAGGATAATAAATTATCACCAAAGTATTATGGTCCATACAAGGTGTTGCAAAATATTGGTACTATGGCATACAAATTGGAGCTTCCTGCAACTTCACGAGTGCACCCAGTTTTCCATGTCTCATGCTTAAAGAAGGTTATAGGTGATAAGATCCCAATTCAAACAATATTGTCAGAACTTAACGAGGAAGGAAAAATCATATTGGAACCTAAAGCAGTCACAGAAATAAGAGCTTGATAGCTATAAAATCGATCAATTTCGGAGTATCTCATCAACTGGACGAACTTACCCACTGAAGATTCCACATGGGAGGATGAGAATTTTATACTAAAGCATCCAGACCTACTCAAATGTTGAGGACAACACTTTTTTGAAGGAGAGGTGCATGTTAGGTCCCTATAATACTAGTGATTCCCCCATTACTATTGTCATTGTAGCCCTTATTGTTGTTGTTGTGCCCCTATTGTCCCCATATTGTTATTATTGTGCCCCATTGATCAGGTGCTCAAAATTATGCTAAAAAACCAAAGTATCAGAATTTTCTTAAGCTTAGCTTGAGATGGAAGAGATCGTCATTCTAAATCTAATGGTGTGAATGACACTCAAATCCAAGTTCGTATGCAAAAATTAGAGAAAGTCAAAGTTCATGTTTGACTTGCTCACATGGCATGATTGGATGACGTGGCAAGGACCTTCAGAAAATGAGGAGGTGCCAAGTGGCAGGCCACCATTGGCCCCCGCATATCGCAAATCGCAATTGCAGTAAAGGAGGTGTTACAGAATCGGCCCCCGGCGAGATCAGAGTTGCGCTGCAATAAATTGCATATCGCACATCGCAACAGGGAAGCAAATCGGCATTACAGAATCGACCCCGATAGGTTCGGGTTGCAATTTGATATCGCAAATTGTAATCACACACAGGTTCTGCATTATGATACCACTGATACTCTGTCGAATTATGATTGCGATATCCAGGATGCAATATGGTTATAGGCTCCGGTTAATACTCCCGTTGGGTCCGCCACATCGCAATCGCACATTGATGTCGTGTTCACAGACCTTAAGCCTGCTAGACTTCACTGATTTCGATTTGCAATTCGGCCAAGAGAATATGGCCCGCTACGCAGTGAAATTTTCACCTAGTTAGCAGATTTGGGGCTAATTTGTAAGATCATGTCGGAAATGGGGCAAATGGTGGAGCAAATAGTGGGAAAACTAGGAGAAGTCATAACGTCTTCAATTGGAGGCAAAAAGAGGCTAGATATCCATTTTTGAGTATTCTAGAATCATTGGAGCAAGTTTTAGAATAATTTGAGCATTGTAAACACATATTTTTACACTTTTGAGCATAATAGAGAGGCCTAAGCCATTGGAAGCTGGACCAAGGAGACGTAGCCCAGGAGGGGTGAACTCTTTTATCATGTGCTTGTTGTAATTTGTTTTTGATGATGTTATGTACATGTTTATGCTATTGTTCAGTTTTAGGTTTATGTTAAATTGATCCTAAAATTAACATAAAAGCTCTTCATTTCACTTGCAAAAATTGATGAATCCTTAAGCACAATATAAGAATTTTGTTTATAATCCGAGGAAGATCTTAGCATTGTAAACTAATATTCTAAATTAGATCAATTTGGTATCAAAGATCTAGGTTTTTCTTTATGAAAGAAGGATTTAATTGTTTGCAAGTTTATATCATGCTTACAAGGTTAAAATTCAAAAGAGGTGAAGGAAAGTTGGTTAGAAGCCCTAAAGTTGGGTCAAGGGGAAGAAGAGCAAGGTTGCCACAATCTCCAACACCAGTTCAACATCAAGTTGTAGTTGAGACTCCAGAGATCATGTCTCATGAAGGAGAACCTACAAACATGATGGAATATGAGAAGACCTTCAGAAAGGCTTTCTTTGATATGACAGATATGGTGAAGGTCCTCTATGAAGAGAGGAATAGCAGATTGCAAGGAGAAAGTTCCAAACCTCCCAATGGAGAAGGTTCTTCAAGAGAAGGTAATGGAAAAGGAGGTAATGGGAATGGAGACAAAACTCCACCTTCTCCACCATCTTCTTCATCTTCTTCTTCATGAGCATCTTCACACTCTTCCACTAATACAACCCTTACTCATACTCATCATCAATCCTCAAAAGGAATTGGTAAATTGCATTTTCTATAACTTGATGTTAAATTTGAGTTGCCCATGTATAATGGTGAAGTGAATGTAGAGAAGATTAATTGGATTTGTCATTTGGAGGTCTATTGCAGGAATCAAAACCTTCAAGAGGATGACATAAAGATTCAGTTAGCTTCCTTGAGAATGGAGGGTGCAACACTTGTATGGTGGGAATCAAAGACCCAAGAGGAGATTAAAAAACATGGTAAGATCTCTATTTATTGGAATGATATCATTGCTGCAATCAAAAGATGGTTCTACCTTCTAGCTAGAAGGCCATCATGAATTGGAAAAAATTTAGACAGCTTAATGGTCAAAATGTGCAAGATTACACCCAATAATTCAGAAAAAGGTCTCTGATGTTAGGTGTAGATCTGCAATCATATGACACATTGCTGAAGTACATGGGGGATTTACACAGTTATCTTAGGCATACCATCTTAATGTTTAATACCAATAATCTAGATGATGTGTGTGTGCAAGCCACTCATGTTGAGGCAAGAGGGAAAAAAATCTTAGAAGAAAGTAGTAAAAAGGCATTTAAGGGTAAGGTAAAAGAAAATACTTTCAAAAGGAAGGAAAAGAAAAATGTGTCTATCAAAAAACAAGGAGAGAAAGTTACATGAAAGCACTGATCTAGAGAGGGTCACGATGAAGCTCACTTTTGGAAGCTTCATCCTGAAATGAAACCAAAAAGAAACAACAACAAAGGAAAACAGAAGACAACTACAACCACTCAACAGGATTTAGGATTTGATTCGGGCGATGAAACGAAAATCACAGCCATGGGGTTAAAAGAAAAGGAATCCATTGCCAACACTAGTTCTTCAAGCTCGTAAATTGAAACTCCAAATGAAAAAAGGAGAATAGAACTTTTCCACATAAGGGTGATCTCAAAACATAGCAAGATTGATACGTTGTTTGATAGTGGCTCTCAAGCCAATCTTATCTATGAGAACATTGTCAAGAGTTTAAATATCGAAACTATTCCACATCATAAAACATATATGCTTGGATGGGTATGTGACAATGCACAATTGCAGGTTACAAGAAAGTGTAAACTGAAATTCGCTATCACTGCAAATTTCAGAGATGAAGTGGAGCTTGATGTAATGCCGTTAGACATCTGTGGCATCATTTTGGGCAACCCATACCTTCATGACAGAAAGATATTTTCCATTGACATGAAAATAAATATCATTTATTTAAAAATGGAGTAGAATATATTGTGATATCTCACAGCAAGAAAACAATATTTTGCTTGTTAATGCAATGCAGATGAAAAGATTGGTGAATTCGAGCAAGAATTTTATGCTTCTGATGATCAAACCCAGGAATGATGTCAATAATGAAGCTTTAAAAGGTTGTGATTCAAAACTGAAATCTGAATTGGTTGAAATAATTAACCAATATGATGAATTTTTTCAGGAACCAAAATGATTACCTCCCAAGAGAGGAATCCAACACGAGACATAGTTGCAGCAAGATTGTCCTCTTCCTAAAAGTGGCATGTACAGGATTCCAGTGATGGAAATTGTAGAGATTAACATGCAAACCAAAGAGTTGTTGAATAAAGGGATCATCATAACATCTTCCTTGCCTTGTGGTTCACCTATTGTCTTGGTGCCAAATAAGGATGGAACATGGCACATGTGTGTGGACTTTTGTGCATTGAACAAAATTACGGTAAAGAACACTACCCACTGCCCATAATAGATAATTTACTTGATTAATTGAAAGATGAAAAATATTTTACTAAGCTAGACTTAAGAAGTGGCTACCATCAAATTATAATAGTTGAAGGAGACATTTAGAAGACAACATTCAAAACAAAACAGGGTTTGTTCGAATGGATGGTTATGCCATTTGGTTTATGTAATGCTCCTGCTACATTCATGCGTGTTATGAATGATGTATTAAGGCCATTTCTTGATGAATTTGTCATAGTCTACTTAGATGACATCTTAATTTTCAGTAAATCCCATGATGATCATGTCGTGCATGTCAGAAAAGTATTTGATGTCTTGGAAAAAGAGCAGTTGTATCTTAAGATGTCAAATTGTGAGTTTGGAACAACTTCTTTAGTTTACTTGGGCCATATTATTGGAGGAGGTGATTTGAAAATAGATCCCTCCAAGGTTGTTGTCATTGTGAATTGGCTAAGGCCCATGAAAGTTACAGAGGTAAGAATTTTTCTGGGAGCAATCCAGTATTGGAGGAAATTCATTGCTAATTTCTCTCTTATAATCGCTTCTTTTCATGTGTTGACAAGTGTGAAAAAGGCATTTCAGTGGGGAGGCAAACAACAAAATGCCTTTGATGCATTAAAGGAAAAGATCAACACATCTCCAGTACTCACACTTCCATACTTGAGACAGTTGTTTGAAATTCAGACTGATTCTAGTGATTACGCTATGGGTGCAGTCCTCATGCAACATGGTAAGCCTATCTGTTATCATTCGGAAAATTTTAATGGTGCAGTAATTAATTATCCTACATACGAAAAGGAATTGTATGTGTTGGTACAAAGTGTGAAAAAAAGGAAGCATTACTTGATGGGTAAAGAAGCAATCATTCACACTGATCATTAGCCATTGCAACACTTGCAATCTCAATCAAAGTTGCAGCAATCAAGCCACTTCCGATGGATGGGTTTTCTTAAACAATTCCACTTGGTAAACAGGTATAAGAAAGGTATCTACAATAAAGTTGTTGATATGATTTCTCGGCCTATTGTTAGTGCAACTACCTTACTCAAACATAATTATGTTTTACATGAAAGTTATATTGAGCAATATGCAATAGATAATGACTTTCAAGATGTTTATACAAGCTTGAGTCAAGGTAACCAAGTAGAGGAATTGGATTATCATCTGCATGATAACTTGTTGTACCATCTTGGAAATCTTTGTATTCCACAGGGAGAAAGAGTTAACATCATAAGAGAGGCACATACTTCTCTTATTGTTGGTCATTTCGATGTAAGCAAGACAGTGGCACATCTACATAGGTACTTTTATTGGCCTTGTATGCTTGAAAGCGTGTCTCATTTTATTAAAGGATGTTCATTATGTGCAATCAAAAAGCCTAGTAATAGGAAGTTAGGATTGTACACACCATTTCCGGTTCCTTCACGATCATGGGAGAGTGTTCCTATGGATTTTGTAGGAGGTCTTCCATTGCCAAAAAGAGGTCATGATTATTTGTATGTAGTTGTGGATAGGTTCAACAAAATGTGTATTTTAATGCCATGTAAAAAGCAAGTTACAACTGAACAAACTACTTAGTTATTCTTTCAGAATGTTTGGGTGCACTTTGGATTGCCTACATCCATTGTTAGTGATCAATATTCTTGCTTTGTTGGGAATTTTTGGTCAAACTTGTGGGGATTCATGGACACCAAACTAAAAAAGAGTAAAATTTTCCATCCACAAACAGATGGTCAAACAGAAGTGGTGAACAAAACAATGATACATATTCTTCGTGGATATTACAGAAAGCATCCTAAGTTGTGGGACAAACAATTGCACTATATTTAGCACGCTTACAACCGAGCCAAGCACTCTTCAACTCAAACTTCGCCATTTGAGGCATGCATGGGATACTTTCCTAAATCTCCTTTAGATTTTATTTTTGGCAAAGATGTTGCTATTGAAGGTCACAGCAACATAGAAAAAGAAAGAAAGTTCATTGAACAAATTCAATTAGTGCACCAAAAGGTTCAAGAACAATTTGAGAAAAGCCAACGCAAGTACAAAGAAAGGCATGATAAGCATCTTCAAGATCACAAATTCCAAGTTGGTGATGAAGTTTGGCTTCACATTAAGAAAGAGAGGCTCCAAGGAGAAGGTAAAAAGGTGAAACTAATTAGATATGGTCCATTTAAAATTTTGGAAAAGATTGGTAACAATGCCTTTAGGCTGGATTTACCTTCATTTATGAAAATTTATGATGTTGTTAATGTTGAGAATTTAAGGTTGTATGAACCTCCTTTGATTGAAGATCAAGGATAGAATATGCAAATTCCCTCTTTTGAAGATTTTTCTCCAGAATTCCTTGATGAGCATTCCATGATGAGCTTTAGCAAGACACTATAATTGATAGAAGAACAAAGAAAATAAAACGGGCAAGTATTTATTATCTTCGAGTGAGGCTCAAGAGTACAAATCCTTAAAAATCCAAATGGATCGAGGTTGGAAAGGTGAGGGAACTGTACCCTTACCTGTTGGTCAATTGAAAGTGATATTTTGGGGTCCAAAAGACTTCCAGTGGGGAGAAGTGATCAGGTGCTCAAAAATCAAAGTGTCAGAATTTTGGTAAGCTTAGCTTCAGATCGAAGAGCTCGTCATTTTGAATCCAAGGTGTGAACAACACTCAAATCCGAGCTCATATGTAGAAGTTAGAGAAATTCAAAGTTCAGGTTTCACTTAGTCACATGGTAGGATTGGATTACGTGGCAAGGCCCTTCAGTGAATGAGGAGGCACTAAGTGACCATTGGCCCCCACATATCGCAAATCACAATCGTGGGAAAGGAGGTGTTACAAAATCGGCCCTTGGCTGGATCAGGGTTGCGATGAGATAAATCGCATATCACACATCTCAATAGAGAAGAAAATCGATATTACAGAATCGGCCCTAGCAGGTTCGGGTTGTGATGCGATATCGTATATCTCAATGGCACACAGGTCCTTCATTATGATACTGCTGATACTCTACCAAATTGCGATTGTGATATCCCTTATGAGATATGGTTACAGGCTCCGGTTAATACTCCCATCGAGTCTGCCACATTGTTGTCTTATATGGGCCTAACCCAGGGTCAGAAGAATTATTTAGCCAAGCAAATCCTGCAGCTACCGGCCCTTTCGACAACAGCCCACGGAGCGTGGACTGAGGTCTCACCCAAGGTAGCAGGGGAGGGTGCTGGAACCAGGTTTCCACACCCTTGGGATGTCTAGATGTGGTTCGGATGGTTCGTGCACCATTCTGCAGCCTTGCCCTGCTCTACTTTCGTGTAGATCTAGATCCGAGTTAATTCATAATATTAATTACTTGTATAAATCAGATTTACTTAGCAGGGTCTTTAAGTAAACATTTAACAGATTCAACCTATTCGCGCACTTAGAATAAACTCAGATTCACATACATCTATAACATAAGCATATGTGCATAGATCAAATAGTTATATTAACCATACACAAAGTCAGATCCATGATAACTCAGATTGTAACACAGAATTTATAGAAGAAACTTATCTTTATTTCCACTTTATCACCAATACATCTAGATCTGCCTTGCACACTCAGCTGTAGGGGTCCGTGCACACAGCTGCGGACTCTTCCAGGCCTCTGCACACACAACTGTAGAGCCTCTATCCACTACCCAAACCCTCAACTCGGACTTACAGACGCTTTCAGACTGTTCTCCTCAAAAACCCATTACATAGAAGATCCAAGATTACATACCATAAACTAAGCTGCCTCTACCCATAGAGACTTGCTCTATTTATACCTTCCTATGGGCCGTGATCCATGGGTGGGCCGACTCAACTTACATTTCTTTACATAATTTTAGGGCGGACTACCCTTTGACTTCAACTTATTCCAACTCGCACTCCGCGCATCTCACGGAGTCTTTATCCTATCTTTACCCAAAATTGCGGGCTTCGTGCCCCATGACCGTTTCGCGAGGCTTCTGTTACCCAACAGTCCCCCAAGACAATCATCATGACTCATCCTGAGTCACTCAACTGGTGCTGGAATCTTCGCATAGAGGTCAATCAACAACTTTTGCATCTCGCCTATCTCTATAACAAATTCGGCTGCGAGCCACTGTACCTTTTCCAAGTGAGTCGTTGATGCATCCCTATCACATGCAGTGGCTTGCTCGATCTCACATACTTCTTACATATGCATTACCTTTCCTTCTATAGTTGTAGATATACTAAACGCTTCATCAAGCCAGGGCTGGATACCTTCTTTGAGTATTGCTTCCTGTTGCCGCACTGTGTCAACTTGGGCCTTGAGCGCCTGGGCCTCCTTCATTTTGGCCAACCGCTATATGATAGTGACCATCTGTGTAGCCCCATGAGAGGTGTCATAGGCCAGCTGTAACTTTCACACCTTGGTTTCCACTTGCTGTATGGTTGGGTCCTCCTGGAGGGATGTGAGTATCCCGAGAGATTGACCTAGTAGTTTCGAGCATTCATGAACAACACTCCTCATTGTTTCCAATCTAGTTATAATTTCACCACGACGGTGTTCCCATTCGGTCAGGGGTGTGGGTGGTCGGGCCTTGAGATGGAGCTTTGCAACTTGTAATGTTAGTTCCTCCTGGGCTCTTGCGGCCTCCGCTTGGGCCGTGCAAAAGTCGACTGCCATGTGATGAATCTTGGTAGCTAGTGGGAGATCCCTGGGGATGGCTAGCTCTAGTACCATGCTACACGCCTCCGTCACAGCTTGTTCTACTTCCTGGTGGCGTGCGGCCAAGTCATCATGCTGGAGGGTGACCTGTTCTAACTTTTCCTTCTGCTCTGTCAAGACATGGAAAGCACAACCTTCCCTGGCTCGAAATTCCTAAGTTACTCCCTCTTGTAGTAGGTATAGTACTTCTCGAGATAGGGCGGCTAGATTTAATTCCCAACTACCTTCTTTTCCTACGGCTACGGCTCGGACAACACCTACTGGAAATGGTAAGATGTGTGGCGTGTTTGTTTTGACCATCTGCTCGGTAGCGACTGTATCTTCTGCCCGCTGTCGGTTGACCCAGCCCAGGGGCCACTCTTGCAATGCCTGCAACTGCGCTCTGATCTCCCCCAACATAGTTGTCTGTTCAGTGATTAGTTTGGGCAACGCGCTGGTGGTAACATTGCTTGCTGGCTAGCTACTGTCCATGAATTCTTTTTCCAAAGCCTTCGCTGTTTTGGACTTTTTTTGGGTGGCTGGTGATTCCTTGGTGCGTGACCACTTGAGGTGGTCCTGTGTCTCTGTTTCTTGTTGCAGGTCTTGTTCCAAGTCCATTCCCTGATCTGCCTAGTCCCCTTCTATTCTCGGGCCCGTGGTAGCCTCCTGCTGCAACGTGGCTTGGTGTTCCTAACGTGTCTTTTCTGCCAGTTGGATGAGTCACTGCTCGCGTTCCTTCTTCTGCTATTGTGCTGCCAGTCTGTCAAGAACGACCTTGTTTGGGGCGCGCCATTCTAGAGGCCATGCTGCTAATACAACATAAATGGCATCATCTATTGCAAGGAATGGAAGTGTGACCCATGATCGCTCTGGATCCTTTCACGCGCGGATATACACATGATGCATGTCTGCTTTGAACTCGGCCATGCTTTGAAAGTTATTGTAGATTGTGGGGGACATGCGTAGTCTTCGATCAATCCGTGTCTGTATCTTTCCTTCCATGGAGGTCCAAAATGCTCAGATCGCGGAAACCCTTGCGGCGTCCTTGGTAGCCCATAGTGAAATATACCGCACGGCTTTGGGTAGGCTATCCTCAAGGCTGGGAAACTGGCTCTCCTGCGTCAATTCTCCAGTAATTAGAAGGATTGATAGCAGTAACCATGCGTAATGAAATGTCCTACCTTTGTCCTGTGCTTCTTGACAATTGGTCAGAAATTCAGTGCACAAAAACTATGCCCAATTGAACTGAACCCCCTCAGCACACTGCCCTGCCAATGTGATGGCAGGGGCTGGCACTTCATCCATGTGACATTTTCTCATGAGTTTACCAGCTAGTAGCTGAGTGGCGACTTGTACCGCGTGGTCGCTGATGCTTGATATGACATACCCCCACTTTCCTTTATCTAGATGGTACTTCGCCTTCACTGTTTCGGCGAGGCCTCCCTCGCTACTAGTTCCTGCTATGTCTACGGGGTTATTCCCTTAAGTGGCAGGTGCGTAATCCGATGGATTAGGTCAGCTGTGATCGAGATCGGTTCTTCCAACCAGAGATATCCATCATGTATGAGACATATCAGTTTTTGGATCACAAATATGGTGATGTTCATGCAGTGATAGTGAGGTATCCACCTGAGATTTAGTAGTCTCGCCATCTCCACACTTGGTAACCACTTTTGCATCTATAACTTGTCTTTAGCTAGTTTGGGGAACTTGTCGCTGTATGCAAGGTCCCAATATTCAAATTTGATGCTTGGAATGCACCCCATCGGCAACCCTTCAAACCTTATGTCATCTAGAAGAAGCAAGCTCTAGAGCATAGTCTTTGTAGCGTCTACGTCTTTCGATATCTTGATCGTCCCGGTCCATGGAGAAAGATACAGGGGTAATGACGGAAGCTGGAATGCAGATTCTTCTTCCTCTGCCTATGCGTCAATCTGATAGAACAGGTCTTGCAGATCATTGTCCTCCTCAGCGGGTTCGATGGTTACTGCTTTGCCTTTGTCAACTGTCGAGCGTTTGTTGAATCTTGGGGAGGCTCGAACTATTCCCACCATCTGCTTGTGCTTCCTGGGTCGCGGGGTATGTGGGGACTTAGGAACTTCGGGAACCTAAGTCACATCCGCGGGCTCTTCTTGATTCAGCGGCATTTCTTTTGTGACCCGTGCTCGGGTTCTTGCCATGGTACTCATGGGGTGCCTGGTAGCCACGTACTTGCTGCTTTTTGCTGGTTCAAAGTGCCAAAAGTCTAGTGCCGACAAAAAACCATGAGATTTAAAAAAATCCCTTCCCTCCATTTTCATTTTATTAGTGGTGTCGAGTTGGCAGATCTTTGTGTATCTCATCTAGAACTTTTGTCTTAATGTACCATCGCCCGCTCCTCTCTGACGTGATCTAACCTTCCTGTCAGGGTCAATGTGTCTAATGGTCATATTTTGACTTCTCCCCGCGGTAGCGCTATCCTTAGGGCACAATTGCAATCGTGGGGACTATTTGACTTGGTAAAGAATCCTTTTTCCACGCCGGTTTTCCACAGACTGGTTTATAGTCCCACGCCTTCTTTCAACTACCCTAGGCACTGAGACTATAGTTTCTACTGCTAGTTAGGTGCTCGCACCTTTGGTGCAAGTTCGGACCTTCCCTGCTAGCCCAGGCTGCGAGCACTTCTGAAGCATATGAGTAGTCAGTCGGAGGGTTATGTTCTTCCGTGAGTGCGGGCACAGCCATGATAGCAGGGTCATAGTGCATTCCTGGGCTACTCTCCTAGCCTTGGTATACTTTCCCAAGGTACAACCTTTGCATGTGTCAACTTGCTCAAGTTTACCTTTGGGAAGTCTCGTAGATATCTGTTGCATTATCTTCAAAGCCCCATGATGCAAATGGCCTAACCACCTATGCCACAACTCGCCAATGTCTTGGCTTTGCACCAATTCTTCTTTTGTACTCAATGCTGCACAATCATCTACCTCTAGTTTATAGATATTCTTCACCCGAATTCCTATCCTCTTGGTCTGACCCGTGGATATGTGTCTTAGGAACACCTTTCCTTTACTGAAGACAACATCATATCATTTTTCCTCCAACATCGCGACCGATACTAAGTTCTTATTTAGTCTAGGCATATACCTCACATCTGTCAAGGTGATAGGAGCTCCATGCTCCCTCTGAAAAGCAACCATGCCCACTCCTGAAACACTATACCTCCCGTCGTCACCCATCTCTATGCGCATCTTGAGGTCTTTCTCCTCCAAGGCACTGAATAAACTTTTATCTCCTCCTGATCTCCTCCTACATGAGATCCGACCACAGTCGTTCCCAATCCAGCAGTTTCTCCCTTCCATTCACAGAGTCCTCGTAGCTATTACAACTCTTTGGAAAGCCAAGGAGAGCGAGGCTCACCATATCATCATCAGCAATAGTTATTCCCACACTGCCAAGCTCATCTGTAGGTGGTGAGCTTGTTCAGATATGTGAAAATAGTATCGCCCTTCTCCATCTTGATTCTTCGAAGCTTATCCTTGAGCGCCAATTTCCTCTGGTTGCTATTATTCTGGTAGGGGTCCTTCAATGTCTTCCACATTGAAAATGGAGTACCCTTCCCATGGAGACTTGAGACGATATGGTCTCGAACTCCCTCAAGGATGATCTATCTCGTCTTCACCACACACTTCTTCCACTCAGCCAACTCTTGTGCATTAGTTGAAGCTGGCTTTTGGATTTCTTGATCAATGAATTCCTTCAAGCCATTGTCTTCTAGTACAGCCTCCATTCTATCTTTCCATGCTATGTAATTCGAGCTACCTTCCAAGGCATACTCGAGTATCAAGCCATAGAACACTATTGGCCAACCTTGAAGTATGATATGGATTCGATTTGCACTTGCAACCACGAAATTCTCTTCTCAGTATACTATTCACAGCTCCGATAAACCTAGCTCTGATACCATGTAGAAATTCTCTACAAATCTCCCTCTGATACCATGTAGAAAATTTGTTGTAGGTTAACCCAATAATGCAATATAAATCAAAGTAGAATACTATAACCTACTTCTACTATCAATTTGTGGAAGCTTAAAGATTGAGCTGAACAATATAACTAGAAGAAGAAGAATCAATCGCGCAATACACATGAAAATACTTTAGGGAAAGCCTCCGCTAAAAACCCCACTATTTGTATTATCATACAAGGTGGAAATACATAGGAATTATACAAAGCCTTAGCTCTCACAGCTAGCCAGCTCTCAATAAAATCTTCACAGATGCTCACAGGAAATCCTGGCTTCTCACAAGCCTTCCTCTCTACCCTCCAAACTCCTATTTCCTTGCATTGTTCCTCTGGGATGATTCACCTTCAACCAAGTGGAACACTATCTCACACACTGTCAGAACCGCGCAATCCTCAAGGAATTAATTCCTTCTGCATGCATGAGTTTTCTTTATAATAAAACACATGCAACTGATAGTACACTCTCCTTGACATTTAATCTCAACTGGGTCTTTCTCAGAATAGACATGCATGAGTTTCTGATGAGGGAAGCTTCAGTTAACTGGAGTAGCACTAGTTGAGTGCATGCATGCATCAGCTAACTGTTAACTCTCTAATAGTTCCTCAAACAGTTTGGAACTAATTTAACTGGACTTAACTCAGTAAACTGAGTTAACTAATTATAACTCAAATATAACTCAATCTTATATCCATAATTTAAGGGATAACTCTTGCATGACTTCAGAAAGACTTCTAACTTGAATTTCTCCAACTAATTAAGTCAAAATAACTTAATTAATTATTTCCAAGTAGCTGTTAAGGCTAAATTCGATTTTAATTCACAATTCAATTCAAGCACAAATTAAATTGGAATATTATTGTTGCCACATTTCAACAAATATATTGTGAGATCCCACAACAAGAAAACAAATCTTTCACTTGTTAATGTAGGGCAGATGAAAATACTGAATTCGAGCAAGAATTTTATGCTTCTGATGATCAAACTGAGGAATGCTGTCGATAATGAAACTTTAAAAGGTTGTGATTCAAAACTAAAATTTGAATTGGTTGAAGTAATTAACCAATATGATGATTTGTTTCAGGAACCAAAGGGATTACCTCCCAAGAGAGGAATCCAACACGAGATACTCCCACAGAGAGATTGTCCTCTTCCTAACATTGTCATGTATAGATTGTCAGTGATGGAAAGCGTAGAGATTAAGGTGCAAACCCAAGAGTTACTGAATAAAGGGATCATCGAACCATCTTCCTCGCCTTGTGGTTCACCTATTGTTTTGGTTCCAAAGAAGGATGGAACATGGCACATGTGTGTGGATAATTAATCAATGCACCATTAAAAGTTTCTGAATGATAACAGATAGGCTTACCATGTTGCATGAGGACTGAACCCATAGCGTAATCACTAGCATCAGTCTAAATTTCAAATGACTGTCTCAAGTTTGGAAGTGAGAGTATTGGAGTGGTGCTGATATTTTTCTTTAACGCATCAAGTGCCTTTTTCTGTTTTCCTCCCCACTGAAATTGCTTTTTCACACTTGTCAACGCATGCAAAGGAGCAACTATAAGAGAGAAATTAGCAATGAATTTCCTTCAATACTTGGCTACTCTCAGAAAACTTCTTACCTCTATAACTGTCTTGGGCCTTGGCCAATTCACAATGACGACAACCTTGGAGGGATCTATTTTCAATTCACTTCCTCAAAAAATATGGCCCAAGTAAACTAAAGATGTTTTTCCAAGCTCACATTTTGACATCTTAAGATACAACTGTTATTTTTTGAAGACATCAAATACTTTTCTGACATGCACGACATGGTCATCATTGGATTTACTGAAAATTAAGATGTCATCTAAGTAGACTATGAAAAATTCATCAAGAAATGACCTCAATACATCATTCATCACACACATGAATGTAGCAGGAGTATTACATGAACCAAATGACATAACCAACCATTCAAACAAAGCAAAGAAAGTTCATTGAACAAATTCAATTAGTGCAGGTGTTACAGAATTGGCCCCGATGAGATTAGGGTTATGATATGCGGGGGCAATGGCAGCTTGGCACTTGGCACCTCCTCATTCGCTGAAGGGTCTTTCCACGTCATCCAATCATGCCATGTGAGTAGGTCAAACCTGAACTTTGACTTGCTCTAACTGCTGCATACGAGCTCGGATTTGAGTGTTGTTTGCACCATTAGATTCAGAATGATGAGCTCTTCGATGTGTAGCTAACATTAATAAAATTAGGACACTTTGATTTTTGAGCATAATTTGAGCACATGATCACTCCTATAGAAGCCCACTATTGTTATTGTTGTGCCCTTATATTATTATTTTTATGTTGACTTTGATTATATTGTGACCCCTTAGGCTCCTATATATAGAAAGGAGGTTTTTTCATTTGTATCATCCAAGAATTGTTCATTTGTGTAATGTAAAGGAGGTTTGCCCCTCAAAGAGGCTGATTTTGAAGTCGTTGATCTATCTTTTCTTCTATTTTGCGAGTTGGTTTCATAACAACGAAAAACATCCATAAAACATTATAGATCTTTATTCTTCTTATTTCTATCATGAAACCTTGCTGCTAGACTTGTCCTTGAGGTTTCCTCTGGCAGAGTGCACTTCTGGAACCTGAATCCTAATCAGATCTGAAAGATGCAACTTGAAGAGACAAGTTTTCCTCTTGAGCGCACTCCTTCATCATAACCCTCCTTAAGTGCATGAGCACACCCTAAAGGCTTGAATTATTTCCCTTTGTCCCTTCGGCATACGCTAGTTCACCCTTCTTGTGCTCGAGCACATGAGCGCACCTGAAAGGCTTGAATGATTTCCCTTCATCCCTTCTGGATGTGGCAGTGCACCCTCCTTGCCCTTGAGTCTATGCATGCACTTTAAAAGCCTGAAGGCACGAAGCTTCGTTCCTTCATCCCCTTTGGAGTGCGCTATTGCGCCCTCTCTATCTCTTTGAGCACATGAGTTCACCAAGAAGGAATGAAGGCCCAAAGACTCACTCCTTCATCTCTTTAAAGTGCACCCTTGTGCCCTTGAGGTTGTCCTTCTCTTGATTGAGTGCATGATCACACTACAAAGCCCTGAATGACCCTTTAATCCCCTTTGTGCTTTGAAAGTGCGCCTTCCTTGTTTGCATGTAGATTTTTTTCCCATGCATGTAGCTAAATGTTGCCATTGATAGATTTACGTTCTCAGTTACATTTGATGGCTCTTTGAATGTGATTTTCTAACATATTGTTGCACAGTTAGGAAGTTTCATAAATCTAATATTGTCATCATGAGTGTGCTTCCATAAATAGATGTTCAAGCTACAAGTATTGTCATGCTTTCATCATCTGTTGGAGCCATGCCTCCTGCTACGCGTAAAGTGGCATCTAAAGAATCCTTAGAGAAAGCACTAAGGAAGTAGTTGAAGTGAGAAAGATAACCATTCCCATATATGCAGGCACACGGTGATTCATTGATAAGTCTAGTTAGGTCACATGGAGCGGCATAAAAGACATATTCATGTAGAAACAATTTCCTTTGGGGATCAGATTGTATGAAATAATGAGCGACAAGGAGAAAACTACGCAAATACAAGAGCTAGATTGCTTGCACTTCGAATCTAAATAATTTCATGGATATGATCCCAAGAGAGTGTGTAGGCAACATTGTGAAAGTATTGGTTTCAATTAGGGGTATTCATCAATGTCCACAATAGAATATGAGAAGTTGAAGAAATGGTACAATGAAGTTAGAAAAGCATGCGTAGGGATGGAGACTAGTTCACCCAAAGATCCACCAGCTCAGAATATGCAAGTGAAGGATGCAAAACAGATAACCCCTAAAGAAATGAGTTTAGATCCCAAGAATAGGATCAAGTATGATTTGACAGGAGAAAACAACAGGAAACAGAAAGTTGATCCTTTGAACACAGGATTTATTCAAGTAGAACAAGAGAGGAGAGAAGTGGAAGAAGAGGAAAAGAGGATGCAAGATGAGTTGCTTAGAAAGCAATAAGAATAAGAAGAGGAAAGGAGAAGAATATAATAGGAACAACAAAGGAAGTCCCAGGAGGAAGAAGAAACATAGAAACTGGAGGAAGAATAGTTGACTCCAGAGATAGAAGAAGAGTTGGAGGAGGAGGATACCATCCAACCCATGGATGATGAACTAGGTTCTCCAGAAGAAAATCCTCGCATAGGTGGTCATCTTCCATTTGGAGAAATGGGAATCACACCTCCACCTGAGGATATATTCATGGATGTGTGCAATGTCACATTTTATCAACACAAGAAGAGGATCATGTAGCAGAGATGAAGATACGTCTCAAATAATCCTCGGAACCCAATCTTTGTATATACAGAGAAGGTGATAATTGCCAATACTAGAAGGAATCCAAGGTAAATCATGGCAAAAAATGTTTCTTTTGCTACAGCAACACAAGACAACTTTGAATATTTGTTGAATGAAAATTATATATTGAGGAGAGAACTTGATGTGGTGAAGCAAAAGGCAGAACACCTTGTGAAAGAGAATCAATGGTTATCTTCACATAGTTTCAACACCGTAGAGTGAAAGTCAGCCATGCAGGAGGAACTAGGGCCAATGGAGGACACCATGGCATGGTTACATGATGAGATGATATTTTATAGAAAGTTTTGGCTCCTCTCATTGGCATTCAAAAGAAACCACAAGAAGTGGTGAAACTCTTGAAAGTGGCAAACAGAGTGATTGACCAACTTAAAGAATGGGGCTGCCAAGTATTTGTATGCTCCACAATATTTGAAAAGAAAACACACGATTTCTGT
Organism: Pinus tabuliformis; assembly: GCA_031772625.1. Lineage (NCBI taxonomy): Eukaryota > Viridiplantae > Streptophyta > Pinopsida > Pinales > Pinaceae > Pinus > Pinus tabuliformis. Next base: position 740,925,544 of record CM062806.1, on the reverse strand, counting down.
TGAGATAGACAAAGTTCATCTGAGACTCCACCATCAGAACTACATACATCTTGGAGAACAGTCGATTAGTACTATTGACGCTTATAATCGCCTGCACAATGGTTTAGAGTCTCTCACACAAAAACGTGGGATGTTCTCAACAAGATCACTTGAAGAAATCTGAGGCTGGGAAATCATCTTCCAGGAGATCAAGCAATACATAGAAAAAATCAAGTAATTATCATAGTAGGAAGGATTGGAGATCACCAAAGACATTATTCTGAAATATGCCATTGCACCTATCAAAGCTCACATGAAAATTTCATGGCTATGGAATAATGTACGATTAGGCTCCAAGACCATATTGATGGAGGAACTAGAGGTGAAGATGCATTATGAAGGGGACTTGCTAGTTCGGGTCTAAGTCATCTAAACGAAGTTAAAATCATGGTACACATACATCACAAATGAGCTCCATGAGGAAGCAAATGATTTTTCAATTTGACAAGACTTTGTCCTATTATCAGTTTTGTCTTATATAGCCATTGACTCACATGTAATTTGTCTTTTGTAATAAATGGTATGTAATGAAGTCCATGTGACACATGTGGAATGTGAATAGCCATGTATGGAATGTGAAGAGTCATGTATAGAATATGAAAAGTTGTAGGAGTCGAAGAGTCAAGAGGAATCTCAAAGGTCATTTTCATTAGTTATAAATAGATCCTCATAACTCAAGCTAAGGCCTTAGATTCTTGGAGTCTTTCCTTGGCTTATCTTGTAGTACATAGGAGATAGATCATTCTTTGGAGAAGCAAGTTGTGGCATCATGTCCCATGATTGGATCTAGTGTTTCATCTATTTAACAATGTACTTGGGATCTTTCATTCATAATAAGAAGCTCTATGAGCTGACACTTCTTCATACATGTATTGTAGATATAGTAGGACTATTCTTGTTATGTTTGTGGTATATGTTGCTTTAATTACATACTAAGTTTAATGAAATATTTTGTTGCTTAGCTATGGTTATTGTTTGATAAGTGTTTTTATACTTTCATGATTGTTGTTTATTATGTGGACTGATATACAGGTAATCAACAAGCCTTTCTCTTCGTTCTCGAGTCCCCCTTTAGGATGATACTATTAATTTTCTAACCAGAGGCTCATTTTCATTTACTAGCTGTGGAAGTTCCCCTGCGCACCTTACATTGGATGTCTTGCAAAGCCTACATACTTTCCACCCAAAGAAGTGTTGTGATATTTTGTGTGTGATTGTAACCAAGGCTTATCTTGAAACCTTTCCAACCATGGTCAAACTGTATAGCTGGATGGGACTCCAACAAAAAATGGTGTGAGGTCTAATTGTGACTTCACATCAAGGAGATCCCCTTCCATGTTGGTGGAATTTAGAACCATCAACAAAAAGGAAGATAAAACACTCATTAAATAAAAATCAAACCCTTCAAGTTGATCTATGTAAGTTTTAAGTTTGAATTTCAATAATGAAGTAGTAATGAAAAATGCTACAAATTCATTTAGCCACCACTTCTCTATAGGCCATAGTTAAGATCTATGATGTGGGTATTAGATAATTTTTGGAGATAAATTCATTATATCCTTATAAATACACCAACAAAAAATTTCATACATCTAACATATGATTCAAGGAGAAATAACATGATTTTTGTATTTTTGCAGCAAATTGACTTCGAAAACCTCTTCACAAAATAGTTGGGACAATCAAAATTGGACTAAAAGAGGGAATTTTAAAAACATGTTGTGAGGGAGACATCCCTTGGAATTCAGTTTCCAACCCAAATTGAATCAAATCATTTGGATGTCAGATGAAAATATCACATTCAAATAAGTGATTGTCTATCCTAAATATGCATTGTTAAAGTTTTCCTTTTAGGTATGTTCATAAGTAGAATTACGATAGAAAATAATTTCATATTAAAAAATTGTTTATAAGGACATTTTGATTTGATTCTAGTTTAAGTCACAACTTGAATAATTCCATTTGGAGGTAAAGGGAAAATACAATGGTCAATTTAGTGACTACTTGTCTTAAAATGAACATCATTAAACTTTGTCTTCTAACTCTGTTCATTAGCACTCTTGAGATATCAGATCAAGGAATATCAAAAATCTATTTCTATTGGAGATATATACTTAAATATAAATTCATATTCGATTATAATCACATCAAAATATTCTTTAATGGAAAATTTATACAAAAAATATTGATTGTTTGTCTAGGTAAATTCACAAGTAATCCCATCAAGCACACTTCCTCATCATATCTCATACATCATTTAAAATAAATTTTGAAAGCTGTATATACTAGAAGTATCCCTATTAATCAAATTCAAGTTAGCCTCAATGGAATCACTCAAATAAGACCTTGAATGAATATTTCATCAATAAAACAATGTTGAGTAATCTAGTTTCCTAACGCTGCTCAACGAGCAACAATTATTATTATTATTATCATTATTATTTATTTATTTTTAATTTATTTTAATTTATTTTTTTCCCTTAGGTTTGTTTTCTAATCACTATTTGTGATTACTTTGTGTATGTCTCAAAATAAGAAAGATTGATAATCTTTATTCCTCCATTATCTGACATGTTATTGTAGGAAAGTGTTAATATTTTATAGGCTTGGAAGAATTGAGAAAATTAGTTGATGCACAAATGGCTTTTGAAGATAAAATTCTTATGAATGAAGGCCTAACATCCAACTATTCAATCCAAGAAGCTGAAACATCATAAATAAGCTCAAATCCTTGGCACTTCTCTAAGAATATTATAGCTACCAACTAACAACACCAACAATACCAAAATTCTCAATATGTATTGAGATCAAGGGATGATATGACATGAATACCATTATCAAAAGAAGAAGTCAAATTTCATACCATGTCAAGACACATCCACCATGCCATTGCAACCAAAGAATCCTTCCAGAATCCCTAATGTTGCTTATGTCATTCATTAATACTATGGTATGACAATATATTTCTTTGTTCCAAGATAAACAAGCCATCCTTGTTCAAGTCCAAATTTTCATTGTCTTATGTATTTAACCTTAAATTTTTCATGATCATACTATTTCTACCAAATTATGACTTCAACCCATTTTCCCTTCACAAACTTTTCATACTTTCCTACTCCAAACACCCATGATCCATGCAATAGTGTAACTCAACTTCCTTACAATGTTGTGTTAGCTCATTATCCTATAAATTTCCTCAAATAAATTTGATGGTGAAAAGCCATCTCAAGCATCATCATACCTTGGTGTACATCTTGAAAACTAACTTGTTGATGGGAATTCCAAGGGGATAAAGTTTTTAATTATGAAAACCATTTTGGACGCAATTAGAAAAATCTTGTTTGAAGACCATCTTACTAACAAAAAATGTTTGCAAATAATGAAAGTGCAACACCCCACCCCATATTTACCCACTTTAACTCGCTCACCAGTGTAAACATGAGATGAGAGTTACTATGCGCGACCCAATTTCCAAGATTCACTTATGGAAAATGGGGTCCACATGTCCAAAACTAACTGTAAACACCCAGTGACAGATGATCACACTGATATTAGCCTACTTTACCCAACACTATTTCTTTTTAGTTTTATATCCTTAAATTTAACACAACTTTCTATTTTTGGCAGTTTTTCAGGTTCTAAACTTCCAAGGTCGTTTTGAGGGCTTAAACGACAATTTTAGGGAAAATAGAGAGACCAAAAACGTGCCCAAATTATGCATCATAATTTTAATCTTTTTCCTCCTCGTGGATATCTTTTAAACGAGGTATTATGGTAATCAAACAGAGATCGTATGCCAAAGTTACGACCCCAAGAAGTTGGAGGTCCAAATTTCTCCTTTACACAAAACTTTATGTACATATTACTTGTAGGCCATAAATACATATTTGTTCATTGATTCAATAATCTCACCATATAATCATCAAGAAGATTCTATGCCCTCTCTAGATAGCTCCAACAACACTAGTTATCCCATGCATTCATCAACCATTCAATAACTTATCAAAGCATGGCAATAGCCATAGATAGAATACATCATATAATCAACATATAAACAGACTAAAAACCATGGCAAATCACCCATAATTTCAACATGATAACTAGTACAAGTGCTCATATATCACAATAGGAAAATAATTCTTATTTACATATGGAAATGCCAACCAAGTTAGGGACTTCCACGTACCATCCGACCATAGATTGGGTTGAACCAAATTTGTCATTCAATCAATCACCCTCATGCCATATTCCAAGCATGAATGTGGGATCATAAATATTAAACCAAAACAAAACCAACCAGTACTTCCAAAGGCCAAACCACCTCAACCCTCAACCATAGTGATCTCACTTGTGTAGTCCAGAAATCACTAAAATTAACTAGATCGATCTCTACCCAAGTTGTCAAGGGCTCTATGAACTAGTAACTCAACCCACAAGGCTCCAGAGAATTTGTCCTAACCTACAGGCTCCAGGGACTAGTAACTCAACCCAAGCTATCTTAGGGCTCCAGACAATTTGTTCCAACCCACAACCATAGGGAACCTAAGAACCAATCGGAAAAACAAGTGGGAATCCCACAAAACCATGAATATCCAGGAAATGACAAGGCAAGGTTGAAACCACTATCAATCTAGGAAAATCTCGATGCCAAAGGAAACACATAACCAAGGAACCACATGCATATACAATGCATCCAAAAATCAACAAGGAATTCAGACGTGCAACCTGTTACCTGCAAAGTATCCCTACTGTAGTTTTTGATCCAACTGTCTCCTTACGCTAACTCAACCCACAACCATATCAGGGCTTCAAATCATTTGTTCCAACCTATGACTACAGGGACTAATAACTCAACCCACAAGACTCTAAAGCGTTTGTCCCAACCTACAGGCTCCAGGGACTAATAACTCAACCCACAAGACTCTAAAGCGTTTGTCCCAACCTACAGGCTCCAGGGACTAATAACTCAACCCACAAGACTCTAAAGCGTTTGTCCCAACCTACAGGCTCCAGGGACTAGTAACTCAACCCAAGTTGTCTTAGGGCTCCAGAGAATTTGTTCCAACCCACAACCATAGGGAACCTAAGAAACAATCGGAAAAACAAGTGGGAATCCCACAACACCATGGCAATCCAGGAAATGACAAGGAAAGGCTGAAACCACTATCAATCTAGGAAAATCTCCATGCCAATGGAAACACATAACCAAAGAACCACATGCATATACAATGCATCCAAAAATCAGCAAGGAATGTAGACATGCAACATGTTACCTGCAAAGTATCCCTACTGTAGTTGTTGATCCAACTGTCTCCTTACACTTCCTTGCTTTCCTTTTCTTTCTTTCTCCAATCCAAGTGAATTCTAGAGTGCTCTAAGCATTCTCCAAGAATGTTCTAAGTGTGCAAGAGTATAATAGTGAGAGAATGAATTAGAGCTTCACCACCAAACTCTCAAAAGTTAGCTAGAAACTATAAAAAGGTTGTGAATTGTTTCCCTAATGCCTTTTATTAATTGATTTCTCTCTTTTCTTCATTTTCCTTCATTTTTCCTTTAATTTCCATCTCATGCAAATTTGTGTCTCTTCACCTTCCTTTTCTCTTATTTTCCTTTATTTTCATAATTAAATGCTAATTATTGCCTCTTTTCCTTTGCCAATGCCTTTGCCAATTTCCATAGTCATTATTAATTCACAAGTGTAGGAATTTACAGGGTAAGTTCCTCAGAAAGAATACCAAGAGGACACCGCTCACAACCAGATCTCAAATCAATACACCAGTATTTTGACGTGGTTAAAACCCTCAGAGTGCAAGGAGGGAAACAGTCCACGGCCTGTCCCAACGTGGGTACAGACAATTTATTAATCAAAGAATGAAAATTTACATAAGCTTCTCTCATGCACGGATTACCCGAACAATGACCCTCCATGCGCTTTAAATAGAACTCATGGACCAATCGGGTGTCAAGCCACGGATCAAGTGTCGGTAATACCGAGGTGAGAGTGAACCGTCGGATCACTACATATCGTGACCGTCGGATTGTAAGTTACAAAATGTACAACGGTAAAGAAACACACTTTACCTAACTCTAACCTAACTCTATACTAGACCAAGTTGAACTTAACTATATCCTATGTGTCGGAATATCCTAACATCCCCCCTTAAGAACAACTTGGGATAGGATTGAAGGATTTACAAATATGACACAATAGGAGAAGGAAGGAGGCACTAGAGCCTATCCCCCCTTAGTGACAACTTCCTGAACTCCAAGCATATATCGAAGTTTAGTGAACTTCGCCTCTGTGAGAGCCTTTGTGAAGATGTCTGCAACCTGATCATCTGTTGGACAATATTGCACTTCAAGAACATGGTCATGAATGAGCTTTCTGATGAAGTGCATGTGTAGTTCAATGTGTTTGCTGCGCTGATGCTGGACTGGATCTTTGCATAGCTGAATGGCACTTTGATTATCACACCAAAGTGTGGTTGGATGCTGCTGCTCAAAGCCAAACTCTGATAGGATCTGACGAAGCCACAAGGCTTCCTTACTAGCTTCCACGGCACCACGATACTCTGCTTCTGCTGACGAAAGAGAAATGGCAGCCTGTTTCTTACAAGCCCATGTAATAGGTCCTGAACCAAGAGTGAAGACATAACCGGCAGTAGACTTCCGATCATCAAGGTCACCAGCCCAATCAGAATCAGTGAAACCAACTAACAGAGGAGCTGCTTTGGCACTGTAATGAATCCCAAACTGTACTGTACCTCGAACATAACGAAGTATTCTTTTAGCTGCTTTCCAATGACTTTCACGGGGGTTTTGCATAAAACGAGCAACAAGGCCAACAACAAAGGAAAGATCAGGACGAGTATGGGTTAAATACAAGAGTTTTCCGACAAGTTGACGGTATAAGGTAGCATCAACTTCAGGAGAAGTACAAGAGACTGAAAGTTTGACTCCAGACTGAAAGGGAGAAGTGGCTGGCTTACAGTCTTCCATGTGAAAATGACGAAGAATATCACAAGCATACTTGGACTGGGAAAGGAAAATACCCTCTTGGGATTGCAAGACTTGAAGACCGAGAAAATAGTGTAAGTGTCCTAAGTCTGTCATTTCAAATTTCTTTTTAAGGCTGGACTTCACATGGTTTATAAGGTTGGGATCACTACCAGTAAGAATAAGATCATCAACATAAAGAACAAGGATGATGAGAGAGTTGCCCACTTTCTTGGTGTAGACAGTATTGTCAGAATGACACCTAGAAAAGCCAGATTCTAAAAGAAAGCTATCCATTTTGGCATACCAAGCTCGAGGAGCTTGCTTGAGGCCATAAAGGGATTTCTTAAGTCGACAAACGAGGCTGGAGTCTGTTTGTATGAAGCCAATGGGTTGTTCCATATAGATTTCTTCCTGCAAGTCCCCATGCAAGAAGGCAGATTTAACATCCATTTGATGGACTTCCCATTTTAAAGAGGCAGCAAGGGAAAGAACAAGGCGGATAGAGTTCATTTTGGCAACTGGAGAGAAGGTTTCAGTGTAGTCAATGCCTTCAACCTGTGAAAAGCCCTTAGCAACTAGACGAGCTTTATGTTTATCAACTTTCCCATCTGGTCCATACTTGGTTCTGTAAACCCATTTGCATCTAACAAGTTTGCGTCCCTTTGGTAGAGGAACAAGATCCCATGTATCATTTGTCATCAATGAATGATATTCTTCATTCATAGCTGTTTCCCAATGTGGATGGCCTGAAGCTTCTGCAAAAGTGTCAGGATCATGATTTACTGGAGCTTGAGCCAGTAAAGAAGAGGCTCTTTCAAACTGAGAACGTGTACGTCGCTGATCTGTAGGATCACCGGCAAGATCACCTGCTGCATCCCGAGTAGCACGGACCCATCTTGGAAGTTGAGGATCCTGAGAAGGTGGGGAAGGATTATCATCCTCGCTTTCATCATCAGAAGAAGAAATGTTTTCAAAGATAGAAGAGATAGGAAGAGGTGGCACATCCGCCGGACTAGGCTCGCAGGCCGATTTATTTTCATCAAATTTTACATCTCTTCTAATGATAACATTTTTGGACTTAAATGGAATAAGTCTATAGCCTTTTACATCTTCAGAATATCCAACAAAAGTACATTTCTCACTCTTAGGTTCTAAGGCTTTATGCTTTTCATCTGGAATATGGGCCCATGCTTCACTTCCAAACACACGAAAGTGACTTACATCTGGTTTAATGGAACTCCAAGCTTCTTCTGGAGTGATATTCTCTAGAACCTTAGTAGGAGTGCGATTGATTATATAATTTGCACAATTAATTGCTTCGGCCCAAAAACTAAGACTGAGTCCTTTAGATTGCAGCATACAATTAGCCATTTCCTTTAAGGTGCGATTTTTCCTTTCAGCTACACCATTTTGTTGTGGAGTGTATGGAACAGTATGTTGCATTTGAATTCCATTTTCGGTGCAAAAGTTGATGAATGCATTTTTAACATATTCTCCACCATTATCAGTTCTTAGCTTAAGAATTTGATGTCCAGATTGTTTTTCAACGAATGCTTTGAAGGCCAAAAAGGTGGTAAATACTTCGCTCTTGAGTTTTAAGAAGTATACCCAAGTGCGTCTGGAGAAATCATCAATGAAAGTTAAGAAGTACTTGCAGCCAGAGAATGAAGCAACAGGAAGAGGACCACATAAATCACTGTGCACAAGCTGTAAAGGGGCTGAGGCGTGCCAAGAGGCACGTTTGTCAAAACTGTCCCGATGATGTTTTCCGAGTACACATCCGGAACAAACACCATCTTTGCAAGATACCATAGGAAGACCTGTCACCATGTTTTCTTTACATAGATGCTGAAGGGAGCGATAGTTTAAGTGACCATACCGCTCATGCCAAAGTTTGCTCACTTCATCATTATGAGCAACAAATACTGAGGGAAGATGGGATGACCCAAAGTTGTGAAACTTATACAACCTTTTGGAATCATCAGCAAGACCAGTAGCTAGAATCTGTTTAGGATCTTTTAGATCCTTGATTACAACATCATGAGGTGAAAATTCAACAATTTTACCTTCACCTGAATGAGTTATCTGATAGACAGATAGAAGGTTGCAGGATAAGTTTGGAACACATAATACATCATTGAACTGACCATTGTCTAGATGAACAGTTCCAGTCCCTACAACATTAAGAGATCTATCATCACCAACATATATATTTTTGGTGTTACAATCATTTAAAGAAGAAAACATGGCTTGGTTTTTGGCCATGTGACAAGAGGCTCCAGAATCAATGAGCCACTCATGAGAATGAGAAGAAGAAGAAGATACATTTAATGCATAACCAGACTGAGATGATTGACGATGACATGCAGAAAATGCCGTTCCGGAAGTTGAAGTTGAAGTAGGCTCCAGATGGATGTTATGTTTCTTCATTGCGGCTTCCAAGGCTTCCATCTTCTTAAAGCATTTAGATTCTAAGTGGCCATCTCGATTACAAAAGTTACAATGTCTGTCAGTCTTCTTCCATTTGTTTTTATTGGTCTTGTCATATTGCTGAAATGATCTTTCATCTTGAGGCTGAGTTGGTTTAGGACCATTCCTTTGAGGATAAGACTTCTTAGGATTCTTTGAATTTGGTTGCTGCTGGGCGGCTAACGCTTTCGAGGAAGAGTTTCCAAGATTAAGAAGACCAAGGTGTAAGAGTTTTTCTTGTTCTCTTATTAAGGAATCACAAAAGGAGTCAAAGGAAGGGGGCTTGTAGTCTTTGCCTTGACAAATGAAAGCTTCCCTGGTAGAATGGAAAGTGGAAACAAATACAGAGTAGGCTGGTCCCAACTTAGTAAGGATGGAATAAATAAGGTTACCATCTTCTTTCTTAACTTTAACACCTTCCAAGAGATATCTAAGGGTCTTGAATTTGGACAAGAAATCTTCAATGCAAGAAAAATTATTAGGATCCAAAGTAAGCAACTCATTCTCAAGTTGATGGGCTCTAATTTCATTTTTAATCCCAAAAACTTTAGCAAGTTTTTCTAATGCTTCATGAGGAGTTTCAATTTCTGCAATGTGGAATCTAAGATCAGGAGAAACAGACATTCCTATCAAACCACGTGCTTGATCTTGTCGATTTTCCCATTTTTCGGCCTTGTCTTCATCTTTGGGTTTCTTCTCTTGGTCTGTGGCTATTCTGAAGAGACCTTTACTTCTAAGTAAATCTCCCATGTAGGCTACCCATTGGAAGTAGTTAGTGCTGTCAAGAATGACTTGGCATGGACTTTCCATTTTTTGAAAAACAACTGAAGCTGAAGATGCTGAAAGTAAGTGGTCCAATGGATAGATCTCGAAAAAATAGGCGGTTTTAAAAAAACGGCTCTGAAAAAGGCTTCCGGATGAAGAAGTTATGGCTTTTTGAAAAAAAATTGTTGACGTTGCCGGCAAAGTGCGCGAATGTGCGGGAATGAAAAAATCCGCCCCCACAAAATGGAGACTTGAACCCAAGACCTCTACTCTCTTAAAAGGTCTTTGAACCAATTGATCTATACAAAATATTTGAGAGAGAGAGAGAGAGAGAGAGAGAGAGAGAGAGGGGGGGGGGGGGGGCCTCGATTTGCGTGCTTGCCTTGGGAAGACTCTTTTCCCCTACAAAACACAAAACACAAAACCCAACACGAATATCCAAAGAAAAACGAACCTTACGGCTCGAAGTTAGCTTTAGCCAAAAAACTAGAAATTTTTAAAAAAAATCTCAAAGTTAGCTTTTAGCCGAAAAACTAAATATTTTTCTCAATGTTTCTGATTTTCCGAGATCACACTAAGGTGCAGGGAAAAGAGCATACGCATGAGAAAAATCCTTTCTTTCTGTTTCTGATTTGCCCAGATCGCACAGAGTCGCAGGGCAAAGAGCATACGCAGAAATGAAAGGTATAGATCCGGGAAAAAAAAAGGCTAAATAAACCGAAACCGAAATAAGCAGAGAGAAAATGACAGTAAACTGCAAAAAAAAACACTGTATACCTCCCGATCTGAAAAATGACGCAGCTAGGGCTACCGGAAACCTTTTCGCGTGAAACGAAAGGGGTTCCTCACTGAAACAGATGCTCTGAACGCAACAGAGTAGTCCTCTCGGCCCGAAAGCAGTCAGAAACAGCAGATCTAGGAAACGACAGCCGCATGCAGTTCTACCGGCTTCAGATTTGGATCACCAACGGACGCGGCCCTCAAATAGCTCTGATACCATGTAGGAATTTACAGGGTAAGTTCCTCAGAAAGAATACCAAGAGGACACCGCTCACAACCAGATCTCAAATCAATACACCAGTATTTTGACGTGGTTAAAACCCTCAGAGTGCAAGGAGGGAAACAGTCCACGGCCTGTCCCAACGTGGGTACAGACAATTTATTAATCAAAGAATGAAAATTTACATAAGCTTCTCTCATACACGGATTACCCGAACAATGACCCTCCATGCGCTTTAAATAGAACTCATGGACCAATCGGGTGTCAAGCCACGGATCAAGTGTCGGTAATACCGAGGTGAGAGTGAACCGTCGGATCACTACATATCGTGACCGTCGGATTGTAAGTTACAAAATGTACAACGGTAAAGAAACACACTTTACCTAACTCTAACCTAACTCTATACTAGACCAAGTTGAACTTAACTATATCCTATGTGTCGGAATATCCTAACAACAAGTGATTCCCACTATAATTGTTTTCCCACCATTCAACTTGGAATACATGTCTAATGACCTTGGTTTTATTTTATTTACATGGGAAATCAACCAAGGGTTGTTACAAACCCCTTTCCCTTAGGGGAACATTTTCCTTGGTGTTAAATGATGCTTATAATCACCAAAAACATGTTTCCCATGGAGCTTTATAACATATACCGATTCAACATTTACATCATACAAAATTGTTGAAACAATGAACACCATATTGCTTATTGGAGATCTATAACACAACTCGATGCAATATTTACAACATGTCGTTTATTGGAGCTTTATAACACAACTCATTGTGGAGTATATAATACATAAATTCATATATAAACATAAACCAAAACACTTATACCAAACACATCTGCTCAAACAACAAATAAGTAAGGATACAAAGCCTGCATCTAATCAACCATCTCCCATGTAGCTTCATCAGGCCCAAAGTGCTTCCACTACACTTTAACTTGCTCGATTGCTCTGTTCCAGAGCATGAATTTTTTCTGTTGTAATATGCATTGAGGTTCTGGCTAGAACTCTCCCTCTGGTTCCACTTGCAATACAAATCAATCAATCACATGATCAACATCCTGCACATATCTCTTAAGCAATGAAACATGGAAAACATCATGGAATTTCACTATTGGCAGCAGTATAAGTTTGTAGGCCACATGTCCAATCCTCTCAAGGATCTCAAAAGGCCCACAATATCAAGATTCCAGCTTGGCACATGACCCAAGCCTTAAAGAACAAATCTTGGGCTTGATGCGCAAGTACACATGCACCCCAACCTGAAACTCCTTAAATGCTCTATGTTGATATGCATAACTCTTCTTCTTTGTCTTGTGTTTCCTTTGAATTCTTTTTAATAACCTACATTTCCTCCTCCATCTCAGCCAACATGTCCAATCCAATCAACACCATGTTCATTGGATCACTCCAACTGATGGGAGTATTACAACTCCTCCCATAAAGATCCTCAAATGTACTCATCCTCAAGGATTCCTGATATCCATTATTATATGAAAACTCCACTAGTGGAAAATACTCTTCCCACTTCCTCTATTGCTACATGCCATACATTCTCAACGTATCCTCAAGAATCTTGTTAACCCTCTTTGTATGTCCATATGTCCGTGGATGATAAGTTGTGTTGAAGGCTAACTCTATCCCGAAACCTACAAATAATGCCTTCCAAAACTTGAAATTGAACTTGGCACCTCTATCTAATATGATCTTCTTGGGAACACCACACAACCTCACTATGTCCCTGATGAATATATGAGCTACCTCACTAGCTAAATTAGTAGACTTCACCACAATTGAGCTACCATGCTCAACCTATCAACCACAATCATGATGGAGTCATGTTGCTTTGATGTCCTTGGAAAACCTGCAATGAAGTCCATAGAAATGACCTCCCATTTCCACTCTAGAAATCGGAAATAATTGCAACAAACCAGTTGGGTGCTTACACTCAGCTTTCCCCAGTTGAAAGTCCGAGCATCTAGTAACAAACACAACCACCTCTTTCTTCAAGTTTGGCCAATAGTAGAAATTCTTAACATCTGTCATAGTCTTTTGATATCTTGGTGACCTAAATATGGCTTGACATTAAACTCCCTCAAGACAATCTTCTTCAATTCACTTTTATCCGACACATAAATCTTGTTGTTGAATCTGACCAAGCCATTTATCATGAGGTGATACTCCTCATCTCTATCACCTTCACCCTATTGCCATAATCTTTGTTGCAGTTGCTGGTACCTGTCACCATGCTTCCCTACATGAATGATTCACTCTTGTAAATATGTCTTATATGAACTTGTTAGATCTTAGAAATATCCTCTTGGATGTGAAAGAGGAAATCCTAAGGTAACCTTTCCAAACCAATCTTGCGGATTGAAGGCTAGCCCCTTCAATCCCGAGAGGGCTCTCTCTTGATATTTTAAGCACTAAATCTTTAGCAACTAATTGTGTATCCAAACAATGGATAGATCTTCAGTAGGCTTTTTGGATCTTCAGTAGGGTTGGGATGAAACAAGTAATCTATTGGGAAATGGAGTCAACCAATCAGGTTTCAGATGTAGACACCAAGATATTGATCGTATAAATCAAGAGGGACATACGAAGGATATATGGCATATTTTAGAGCTGTCAAATAGTTTATGAATGGTAGTAGAAAAAAACACAATCCACTATAGTAGGACATGAGACATGAATCCTCCAAGCTTTAGGAGAAATAGTGCATATGCTTGAAACATATGAACCATAGAATTAATTAATGAGTTCTATCACATAATCTAATTCAATCATCAGAAGATAGAAGCTAAATGATATCACATAGAAAGAAAACTATTACAGTGGAAAAACTGAATGAGCATACCATCACATGAATCTCTATATCATGAACATAATCTCCTAGTACTTCTAGTACTTAAAAATAACAAATTGATCACACAAAACAAAACAAAAAAACTATTTTTGTTTCCAAAATCCAACCTCTCTTCCTTCTTTTTCATTCATTATATAGGAAAAATACATAAATCTAGGATCCACAATGTCTAGGAAAGCATTAATTACAATAACCATCAAGATCTAAAATAAATGGATCTGAAAAGCCTCTTCACCCATCTTTAGTCTGATTGCCAAGTCGAATTTGATGAGGTGGCCTTCAACTATTGACTTCGCATTTTTATAGAAATAGAATTTTGAAAAATATAGCAATTCTCTGAAAAATAGGCTTTAAATAGACATTCAGATATCCAAAACCATGATAGATGTGTAAAATATGAAAGATGTTTTTTTAAATCCACTCATTCCCCACAAAAAACTCTTTCATATTTGGAAAATTCATCTTCATTTTCTCGAAAAACACATCCATAGTGGATGAATAAAACAAGAAATAATTAAATATTTAAATCCAAAAACATAAGCTACAAATATTCCTTCATACACTTCAAACCGTGCTAGATGGGTAAAAAATAAGAGAGGTTTATTTTATTTGGCATGTAACCAAAAACAACCTCTTTTGGTTTTTACAAATTCATGTCCATATGTTTTGAAACCGCATTTGAAAATAGTGGCTAAAACAAGAAAATTACAAAATTACAAAATCTTGAAAAATAGGCCTCAAAGATTCCTCTATAATTTCCAAACCATGATGTCTGGGTAAAATCTGAAAGAGAATTTTTGGAATCATCCCATATAAAAAAATCTCTTTTGGATTTTTAAAATTATTTTTCAACTATTCGAAAATTGTGCTTGATGACAGTGACAGGTATAAACAATCATGTTATTTCTCCTTCTTGTTGACTATTTGACCAAAACCATAGGAACTTGATGTGTGTGCCTGCAATCTGAAAAAATCCTTGATGATATATGCTTTGATTTTTCATCTTCTTGTACTAGTTTGCACTGCCTTTTTGTTTTTCTTTCATAAACCCTAATTTATGTCTCTCTAACAGGATTTTTTGGGTTTGTTGGAAATGCCCTTTTTACAAAAAATTACGATTTCAGGGTTTGATTTTAAACATCTTTATTGGGCTTCAAAATGATGTTAAATGTCACATCAAGGATAAAAAGGGATATAAATTTGTGAAAAACCACTTAGGCATTTGAAATGATAGGGCTAGCAGTATGAAAATATTTCGTTGCACCAGTTGTAGGCTTACGATAATTTATTTCATTGAAAAAACTTAGGGAAAGCTTAGGGTTAGGTGAAATAACTTGTTTTGACATGTTCCTAGGCTTATATAGCAATTTACACAAAAAAAATGATAGGCCCTTAAATCCCTTGCACAATTGACTGAAAATAATAACCTGTGAACCTTTAGGTAAGGTACAAACTTGATGCTAACAACTAGCTCCAATGGGGATAATTTATCCCCAAGAGGAAGTAAAGAACACACTGACCATGTGCCTGATACATTGGGACACTCCCAAGCTTTACCCTACAACCTGTAACCTGACTTGAAATCTAACCGAGTCCAATCCATATTGAAAACACTGAATGGAAATATGAAAACCAAACTGCTGAAAAGATGCTATGACTGTGAAATTATTGAATAACATCCTACTCTAATATGCTAAATAATTGTTGAAATCAAGTAATACAAAATTTTTAGTGAAGCCAATCAAATAGTTGTTTAAATAATGTGGCCACTTGAAAATGCTTCAACAAAATGAAAACTAAAAAAATGTAAAAGTTGTGGAAACTCATAATGGATATGTTTTTTCAAAGTGAAAACAAGGTTGAACATTCAAGCTACAAAGAGCCTCCCTATAAACAACTATGAGATCATTCAAGTCATAGATGTCATATCTTGTTTGCTGATCTTCAATGCATTCTACAATTTGATCATCATGGTTGAACTTTTCATGTATGCTTTCTATTTCAAATCCATAATCCAAAACAACAAATTACCCACTTTCAATAATAGAGGGAAGCAATATGTCTTTTCATTGTTGTTGAAAATAAATCTGAAAAGTATGACTCTGATCTGAAAGAATTCTTTGGGCCTATAAAAATTCAAGCTCTATCTCAATCTCCTTAGAAAATTGTTCGAGAAACTAAATCTTCGGTTTTGAGTTACATTTACATGACTCTAAATAAGAGGATTAGAATTAAGGAAAAGCCTCATCTACTTCATAATCAGTATACTCGTCATTCCATTCTCAAAAACATTGAATGGAAACAGATTTCGCCACTAACTTTGTCTTTTTCATCCATGTTTCCAAAATGATAACCCAAAAACCTATTATAGGCCTTATGAATTTAGTAGGAAAACACACAACCCACTTCCTGCACTTTCCTTGGAATGAATCATAGAATAATTATTAAATATATCTTCATTCTTGACTTTAAGAATATTAGTAAAGTCACAAAAATTTGAGATATGTTTCAAAGAAAAACTTAAATAATCTCCATTAAACTTTGGACCACTCCTCAAAAAGTATTCATTTGTAGGAAGAGGATTTGGAAAACCAGGAAGGTCTGTAAAATCCAAACACGTGTACCTTCAAAGTATAGTAGTGGAATCTAAGTTCTTCATTGAATCCAGTGGGGTCACCAATACATTCTTCAAGCTTTAAATTCTTCGTATAGTGGAGTCACCAGTACATTCTTCAAGCTTTAAATTCTTCGTATAGTGGAGTCACCATTGAAGCTTCAAACTTTGGATTCTTGAAAATGGAGTTGCTAGAGAAAATGTACAACCAATAGATGTCTAACTTCCTATTTTATCTTAGGAATTATATATGATCATTTAAATCTTTTATGGGGATGATGAGTCATTCATCCCCAATATGGTCGTCAAGATGTTAGCTCTCAGAAATATCCTCTTGGCTGCGAAAGAGGAAGTCCTACGGTGACATTTTCAAACCAATATTGCATATTGGAGGCTAGCCCCTTCAATCCAGAGAGGGATATATCTTGACATTTTAATCACTAAATGTTTAGAAACTAACTATGTCTTGAAACAATGGCTAGATCTTTAGTAGGGTTGGGATGAAACAAGTAATCTATTTGGAAATGGATTCAACCAATCAGGTTTCAAATGTAGACGCCAAGATCTTGACTGTATGAATCAAGAGGGACAAAGACAGGATAGATGGCAGACTGTAGACCTATCAAAAAATTTAGGAATGGTAGTAGAAAAATAACACAATCCATTATACTAGGGCATGAGTCATGAATACTGCAAGATTTAGGAGAAATAATGTACACTCTTGAACCATAACATTAATTAAAGATTTATGTCACATAATCTAATTCAATCATCAGAAGATAGAAGCTAAATGATATGACATAGAAATAAAATTATCACAGTAGAAAAACTGACTGAGCATACCATCACAAGAATCTCTATATCATGAACATAATCTCCTAGTCCTCCTGATACTTAAAAATTACAAATTTATCAAACAAAACAAAAAAGACTAATTTTGTTTCCAAAATCCAACCTCTCTTCCTTCTTTTTCATTCATTACATAGGAAAATTACATAAATCTTAGATCCACAATTCTTTGGAAAGTATTAATTACAATAACCATCAAGATAAAAAAAATGAATATGAAAAACCTCTTCACCCATCTTTAGTTTGATCCCCAAGTCAAATTTGATGAGGTGGCCTTCAGTTGTTGACTTGGAATTTTTATAGAAACATAATTTTAAAATTTTTGGCAAATATCTAAAAGATTGGCTTTAAAGAGACATTCATATATCCCAAACCATGATATATGTGTAAAAAATGAAAGACATGTTTTTAAATCTTCTCATTCCCCACAAAACATCTTTCATATTTGGAAAATTCATCTTCATCTTCTCGAAAACCGCACCCAAAGTGGATGACTAAAACAGGAAATAAATAAATATTTAAATCCTGGAAAATAGACTGCAAAAATTCCTTCATTTCCTTTAAACCATTATCTGGGATAAAACCCGAGATAGGATTCGTAAATTGGTATGTTAACAACAAAAACCTCTTTTTGTTTTTACAAATTGATCTCCATATGTTCGGAAGCTACATTTGAAAATAGTGTTTAAAACAAGAAAATAACATAATTACAAACTATGGGTAAACTCTGAAAGAGGTTTTTTGAAATAATATCGTTGCAAAAAAAACATCTTTTGAATTTTTAGTTTTTTTTTCAATTGTTGGAAAACTTTGCTTGAAGACAGTGACTAAAACAGGGAAAAATAGAGTGTTGATATTTTTCCTTCTTGTTGACTATTTGACCAAAACCATAGGAACCTACTGTGTGTGACTGTAATCCGCAAAAAAGCTTCATGATATATGCTTTGATTTTTCATGTTCTTGTACTGGTTTGCATTGTATTTTTTATTTTATTTCATAAAACCTAATTTCTGTCTCTCTAACAGGATATTATGGGTTTGCTGGAAATGACCTTTTTACAAAAAATTATAGTTTTAGGTTTTCATTTTAAACTTCTTTATTGGTCTTCAATATTATTCTAAATTTCACATCAAGTATAACAAGGGATATAAATTTGTGAAAACCAACTTAGGTATTTGAAATGATAGGGCTAGCAGCGTGAAAACGTAAGTTTTATTTTTTCCTGTGAGAGCTACAAAAATATTTCATAGTTTATTTCGTAGTTGTAGGCTTGTGATAACAGATTGCATTGAAAAAAATTTGGTAAATCTTAGGGTTAGGTTAAATAACTTGATTTGACATGTTCTTAGGCTTATATAGCAATTTACACAAAAAAAATTGATAGGCCCTTAAACACCTTTCACAATTGATTAGAAATCATAACCTCTGAACCTTTAGGAAAGGTACAAATCTGCTGCTAATAGCTAGACGAATATTCTCTCCCTAGGAGAAAATAATTAACATGATGAACACATTCCTAATCCATTTGGATGTTCCCAGGGTTTACCCTACAACCTGTAACCTGACTTGCAATTTAACTGAGTCCAATCCTTATTCAAAACACTGACTGAAAAATTGAAAACCAAACTGTTGAAAAGATGCTCTGGCTGAAAACTTATTGAACAACTTCCTACTCTAATCTAATGAAGAATTTCTGAAATTAGGTAATTAAAAAATTCTAGTGAAGTCAATTAAGTAGTTTCTCAAATAATCTGGCCACTTGACAGTGCTTCAACAAAATGAAAACTAAAAAATGTAAAAGTTGTGGAACATCATAATGGATTTGTTTTTCAAAGTGAAAATAGGGTTGAACATTCAAGCTACAAAGACCCTCCATATAAACAACTATGAGATCATTAAAGTCATATATGTCATCTCTTGTATGTTGATCTTCAATGTATTATGTAATTTGATCATCATGGTTGAGCTTTGCTTGTATGATTTTTGTTTCAAATCCATAAACCAAAGAAAAAAATTGCCCACTTTCAATAACATATGGAAACAATACGTCTTTTCATTGCTGTTGAAAATAAATTTGAAAAGTATGACTTTGATGTGAAAGAATTCTTTGGGCCTCTAAAACTTCAATCTCTATCTCAATCTCCTCAGTAAATTGTTTGAGAAACTGAATCTTAGCTTCTAAGTTACATTTACATGACTCTAAATAAGATGATAAGAATGAATCAAAATTCTCATCTACTTCATCATCACTATACCCGTTGATCCATTCATGAAAACCTTGAATGGAGATAGATTTTACCACTAACTTTGTCGATTCCATCCATGTTTCCAAAAAGATAACCCAAAAAATTGTTATAAACCTTATGGATTTAGTAGGCAAACAATTAGCCCACTTCTTGCACTTTCCTTGGAATGAATCATAGAATAATATTATAAATACATATTCATTCTTGACTTTAAGAATTTCAATAAAGTCACGAAAATTTGAGATATGTTTCAAAGCCAAACTTAAATCATCTCCATTAAACTTTGGACCACTCCTCAAAAAGTATTCATCTATAGGAAGAGGATTTGGAAAACTAGGAAGGTATGTAAAATCAAAACATGTGTACTTTGAAATAATAGTAGCGACATTTGAGTTCATTAAATCCAGTGGAGTCACAAGTACATTATTTAAGCTTTAAATTCTTTAGACAGTGGAGTCTCCATTAAATATTTGAACTTTGAATTCTTGAAAATGGAGTCGCTAGAGCAAATGTACATCCAATAGATGTATAACTTCATGTTTGTTTTCAGGAATTAGATTTGACCATTTAACTCTCTTCCGGGGATGATGAGTCATTCATCCCCAATATGGTTGCCAAGATGTTAGCTCTCAGAAATATCCTCTTGATTGTGAAAGAGGAAGTCCTAAGATAACCTTTTCAAACAAATCTAGTAGACTGAAGGCTAGCCCCTTCAATCCAGAGATGGCTCTCTCTTGATAGTTTAATCACTAAATGTTTATCAACTAACTGTATCTCCAAAAAATGGCTAGATATTCAGTAGGATTTTTGGATATCCAGTATGGTTGGCATGAAACAATTAATCTATTGGGAAATGGAGTCAACCAATTAGGTTTCAGATGTAGACACCAAGATCTTGATTGTATGAATAAATATGGATAGAGGCGGGTTAGATGACAGACTATAGACCTATCAAACAATTTATGAATGGTAGTAGAAAAATAAAATAACACAGTATAGAAGGGCATGAGACATGAATCCTACAAGGCTTAGGAGAAATAGTGCAAATTCTTGAACCATATGAACCATAGCATTAATTAATCAGTTTTGTCACATAATCTAATTCAATCATCAGAAGATAGAAGATGATGATATCACGTAGAAAGAAAATTATCATAGTAGAAAAAAAGATTGAGCATACCATCACAAGAATCTCTATATCATGAACATCATCTCCTAGACTCCTCCTGATACTTAAAAATAACAAATTTATCACAAACAACAACAAAGACTATTTTTGTTTCCAAAATCCAACCTCTCTTCCTTCTTTTCCATTCATTATATACAAAAAATACATAAATCTGAGATCCACTATGTTTGGGAAAGTATTAATTACAATAACCATCAAGATACAAAAGAAATGGATTTAAAAATCATATTCACCCATCTTTAGCCTGATCCCCAAGTTGAATTTTATGAGGTAGCCTTCAACTATTGACTTGGCATTTATATGGAAACACAATTTCAAAAAATCTAGCAAATCTCTGAAAAATAGGATTTAAACAGATATTTGCATCTCCCAAACCATGAAATCTGTGTAGAAAATAAAATATGTTGTTTTACATCATCTCATTCTCCATAAAAACCTCTTTTATATTTGTGACATTCATCTTCATCATCTCGAAAATTATGCCCCAATTGGATGACTAAAACATGAAATAATTCAATATTTAAATCCTGAAAAAATAGGTTGCAAATATTCCTTCATATCCTTCAAACCATGCTAGCTGGATAAAAAATGAGAGAGTATTATTTAAATTGGTATGTTACCAACAAAAGACTCTTTTTTTATTTCACAAATTCATCTCTATATGTTCGAAAACTGCATTTGAAAATAGTGGCTAAAACAAGAAAATTACAAAATTACAAAATTAGGGAAAACAGGCCTCAAATATTCCTCTTTAATTTCCATACCATGATGTATGGGTAAAATCAAAAAGATATTTTTTTTAAAATAAGCTTGTTAAAATAAAAATAAAAAACCTCCTTTAGGTTTTTAAAATTATTTTTCAACTTTTTAAAAATTGTGCTTGAAGACAGTGACTAAAATAGGGAAAAACGGAGTGTTGCTATTTCTTCTTCTTGTTGACTACTTGACCAAAACCATAGGAACCTGATGTGTGTGCCTACAATCCATGAAAAGACTTGATGATATATGCTTTTATTTTTCATCTTCTTTCACAAGTTTGTGTTGCCCTTTTGTTTTTCCTTCATAAGCCCTAATTTTTGTCTCTCTAACATGATTTTCTAGGTTTGCTGGAAATGACCTTTTTACAAAAAAATGCATTTTTAGGGTTTGATTTTAAACTTCTTTATTGGGATTCAAAATGATTCTAAATGTCACATCAAGGATAAACAGGGATATAACTTTGTTAAAAGCCTTTTAGTAACTTAAAATGATAGGGTTGCGACCTGAAAACCTAAGTTTTATTTTTTTAGTGAGCACTACGAAAATATTTCGTAGCATCAATTGTAAGCTTGCGATAGCTGATTTCATTGCAAAATCTTAGGTAAAGCTTAGGGTTGGGTGAAATAACTTGTTTTAACATGTTCCTAGGCTTATATAACAATTTAAAAAAAAAGTTGATAGGCCCTTAAACCCCTTGCAAAATTGATTGAAAATCATAACCTGTGAACCTTTAGGAAAGGTAAAAACTTAGTGCTAATAGTTGGATCCAATGAGGATACTGTCTCCCAAGGAGTAGTAAATAACACACAGAACATGTCCCTAATCCATTGGGTTTCTCCCAATATTTACCTTGCAACATGTAACTTGCTCTTTAACTGACGCCAATCCTTATTGAACACACTCTCTGCAAAAATGAAAACCAAATCAAACTATTGAAAGAATTCTCTTACTGCAAGATTATTGGAAACAAACCTACTCTAATCTACTGAATAAAACTTTTGAATCAAGTGATTAAAGTTTCCAATGTAGCCAATCAAGGAGATGGCTATCTGATTTCTTTTTATCATTTTGGGCTTCCAACATAAAGAAAATTTTAAAACAAACAACTCAAACTGAAATCTGAATTTGATACCGAAAAAATTGCACAATTTGAATCTGCAATCTGAATCCAAACATGCTACAAAAGGATCCTCACAAGAATCAAAATTGATATAGTTGTTTTTCCAAGTTTTTTCACTCTGGTATGAAACTCCTCCTTCTACATTTTCTTTCTCATAAACCTCCATCTGATTTCTATTATAATTCCACAAACAAAAATTTTCTGGACAGGAAAAGGTTGCTGGTTGCAACACTAATTTTTCATCATTAGTGTCAGAGAAGGATTCCTGGAACATTATAAATGGGGCAACCATGTCTTGCAGAACATGAGAGACTAAGGATGCTTCTTCACATGCTTCAACAAGAACATTATCTTGACCTTATAAATTTTTTAACAATTTGTTTTCAAGAAACATGAGATCCTGAATACTTTCTACAATTTCCAAATATAAAACAATTTTCTCTTGTCTATGACTGAAATAGAAACTATTTATTAATCATCATAATCCCTCCCTTGGTCACTTATCACCTGAACATCTTCATCATTTTTAAGAGAAGGAACATGCATTTCAAACTCTAGATCCTAGTCTATTTTAGACAAAGAAGAAACTAGTATTTTTTGTTGGGATGAAAAATCATTGAGGGTTTCTATGATTTCCTCATCCATAAGCTCCTCACCAGCATAAACATATTCTAAGTATTGAATACAATCTTCACAATATTCACAACAATTTTGAAATAATGACAAAGAAGGATGAGACTCCCCATAATACTCAATGAATATTGTGTGGAAATATTTAAGTGAGTATAAGCTACCTGGTTTTAAACCCTCATACCATGATCTAGCTTTGTCTACCAGGGTAGCCATAAACATCTTCATTAAATAATCCTCATGAAAATTAATCCAAAGCTTATATACATGCATATGAAATTTAATCAAATGAAGCACAACATCATCCCCAATTTGATCTCTAAATGTTGGCAAATATGATTGGAAATCTATGCACATAATGCAATTTGGAAAACCTAGTATATGTTCACGATTCATCGAAACATATCTTGTAGATCTGTAAGCCTCCATGGAATCCATCTTCGTATTGTAGATTTGCTAGTGACACTATAAATTCTGGATCTCGCTAACAATGGAGTCATCAGGTGAATGATGTACAACCTCTCTTATGTGTTTGATTTCTATCCACCAAGAGGAATTAGATATGAAACAATAATAATGGGTTCTGGGAAGATGAGTCGCTCTTACCCAGTATGGTCTCCAATATGTTATCACTCAGAAATATCCTCTTGGACATGAAAAAGGAATTCTTAAGATAACCCTTTCAAACGAAGCTTATAGATTGAAGGCTAGCTCCTTCAATCCAAAGAGGGATCTCTCTGATAGCTTAATCACTAAGCTTAGCAGCTAGTTGTATCTTCAAACAATGCTTAGATTTTCAGTAGGGTTTTTGGATTTTGAGTGTGGTCGTTGGGTAGGGTTGAAGAAATATCAACTATTGGGAAATGTGGTCAAATATGAGTGTTTATAAGGATTATCAGTGACTGATAAAATACTCTAGGAAACAGAGGCAAGGTAAATGATGTCTATTTTGGAATAATATCATTGTAGAATGAAAGTAGAAAAAATGATTAACAATCTATCTCATTTGAAGCATTTTACAATGGATGAATTTCAAATGTAACTTTAAAGGAAAATTGTGAGTATTTAACTTTATGAAATGGAGCATCTAACAAGTGATGAGTTCCACAACATTTAATTTCAGTTTAAATACTTAGAAGATGTACACATAAATGAACATCTGATAAGGGAATCACATACACATGAGAAATGAGACAAAATTCAAAACATCATCGTCGTGAATCTCTAGTATGAAATCACTTTGTACTTTTGCAATTAATATAATTAATACTCAGAAAAGATTACAAAACAAAGCAATAGTTTCCTCTCCAAAACTTGAAAATCCAAGATTTCATTTAGAGAAATTTTGAGGTCTAAAATGAGCCTCTTAAGAAAAATGTACAACCAAAATAAACTTTATAAGAACCAATAGGATTCAAGATGATGATGTCAACCATGGGGGATAATTCACCATTTTTGGAGTAAAAAATTAAAAGGTTTAAAAAATAATAAAATAATAAACTACTTTTTCAACACGTATTTTCAACTTATCTCCCTAAGGTTTTACTCAAATTTCGAGCAAAAGTACTCGTTGGATGCAAAATTTAATTCCTCATCCAAGGAGTACCTATGTTACATGCTTTCGATGAACCCTGCTACACAAAAAATGAGAAATACATGAAAAAATGTGATTGCGATCACATTTTTCATGCATTTCTCATTTTATGTGTAGTAGGGTCCATTGAAAGTATGAAACACAGGTACTCCTTGGATTAGGAATCAAATTATGTATCCAACAAGTGTTTCTGCTAGAAATTTGAGTAAACCCATAGGGAGATAAGTTGAAAATGCAAGTTGAATTTCTTTTCTTTTTCTCCCTCTAAAATTTGATGATGCAATCTGACCTTATTTTATTATTTCCACTATTATTTTATAATTTCCTTAGGAGGCCCATTTTAGACCTCAAAATTCCCCTAATAGGTTTCCTTCTTTTTCATTCATTATATATGAAAAATACATAAATCTAAGATTGACAATGTTTAGGAAATTATTAATTACAATAACCATCAAGATCCAAAAGAAATGGTGTAGAGTCTCATGACTGTTTTGTTTTTGACACCATTTCCATCCATTTTTCCTCTTTTCACCACTTATATCAACTCAAATAAACAGCAAAATTATAGATTTTGACATGGTAAGGTACTCAGATGTCTTATTTTTCATATATATTAATGTGCCTTATTATTAAGTTAAATATTGTAATAGCTATGGAATTAATGTGAATCTGCAATTCTTTTATGATTTTGCAACTATCTCCATGGTTTGTCGGATTCCAATACGCCAGCCTAGCAAAGAATCATATCGGTAGATAGGGATTGATCTCCTCATGGATCTCCTCCTATTCACCCAAGCCAAATCATCAAGGAAATCACCCAGTGGCGCAGTCAAGGAAGCAGGTCAATGCTTGGATGAACAAAGCAGTGAGAGTTCAAATCAATCATGACTTTTTGATTTTCTTTCCAAACAAAAAATCATCGAGAAATGTTAAAATCTCCATTATCATATTAGAATTTGGCTTAGGATTGTTTTTAAGTTTTTAAGGCATTAAAGTCTCAAAATTGTTGAGCGTGAATGTTATATATATATATATAGATATAAACAGAAAACAATAAGCATACGTATATGTAATTTGTAATTGACAGTTTGAAGTTCCATGACTCTGTTCCTTTTTAATTGAAGAAGCATTCTCATTAATATCATGCGCAGTTAGTTGTTGAGATAACGTTATAAAACCTATTGTTTTGTGGAGCCCCCCTGCAAACAGTCAAGGTTCATTTGCTTATTATTCAGTTCAGTTTATTTCATTTTTGGTTTCCAGAATTGCATTATTGTAGTTTCATTTCTTTGTAATTACTTGTTTACAGTTTTTCATTTACTGTCTATCATTTCAAATCATTTATATTCTTTCTAAAATAGGACTATGTACGTAATATCCATCCTTTCATAAGTAAATATGTTTGTTTAGATCACATTATTTTTGCTTTTGTTTTTATTATTTCAAGTAATATTGTTAATTGCATTGCATAGACCTCAATATAGATTGCTTTATAAATTTTATCCTTGACTAGAAGTAATTATTTTTGGAGTAGAAGTAATTATATTTCTAGAACATTAGTTTAGGTAGCTCTATTTTTATCATTTTATATAGTAACTAACAATAGTCATTTAAAGAGGATCGTGATAGCTTGTCTTACTTTCATTTTCAAGAGTTGATTGCATTGTAGATATTTACTTTTGATTAGGAACATAGGAACAAAGAAAATCCTTAAAACCATCCACAATCATTATCTTAATAAACCCAAAAAGGATTATAACATATATAGTGCACTTGCACTTCACAAGTTTACCAACTCTGTTCGATAATTTATGTAAGAAATTTAAGAACATTGAATTGACTAAACATTTTGGCATCGTTGTGGGGAAGTGTAAATAGAAGTCTTGATTTCTTTTCAAATAAAAATAAAAAACATGATATGCATATGGAAAGAGACTCTAGGGGTAGATTTGTAGATAGAGGAAAGAGATTAATTCCAACAACATCACTTACTCCACCACGACCTCGTATTGCCACACCACCCATAGAAACTCAAATTCCATACATAGCAGGCCAACATAGACTTCCTGACATATTAAGATCTGAAATCCAACCTAAATATTCACCAAATTCATCAACAGAAGTCGTAATCAAAGAAGATCCCATATCCCCAACAACAAGAATAATTTTCCTATCTTCAACTCGAGAACAACTTCTAGATCAAGAGTTGGAAGTTCCTACTAAAGAAGAGGAATAAGAAACCTACATCAAATCACTGATAGAAGAACCAGAGGAACTAGAAGAGATTGAAAACCCAATCTTAGAACCAAAATCAGAACCCTATATTAGTTTTGAAGGATCTAGAATGGTTGGAGAAGGGGAAGGAGAGGTACATAATTTGAATGGTGAACATCATAGAATTGGAGGAGGAAGAGGAGGTGGAAGATATGGAGGAAGAGGAAGAGGAGAGAATATAAATCCAGAACCTTTTGGATTTCCAATCCTCGATGAAGATACAATTGTAACAATGAAAAATATCTCACCCTCTATCCTTCCAAACTTTCATGGATTAAGGAGTGAAGACCCTGAGACATTTCTCTTTGAATTTGAAGTCTTGTGTAAATCATATTATTATCTATATGATTCTCAAAAGTTGAAATTATTCCCTGCAACCCTTAAAGATGCAACATTAAAATGGTTTATGGGTTTAGGAATAAACTCCATAAGAACATGGGAACAAATGAAAACTATATTCTTAGAGAAATATAAGGATTACTGTATGCCCCATAACATTAAAGATGAAGTATTTAAAATGATACAAAAATAAGATTAAAATCTTGAAGATTTCATTGAAATATTTGCTTACAATATAAAAAGGGGAAAAATGAATAATCTAGATGAGGAAACTTTGAAATCTCTCATATTAAAATCAATTAGAGATGAATGGATTTATATTCTCAATCTAATGGGTAAGGGAGACATTTCTCAGTTATCACTAGGAGAAATTTGTGAGTTGTGCATACACATTTCAAGAGGCAAAGCAAGAACCAGGAAAAATCCAAGAGATCCTCTTCTATCAAGGATTAATAAATCTACAGTTGGGATAGTAAGTAGAGCACAATTAGGAAATTTTATTGATAACTTTAAAATAGATATTTTAGGGAGTCTTAGTGAAAAAATTGACACCCTTAAAATACAAAAGAAGCAAAAATCTAAAAATGTTGTATTGTCCATTTTCCGTCCTAAGTGCAGAAAGAAACATGCCTTGAGAGAATGTCATCTTGATTTTAAAAAATATAGAAACTTGTGTTATTTGTGCAGACAATCATGATACAAAAGAATTTCCCTCAATACCATGTCTTGAAGTTGTTTATCAAGAAGAAGGAGTACCAAATCAGGTAGACCCTCTCTATTTTATTGCTAAAATACCTTTGCAGAATCCACAACCAAATACAACTCAAGGTTTTAATCCTCAACCATTTGCACAATCTTCGCAAAGTAATTGGACTACCCCAATTCCTTGGAAATATTGGCCACAGCCTTGGTCACAAGGATGGAAAATCCTTATGGAAAATTCCCTCAATATCCTCAATATCCACAATTTCAACAATCATATCCTAATTTTCCTCCACAATATTATCCTTAGCCTGTTCAACAAACTCAAGCTCACAATGTGAATCCACAACTTTCATTACAATTTCCTCAAAGACAAAATCAATTACTTGCCCAATCACTTCCAAATCCAAACAATAATAAAAATTCACAACATGTTTACAATACGGAAGGACAAAATTTTCAAACCTACATGATAACTCCATTAGATCTAAATAATGTTCAAATTAGATCTGGTAGAATATTAGAAAAGAAGTCCCCCTCAGTTGTTATTCAGGAAAGTGAAAAAGAAAAGATCCCTAAAGAAGAAAAGTCTCTTAATAATAAAAAAGAAGAAACTCAAAAACAAGTTATTCCAACACATCCAAATAACTCAACTCCTATTATGGAACAACCTTCAGTATCTGTTTCAAAACCACCCTTCCCTGAAAGATTGAAAATTGATGAAGGAGTAGAGAAACAAATTGTATTGCCTGATTATGACATGTTAGATGAATTGAAGAATGTTTACATAAAGATTCCTTTTCTTCAAGCTATTAAGGAAATACCAATTTTAGCAAAAACAATAAGGGACTCAAGCATAAAAAAACCTAGAAGAAAGAGAAAAGAAATCAAAAGAATCCAACTTGTTGGAAAAATTGTAGATATCATGATGCGTAAAACAAGAATTCAAAAATATCTTGATCAAGGAAGTCCCATTGTGAAAACACACATCAATAGTATAGAGATCCCAAATACATTGATTGATCTAGGAGAAGCCATAAATATCATGAACAAACAAACTATGAATCAATTAAAACTTTCTAATCTTCAATATACACCTACACTATTACAATTAGCAGATAGATATGTAATCAAAGCTATTGGTGTATTAGAATACATATATATATACTTAGACTCTTGGAAATATCCTGTTGATTTTATGATTTTAACACCCAAGAATAACTTAGGAGGGAATCCATTGATTCTAGGAAGAACATGGCTAGCTACAACCGATGCTTTCATAAGTTGTAGATCTGGTGATATGTTCATTTCTTATGGGAGTACAACAAATAAATTCACACTGTATCCACCAGAAAAAACAACAGTAGAGGTTGAAAATGAAGAATGGATAGATGATGACTTCGATATAAGACCAATCTTTGCTACTTCACAATTAGATGAAGAAGATCAAATTTTAAATTTAATGGAAAATAATGAATCTTCATTATATTGTGAATCTAGTCAAAGTTTTCAAGAACAATACAATATTGAATATTTATCATCTTGTCAACTATCCTTGCACTCTATGGAAAAATTTGGCAATTCTACAATTGAAATATTTCCAGGAAAAACTTTGAATATCAATAATAATTTGGAAGAATTTCAAAAGAAAGAATTAATCAAGATGTTACAAGAACATTCATCTGCTTATGCGTGGGAATATACTGACAATGAAAGGAATTTATCCTAATACTTGTAAACATCATATCTACATTGAAGAAAATTTCAAACCAGTTCGACAACCTCAAATAAGAATGAATCCAAATTTAAGGAAGATTGTTAAGGAAGAACTACAAAAACTGTTGAATGTAAATTTCATCTATCCAATATTAAATAGTCAATGGGTTTCACCCTTAGTAATTGTCCATAAAAAGAATGGAAAATGGAGAGTATGTATTGAATATAGAGAATTGAATAAAGCCACTTTAAAAGATGACTTTCCACTTCCTTTCATAGATCAAGTTTTAGATACATTGGCAGGAAAGAAATATTTATCATTTTTAGATGGTTTTAGAGGGTATAACCAAATCCAAGTAGCCCCTAAAGACCAAGATAAAACCACCTTTACCTGCCCGTGGGGAACTTATGCTTACCGAGTACTTCTTTTTGGATTATGTAATGCTCCTACAACATTCCAAAGAGCAGTATTATGCATTTTTTCTGATCTAATTCATGATTGTGTGGAAGTTTATATGATGATTTTACAGTTTATGGAAATTAATTTAAAGAAGCTCTTAAAAATTTGGAAAATGTTCTCACTAGATGTAAAGAGGAAAATCTCTCATTAAGCCATGAAAAATGTTTTTTGATGTTTGTTGAGGGAATTGTTCTAGGACACCATATTTCAGGAAGTAGAATTAGAGTGGACACATCTAAAGTAGAAGTTATTTCTAAATTATCAATTCCAACCTATCTACGAGATGTTAGATTTTTTCTTGGTTTCATTGGTTATTATATAAGATTTATAGAATACATTACAAAAATTGGATCTCCACTTTTCAAGATACTCACGAAATACTGTGAATTCAATTGGAATTATGATTTCCAAAAGGCCTTTTAGTCATTAAAAGAGAAAATCTATGAAGCACCCATTCTTAGAGGACCAAATTGGAAATTTCCTTTTCATATCTCAACTGATGCTTCATATATAGCTTTAGGAGCTGTACTAGGACAAAAATAATTAACTCCATATGCCATTTATTACACCAGTAAAAATTTGACTCATGCAGAGTTAAATTATACTATCACAGAAAAGGAGTTTTTTGTTGTTTTTCATGCCATCAATAAATTCAGACATTATATTACTAGATATAAAAATTTTGTACATAATGATCATTCTGCAATTAGATATTTAATGAATAAATCAATCACTAAATGGCTATTATTGCTACAAGAGTTTAATATTACTATTTTGGATCGACTTGGAAAAAAACATAGTTGCTGACTTTTTATCAAGGATTCAAAATTATAGCAATGATATGGATGTAGAAGATAACTTTTCTGATGAATATCTTTTTGCTGTATCTACTAAATCTCCATGGTTTGCAGATATTGCTAACTATTTGGCTACAGGAAAATTACCATCATACTTGTCTCCTCGAGAAAAAGAGAAGGTAATTCAAATTAGTTCATATTATTCATGGATAAACGAAGAATTGTATAAAACAAGTCCAGATCTGATCATCCAAAGGTGTGTGAGAGAAGATGAAGTACCAGAGATATTGAAAGCTTGTCATGATGAGCCATGTGGAGGACACTTCGTTGACAAAAGAACTTCTTACAAATTCCTTCTCTTAGGATATTATTGGCCTTCCCTTTTTAAGGATGTCAGAGAGTATGTTAAGAGATGTGATAATTGTCAAAGGATGGGGAAACATGTTCCTTCTGATGAGATGCCTCTACAACCTCAGGTACTTATTGAGCCTTTTGAAAAATGGGCTCTAGATTTTGTTGGTCCAATCAATCCACCTTCAAAACAAAAAAGGTACATTCTTGTTTGCACTGATTATGTTACAAAATGGGTAGAAGCTAAAGCACTTCTTTCTGCTACTGAAAATGTTGTAGTTTCATTTCTTTTTGAGGATATCTTTACTCATTTTGGTGTTCCAAGAGAAATTGTAACAGATCAAGGTACTCAATTTACATCCAAGTTGGTACAAAATATAATGGAGGAATACAAAATCAAACATCGAAAGTCTACTCCATATCATCCTCAAGCAAATGGATAGGTGGAGTCCACCAATAAAGTCATTGAAGAAATTCTCACCAAAAATGTGCATCTTCATAGAAGAGATTGGGCAGAAAAGCTTCTAGAAGCTTTATGAGCATACCATACCACATGGAGAAATACTACAGGACATACTCCTTATGAGCTTGTCTATGGAAAACAAGTCCTGTTTCCTATTGAGTTTCAAGTTAAAACTTTCAAGTCAATAGTTAAATTGGGCCTTGATCTTTTAGAAGCACAAAAACAAAGAATGAAGCAACTAAATGAACTTGATGAGATAAGACAAGATGCAATCCAAATAGCTAATCTAGCTCAACAACAGAGATCCAGATGGCATGAAAAATATATCAAAGAGAGAAAATTCCAACCAGGAGATTGGGCATTACTGTTTGATTCAAAGTTCAAATATTTCCAAGGGAAATTTAAAACTCATTGGCTTGGGCCTTATGAGATTGAAATAGTCTTTGATAATGGTGCAGTCAGAGTCAGAACTATTGATGAAGAAAGGATCACTTCTCTTGTGAATGGTCATCGACTAAGAATCTATCATAATCCATTGACCAAGGAAGAATTTATCAAAAATTTGGAAGATAATAATGATTTAAAGTTGGTGAAGAAGGATTTTCCTTCTTCTCCAACTTGATTTCTAAAAATATTTTTCTTTCTAATTATCGAAAAAATAATGTATAAACTTGAAAACCAACAATGTTTGGCATGTTTATATAGAAAATCTAAGGTGAAAATCAATTATTGACACCTTAAATTTTCTTTACATCTATTCTAAACCCATTTTATTTATGTCCCACTCTTTTCTTTTTCAAAATAAAATAGCTACAGAATTATTGAGTTTTTGCAGCTCTAACAAATTTCTGCAGCCAATTTGACAAAGATTTATGATGGAATAATTGAAAGTGATTGAATCCCTTCACTACAAGGCACTTGAAGACAATACAAAGAACAACAATCAAATATTAGAAAGCGATAATTCAATGGTATGCAATTATTTAATTTGATAATATGGATCAAAACATTAATTGTATGAATTATATAGACATCGTACTACCGAATTTAAAATCATAATTACTAAACATTGATAGTATTGTGTCAAATCAGATATAATTTGCCATTCACTCCTCATCATTATAACTACACTCCAGCCCACATCCCTATTTTTATTGATCCGATCACCCAAATCATGCTCATTCATTCTCTCAATGGTTAGCTTATATCGCACTTCTTCATATCCTTACCACTCACACTCTTATCATTCACATTCTCGTCCTCATTACTCTGAAACCCTCATACCCTGTCAAACAAACAGTCTTGAGACAAAGCTTCTTAGCCATGGGAGTTATAGTCAGAACATAACTCGTATCAACAAAAGTTTTAGAAGGATGTCCACAAACAAGGGAATTGTTGCAGAAAGTGCATTGGCTGGAATTTGTAGAAAATTTTGATGGATTCCACAAGGAAGTAACCAAGTCCTTCGCGTGAGTCATGATGGAGTGGAAGTTGAGATAGAGGACATAAAATTTATAGTGACAAAATCCTTTATTGCTGAAGCTACTGGATTACCTCGAATTGGAGAAAAATGGTTTAAAAATAGAGGTATTGAGAGAGAATACTGGAAAGTTTTTTCTGAAGAACCCTAGCATGGACACTGCCATTTTCAAGAAAGGCATCTCGAGCACATCATTAAAAAGTAAGTGGAGAAATTTTCTTCTGATAATTCAAAAAAAAATTACTTGTGAAGGGAGGTTTGGATGTATGTTTTTCTATCATATCTGACTGCTGATGAATTTTATTGAGGATAATGAAATAAATCTTCCATATTTATTTCTTAATAGTATAAGAAAGATGTCACGGAATGTCCAAAGGAATATTCAATTTACAGAAAACACCATGTATCACCATGGTCTCATTAAAATCCTTGTTGAATTTCATCTTAAGAATATGGGTGATAATTGGGAAAGCTTTTTAGTGAGGAACCATTTTAAGGAAGATAACCAAGAACAACCAAGCAGCAGTAAGGCTAAGAGAGGAATAAAAGGAAAAATTGAAGGATCAATACAACAAGGAAAGCAACAGTCACAGGATCAATCAGAGGATGACATTCCTCTTGCAGAAATTTTAGAGAATATGAACAAAAAGGATGTTAGAAGCAAGAAATCCATCCAAAAGACAAAAAGCACACCCAAAATAGAGAAACCTAAGATAGAAAGAAAGAAAGGAAAAATTCAAAATCCTCCTGCAACAAGCTTAAGAAGAAGTACCAGACTCAATCCAACAACAAAAGAATGGCTTACAAAAAGTATGGAGCATATTGACCTAGAAGTAGAGGAAAATTCAAGGGTTTCTCCGCCAACTTTCATCAAACCTCCTCAGAGTCCAGGCCGAAGAACACCTAAAATTGACCCTGGACAATAGGAAATATATGATTATATTGAGTCTCTGGAGAAAAGAGATGTGGCAAAAACATAAGCTCCAAATCAAGAGGAAGTCCAGTTTACTACACCACAAGAACCTCCAGTAATAAATGTTTTAAAACAAGAAATATTCGAGCTGGAGACACTAAACAGGTACATTCAAAAGGAGAATCAAGCCCTAAATGCGCAGAGTGAAATACAAGTGGCTAAGAGTGACAATCCCATTTTACACCTAAGTCTAATGTACAAGAAGAACAAGAAGCTGAAACAGAAAAACAGAGCTCTACAAAGGCAAGTCATAAACCTAAAGTACAAGATTCTCATGAAAAAGCCAAGGATGGCAGTGGGTGAAAAGAAAGGGAAAAAAATGAAGTTGGATGTATTTAAAGATTTTTCAAAAGAAATGCAATAATTAAATAGGAGACATCAGTTTTGTGTTTTGCGTGAGGACATGCAAAGACCTCGGCATGGGGGAATGTAGAGTCTCATGACTATTTTATTTTTGACACCATTTTTCCTCTTTTCATCACTGCTGTCAACTCAAATAAAAAGTAAAATTATAGATTTTGACATGGTAAGGTACTCAAATGTCTTATTTTTCATATTTGTTAATGTGCCTTAATATTAAGTTAAAGATTGTAATAGCTACGGAATTAACACGAACCTCCAATTATTTTATGATTCTGTAGCTATCTCCATGGTTTGTCGGATTCCAATATGCCAGCCTAGAAAAGAAGCACATGGGAAGATAGGGATTGATCTCCTCATGGATCTCCTCCTATTCGTCTGAGCCAAATCATCAAGGAAATCGCCCAGTGGCACATTCAAGGAAGCAGGTCAATGCGTGGATGAACATAGCATCGAGAGTTCAAATCAATCACGACTCTCTGATTTTCTTTCAAAATGGAAAATCGTGAAGAAACGTTAAAATATCCATTACCATATTAGAATTTAGATTAGGATTGTTTTTAAATTTTTAAGGCATGAAAGTCTCAAAACGGTTGAGCTCGAATCCTATATATATATATATATATATATATATATATATATATATATATATATATATATATATATATATATATAGATATAGATATATATATATATATATATATATATAAACAAAAAACAAGACGCAGACACATATGTAATTTGTAATTGACAAGTTCCATGACTTTGTTCCTTTTTAATTGAAGAAGAATTCTCGTGAATATCATGCGCAGTTTGCCGTTGAGATAAACTTATAAAACCTGTTTTTTTTATGGAGGGCCCCTACACATAGTCAAGGTTCATTTGCTTATTATTTAGTTCAGTTCATTTCATTTTTGATTTCCAAAATTACATTAACGTAGTTTCGTTTCTTTGTAATTACCTGTTTATAGTTTTTCATTTACTGTCTGTCGATTTCAAATCATTTGTATGCTTTCTAAAATAGGACTATGTACATAATCTCCTTCCTTTCATAAGTAAATATGTTTCTTTAGATCACATTCTTTCTTCTTTTGTTTTTATTACTTCAAGTAAGATTGTTAATTGTAGTGTGCAAACCTTAATATAGATTTCTTTCTAAATTTTATGCTTGAATATAAGTAATTATTTTTAGAGTAGAAGTAATTATTTTTCTAGAACATTAGTTTAGGTAGCTCTGTTTTTATAATTTTATATAGTAACTAACAATAGTCAGTTAAAGAGGATCATGATAGCTTGTCTTACTTTCCTTTTCAAGAGTTAATTGTATTGTAAATCTTTAGTTTTCATTAGGAACATAGGAACAAAGAAAATCCTTAAAACCATCCACAATCATTATCTTAATAAACTCAAAAAGGCTTCTAGCATATATAGTGCACTTGCACTTCACAAGTTTACCAACTCTAGTCGATAATTTATGTAAGCAATTTAAGAACATTGAATTGACTAAACAAATGGATATGAAAAACATCTCCACCCATATTTAGTCTAATCCCCAAGTCAAATTTGATGAGGTGGCCTTCATTTGTTGACTTGTCATTTTTATGGGAAACAAAATTATGAAAAATCTGGCAAATTTATGAAAATAGGCTTTAAATATGCATTTTTATCTCCCAAACTGTAATATGTGTGTAAAACCTAAAGGGGTTTTTTTTAATAAACTCATTTACCACAAAATCTCTTTCCTATTTCAAAAATTAATCTTCATCTTCTCGAAAAGACTCGCCCAAAGTGGATGACTAAGGGCGAAATAGTTAAGTATTTAAATCCTGAAAAATAGGGTGCACATATTCCTTCATATCCTTTAAACCATGTAGGCTAGGTAAAAACTGAGAGAGGCTTCTTTAAATTAATATGCTACCAACACAAACCTTTTTTTTTTACAAATTAATCTTCAAATGTTCGCAAACTACATTTGAAAATAGTGATTAAAACAGGAAAATAACATAATTATAAAATCTGGAAATATAGGCCTCAAAGATTCCTCTTTAATTTCCAATCCATGATGTCTGAGTAAAATTTGAAGGACTTTTTTTTAAATCCTCCCATTACCAACAAAAAGGTCTTTGGTTTTTTTAAATCATCATCACTTGTTTGAAATCTGTGTTTGAACATAGTAACTAAAACAGGAAAAGTGTTGGAAATTGTTATTTTAGGGCAAACTGTCATTTTAGGGTTTAATTTAAAATCCTTCTCTTAGTCTTGAAAGTTGTGCCAACTATCATATCAAGGTTTATTAATGGTAAATATTCTTGAAAAATGGTTTTGGCACTTGAAAATTAGATTGGAAACTCATATTTTCAAAATTTCATAGCGTGATATGAAATATTTTTGTAGCACTAGTTGTATACATTTGATAGGATCCAATTTAATGCAAAACTTAGGGAAAGCTTAGATATAACTTAAATAAACTCTTTTGAAATATTTCTAATCTTTATGTCACCCTTCCATAAAAAAAATGCATAGGCCATTACATGACCCCTTGAACAATGAACTGATAATCATAACCTTCATACCTTTAGGAAAGGTACAAACTTGGTGCTAACAAAACTGACAACTGAAATGTGATTCACTTGCACTCTCCTACTGAGAGTGTCTGCAACCCTGTTCTCCTTGCCCTTGATGTATCTAATTTCAAAGTCGAACTCACTAAGGGTAGCCAACCATCTAGCTTGCCTGACATTAAGATTAGGTTAGTCAAACAAGTACCTCAGCCCACTATCATCACTCATCAAAACAAACCTCCTTCCAAGGAAATAATGTCTCCACATCTTCAATGCATGAATGATAGCTTCCAACTCAAGATCATGGGTCACATAGTTTCGCTCGTCCTCATTCAAATTCCTTGACTCATAGCATACCACTTGCCCTTCATTCATTAGGACTCCACCAAGCCCTTCCTTGCAAGCATCTATACATACCACTAACACCTTATCAATATCTTCAATCTTAAGAACTAGAGCATTTTTAAGAAAATGCTTCAACTACTCAAAACTAGTTGCACACTCCTCAGTCCATTCAAAATTCTTCCCTTTTCTCTACAAAGATGTGATAGGATAACCAATCCATGAGAAGTTCTTGATGAACGACATGTAGTAACTTGCTAGTCCCATGAATGATATCACCTCATCCACATTCCCAGGAGTTGGCCACTCCATGATAACTTTAATATTTTCCGAGTCCATTGCTATCCCTTCATTGGAAACAACATGTCCCAAGTAATGAAATTCAGTTTGAAAGAATCTACACTTGCTAAGCTTGGAATACAATTAATTCTCTCTCAACAATCTCAATACTACTGCCAGGTGTTTTGCATGATCTTCCTGATTCTTAGAATATATTAATATGTCATCAATAAACATTATCACAAACTTGTCCAAATAAGTACACAACACATTGTTCATCAAACACATGAAAGTAGTTAGAGCATTAATAAGACCAAAAGGAACCACCAAAAACTCATAATGTCCATACCTCATGTCAAATGTAGTCTTGTAAATGTCTTCTTCTATGATTCACACATGTTGATATCCTAATCTTAAGTCAATCTTTGAGAACATTGTTGCTCCCTTCAACTGATTAAACAAGTCTTCGATCTGTGACAATGGATACATGTTCTTGATGTTCACCTTATTCAACTGCTTGTAATTAATGCACAATTTGAGAGTACCATCCTTCTTACTGACAAACAATATTGGTGCACCCCAAGGCGACACACTTGGCCTTATGTATCCTTTATCAAGCATCTCTCTAAGTTGCAACTTCAACTCCACCAACTCTAGAGTACTCATCTTGTATGGTGCCTTTGATGCTGGTGCTGCTTTTGGTGCCAACTCTTTAGTGAAATCCACTTCCCTATGAGGCAGTAACTCTGGGATCTCTGGGGGAAAGACATCCTGAAACTGCTACAACACCAGATACTTCTTCAAGATTTCATCATCCTCAACATACTTCCCTTTATTACTAGAAATATGCACTATAATCAGTACACATCCTTTCTAGTAATTGCGCTTTTCCTTCATAGTTGTAACCATATTCACTCATGTAGGCTTCTTCTTTCCCTTCAAGATTCTCCTTTCCCCATCATCATCCAAGAACTTAATAGCCTTTTCATAGAAATCCACTTTAGTCCTGTGAATGAACAACCAATCCATGCCCAAAAGCTTATTATATGATCCCAAAGGAAGCACATTTAATTGTGCTGATGTAGGAACAACATTCAACTGAAATGCTCAAGATTTCACCCAGTGATGAACTCTTCTCTTGGTCCCCGTAGCCAATTGCACCAACCAAGATTATGCATGCACTTCTTTATTCAAGCAACACTTATCCACTAGGTTAGGACTGATATAACTATAATTAGATCCAGGATAAATCAAAATATAAAAAACTTGATCATGAATCTTACCTTCCATCTCAAAAATTGATGCCTGATGATCAACCTACCTACTGTCGACTATTGCATGAATCTAAGGAATACTATACCCAACATCCCCAACTTTCTGTGCCTCTTGCACACTGCAAATATGAGGCATGCCACCCTAATGTTGTGGAAAATATCTCATGCATTTCTCTCCACCACAAGTCCAACACTTCAAAGGTTGCTTGCAATCACCTTTGTTCTACTCTGCATGCTAATATCCATGTCCTCTTTCAACTGCATTGAACTTTTTATAAGACTATATGTTCTCCTTATCACCTGCATCTGAGGTCTTCCTCGCTTCTTAGCCCATTTTCTTGTATTATTCTCATCCAAACCACTTAGGCTCAGACTTGTGCTTAAACTACTCATAAAAATGCTTCCGCTTCCCAACAACTTCCTTAAATGACCTAGGCTCATCATCCCAAAATTTTGGTTGTGTACTCATCGTCTGTCATGGAACCCATCTTAAACTCATAGAATTCCTTGGCTTTTCATCATAATATCTCTCTAACAAGTACTTCTTCCTGAAGATTATCTTAAGCTCATGCCAACTCAGCTCCTCTATTCTAATGCCTCTAACATGATTCACATATTCCCACAAGATATTTTCTCTTCCCTTGAGACCGAAGATTGTTATCTTGGCTTTCATATTCTATGAATAATCATGCAATCCAAAGAACTTCTTCATCCCAAGCATACATGCTTCTGTATCTCCTAGTTTCTTCACATCCCCATCAAAAGTAGGAGGCTTTCCTTTCTTGAAATCCTCTAGAAAATATTACTTCTTACTTCTCTTATAAGGATGCTAGCAGTAATGATAATGATGTCTCTTAGAACTAGAACCATAATAGAATCCATGAGTGTTAGCCCACCTATCAGGTGTACCCCAAGACCTGTCATATTTGATTGTGTCATCTTTATCCAACCTATATATTGATCGATACCTGCCGCCATATGCCCCATTAGTATTTTCTTGTTATCCTTGACTGATCATTAGCTATCCTTGCTTCTGAAAATCTGTAAGGCTCTAAACGATTAACCTCTATTTGATTTTCTTGAGCTCTAGCAAGCCTTTCCCGTGCCTCAATCAACCTGCAATCATCTTCCTTACAAATTCCAATTTCCGCTTTTAAACTTGTTAGTGTGTCTGTTATATCAGTAGAATACTCATCTCCTTGCTTATTATTTGATCTGTAAGGACAGTCACGTGAACCCTAATCCACCATTCTATTCATCATCTTTGTTCTTCTATCTCCTGCAAACATGTCATGTTAGATAAACCAAATATAGACATAATCAAAATTATACCTTAGTGTATCTTAGGGGAGGTTATCTCATCTACACAATCAATCTAGATTAGCATGATATAGATTCATAATGACATTAACATATCAATCACCTCAGCATCATATCATAATGGTGCAAAACTGTAACTCTAACTATATAGATGATGACCATAGCCACTACAATGCATGCATAGTAAACACATATACAGTTAAAATGCATGCATTACAACATACACTAGCCCATCTAGTTCAATTGTTTGAACCCCGAAGCTATGATACCACCCTATAACACCCCACCCCATATTTACCAACTTTAACTTTCTCACCAGGGTAAACATGAGATGAGACTTACTATGTGCAACTTGATTTCCAAGATGCACTTGTGGACAATGGGGTCCACATGTTCATAATTGAATACAAACACCCAGTGACACATGATCACATTGTTATCAGTGCACTTGACCCAACACTATTTTTTTTCCATTTTCTTTCCTTAAATTTAACACAACTTTCTATTTTTGGTAGTTTTTCGAGTTCTAAACTTCTGAGGTTGTTTTTAGGGCCTAAACAATATTTTTAGGAAAAAGGAGAGACTGGAAAAGTGCCAAATTTGTTTGACAAATTTAAATTTTGGCCTCATCATGGAGATCTTTGAAACGAGGTATTATGATAATCAAACAGAGATTGCATGCCAAAGTTACGACCCTAAGAAGGTGGAAGTCCAAATTATTCATTTATACAAACAATTTGTGTACATGGTACCTGTAGGTCATAAATACGTATATGTTAACTGATTCAATAATCTTACCATAGAATCAACAAGAAGGCTCTATGCCCTCTCAAGTTAGTTGCAACAATACTAGTTAGCCCATCCATTCATCAACCATTCAATAACTTATCAAAACACGACAATATCCATAGATAGAATACATCATATAACCATCATATAAACAAAATGGGAACCATGGAAAATCAGCCATAATGTAAATATGACAACCAATACAAGTGCTCATAGATCGCAATAGTAAAATAGCTCTTATTATATTATGAAAATGCCAACCAAGTCAGGGACTTCCATGTACCACCCAACCATAGATTGGGCAGAACCAAATCTCTCTTTTAGCTAATCACCCCCGCGCCATATTCCAAGCATGAATGTGGGATCTTAAAGATTAAACCAAAACAAAACCAACTAGGGATTTGAGAGGCCAAACCATCTCAACCATAAACCATAGTGATCTCACCTATACGATCCAGAAATCACTAAAATCAACTAGAGAGGTCTCTACCAAAGTTTTCCAGGGCTCCAGGAACTAGTATCTCAACCCATAGCTAAACTAAGGGGCCAAAGTGTTTGTTCCAACCCGCAGCTCCAGGGACTAATAACTCAACCCACAAGGCTCTTGAGCATTTGTCTCAACCTAGAGACTCCATGAATTAGTAACTCAACCCAAGCTGTTTTAGGGCTCTAAAGTGTTTGTTCTAACCCACAACCATAGGGAACCTGAGAACCCATTAAAAAACAAGTGGGAATCCCACAACACCATGGATATCTAGGAAATGGAAAGGAAAGGCTAAAACCACTACCAATCCAGGAAAATATCCATGCTAATGACAACACAATACCAGGGAATCACATGCATATACCATGCATAAAAAAATCAACAAGGAATTCAGACATGCAATCTATTATTGCAAAGTATCGATGTTGTAGTTGTTGATCCAACTGTCCCGTTTACACTCCCTTGCTTTCCTTTTCTTTCTTTCTCTAATCCAAGTGAATGGTAGAGTGCTTCAAGCATGCTCCAAGAATGATCTAGGTGTGCAAGTGTATGAGAGTGAGAGAATGAACTAGAGGTCCACCACCAAACTGTCAAAAGCTAGCCAAAAACTGGGGCAAAAAAATGTTTTTTAATGGCTTCTTATCATTGATTTCCCTTTTTTCTTCATTTTCTTTCATTTTTCCTCTAGTTTCCCCTTCCTTTTCTCCTATTTCCTTTATTTTTATAATTAAATGTCAATTATTGGCTCTTTTCCTTTGTCAATGCCTTTTTCAATTTCCATAACCATTATTAATACACAAGTGATGCCCATTATAATATTTTTCCCACCATTAAACTTGGCATACATGTCCTGTGACCTTGGTTTTATTTTATTTACATGGAAAATCAAACAAGCATTGCTATAGAAAGAGAAACTAAAAATTTCATCTGAGATACATTGCTCCATATGTCACAATTTTTCAAAATTTAAAGTGAGAGATACAAATCTTAACCAACCATTATGTCACAAATTCCAAGTTTCCAAATCTAAAGCTAAAAGTACCACATGATCAAGGTTCTACATTGTTCTCTCTTATTCAACTCAATGTAAATCACCAGTGTGGATCAATCCGAATCTCTTTCCCTCCAGAGGCATAGCTACTCATGGAATTCTCAAGTAGGCAAATATATGTTTATTATCTAATTTTTAATTAGTAATTCATTTCAATAAAACAAGCGCACCTGGAAATTTTCTATGCCTCTTATGTGCTTCTTTCATATGCCCTTCCCCATTTGTCAAAATTTATAAGGACGAAAAACACCATTAGCTTAGGGGGAGGGGGTTATGCTCATAACTTAAATCCCATTCCTTACCTTATGCTAGCATGACCTCATAAAATATGTTGACTCCTTATGGAATGATGGTGACCAACATGTCTCTTTCCCATTTGACTAATGTTGTTACATGAACAAATCTTGTAGCACGTTCATTGATTTGTATAGTGTTGAGACTTCAAATTCAAATGTACCACTTGGAGTATGTTCTATTTGACTTGGACATGATTTGGTTTATATTACATAATAGAAAATTCAAAAGTCATGATTAATGGGGCGAGTTGTTATAGGGAATGTGGTCAAATCAAAAGTAAAACTTAGCAATTTAAGGATTATTACATCTACTTTGAGGGAAATTTTTGCACACTATTTGCATGCAACTAAGGAAAAATCAAGAAAAACTAAGGCATGGGTTTTGTGCACAATATAATCATTTAAGTAACCACATGTGATATATTCTTAGAAAATCACAAGCATGCTTTTAAGGAAATTTTGTACTTTTTATCACTGTATATGTAAAATATAAAATTCAAGTATTTTTA
Source organism: Pinus tabuliformis (assembly GCA_031772625.1). Lineage (NCBI taxonomy): Eukaryota > Viridiplantae > Streptophyta > Pinopsida > Pinales > Pinaceae > Pinus > Pinus tabuliformis. The sequence continues at coordinate 740,881,574 of CM062806.1, read as the reverse complement.
CACAACAACCCCTTTTGTTCATAAAAACAAATATTTGGAGGTTTTGTGCCCAGTATAACCATTTAAGTAACCACATGTGAAATATTCTTAGAAAATCCACAAGGTTTTACAAGCATGTTTTTAAGGAAATTTTATATTTTTTATCACTGTATATGTAAAAGATAGAATTCAAGCAATTTTACACAACAACCCCTTCTGTTCATAAAAATAAATATTTGGAATTACATTATGGTAACAAAGGTAAAAATATACCATGTCCAACTTCAAGCATTCACTTTAACTTCAATTTTGAGTAGATGAAGTATAGTTTTGTGTGCTTGGAAACCTTGTCAACTTTGAAAATACGGACAAAGTTGCTAAAGAAGTAAAAATGAATTTGAAAATTATATGATTACTTATGTTGTATTATCTTTGGGCCTAAGTATCCATGGGGGCTTCACTCAATGAACCTATGACATAGCACATGCATTCATGGCATACTAAACAATACTCTTAATTTGACTTCATATTGGAAAATACCTCTAAAACTCACTTTATTTAAACCCCTACCAATAGGAACCCAATACACCTTTCCAATTTAAAAGACCCCTGCTTTCACTAGATATTGTAGGTATCCATTTTTTTATTAACACTTTTTATACCCGTTTACATGTTTTCATTAACTTTGAGCTACATTTTTTATACACAACGTACAAAACCCCTTTACCCCCTATTACATGCTCAATATATTATGTCATTTTTTCCTCAATATATATCCCCAATATGAACGCACGTGGTATGGTATTGCTCCCCCAATGAAGCCCCTTTGTAAGTATTGCTATTAGCATTGTCACTACTAGGATTTTTGCATGCTTTAAAGTGAAGGAGGTCATGGAGGGCTTGTATGCTTGGCACTAATGAGATATTTCCTCATGTCAAAGAGAGTGAAGCTTGTGAGAAACAAACATATAGGTGAAAAATACATACACATAGTCTAAAGTCTTCTTTTGTATAAACTTCCATGGATAAAGTTATGGATGACTTAGAAGGTCATGTCAACCATGGGTTGTTGGAAACATCAGCTACTAAATTTTGCAATAAAAAATTGTAATGATACTCCATTGAAGCAAATATTGTATAACATCGAGTTATGATTTAGAATCTAGGGTTGTGGGAGGTTGAAAGGATTTTCAATTTGAGATAGAGGTTGACTTCATTGTATTGAATTTGAAATGAGGTCAATGTCACTTGAAAATCCACGAAGTAGAACTTGGTATAGGTAACTAAGTTAGAAAAATGCAGACCTATGGGAAACAATCCATATGACTTCATACAAGAAGAGGATGCATATGTACTAAGTTTTAGACAATCCTATTGTTTCAATCCAGTTGTAGAACTCTATTTTCAAAACAAAATTCTTGTTTACAAGATCATTTTTTTTAAATAATGTCCTTGTATGATGCATAAATTATTTTGGATATTCCATCGGGTAGTTTGTCAAAATAGATCTACTAAAATATATTAGAAAATATGAAATGTATATTATGAGTGTTTATTTCTCCTTAGATTTATGGATTTGTTAATTATTGTTTATTGTGTATGCTTGAAAGATTATAATTATGTTGAGAATAGAGAACAGTGAAATAAAAACTCGCAAACCACAATTAACACAAGATATATTTTTTGAAACCCTTTCGAAAGAAAACCTAGTTGGTAGGTGAGGCTTCTCTGCTCTCTTTTCTCTGAATATAAAATGGTTGCAAGTATAAAGAACTAAGCATATAACTTGTTGGCTACTAGAGTGCAAAAATCCTCTCTGTGTGCTCTCTCTCTATCCTTCTTGACTACTCTGCTTGTTTGTGAAACAAAATTCCCTTGAAAAAAATGACACCTCTCTTCCTCCTAGTGGACTGATTATAACATTTCCCAATAGCCTACTAGTGGTTAGGTTTGGCTCCTTCAATTGTTAACTATAGTTACCATATTAACTCTTTTATATCATTCTTCATCAAGATAATGTGGGTAGTCCATTTTCCATGAATAATGGGGTTGACATGGCATCCTCTCGAATTATAATGGTCAAAACAGGAAGGTCAACTTTTGAGTATCATAACTTTTGCGTACAAACTCTGATTGAGGTGGTTCTTGTGTTGTTAGAAATGTCTCTATCTATAGAATAGGAAAATTAAGTGTGGCACTAAAATTAAAAATCAACACCCTGCCCCCCTCCACCCCCACACACCAAAAAAAATTGTTGTTTAATGTCTTAAACTACTACTAAAAGGTTTCACACCTCATTTTGTCAAACTGGGTCCCACAAACAAAAATAGTCTCGTGAGCTTATTCCTCTAACTTTTCTATTATAAAAGCATCGAGATAGATGAAAAACAACATAATGATCAAATCCAAATCACACCTCCCCATTTTGAGAGACTTTTGGTCCCCAAATGCTTCTATTAACGAGATGAGAAAAAATTTCCTCCACCTTCTCTGAGGTGTAACATTTAGCCTTTCCTAGAAGCTTTCCCTTCCACCCAATCTGCCAAAAAACATATTGTCCCTGTCTTATAATTTTAGACCTCTTTTATAAAATTGTATCTTCATATTAAAAATAAATAAATTAACACTTTTAAAACACCTTTAACTTTTATTATAAACTTTTTATTAAAAACAAATAATTAACTAATTACTATTTTAATTATTTTATTTACATTAATTTAATTTATATATTAATATCACGTAAACTTCTAAAATTCTAAGTTAGTCCATGCAACTGCAAGAAATATAATTATTATCTTAATTTATTATTTACATTAATTTAATTTATATATTAATATCACAAAAACTTCTAAAAGTCTAAGTTAATCCATGCCAATGCAAGAAATATAATATGATATTTACAATATGTAAACTTGAACGAGTGCCACTATGATGCCATTGTCCTGGTCGAAAAGGTGTTGGATTTTAAGATTACAATGGTTAATCTAATGTTGGTATGTGTGTAAACATCAAATAAGAACTATACTTCCAACCATTACAATATAGTTTTGTGTCAAACAAATTGCACAATTAGATCGACTAAAGCCATATAGTTAGCTAATAAAGCCACCCTAATCCAAGCTAGTCTGCTTCTTTTGGCAAAAGAAAAAAAACGTTTAAACTCTATAATAAAAATGGTTTACGAAAATACCCTAAACAAAAACGTAGATCATTATATCTCTTATAGTTATTGGTTAAATTGAAAAAACTATGTTAACTAATTTGCAAACATGATGCCTCAAATCTAAACAGGAGAGAAGCCGGATTTTATCATAATAGAATCTAGCCATGCTTTTTTAGCAATAATTTTATTGGAATGTGAATCAATTTAGATTTATCAAATGTTGATAAAGATTAAGTTTAAAGATAATATGAATTTATGTTATTATTGTATTTCATAATGATTTTTTTTAATATTTAAATAGACTTCGTGGTAACAAGTACTGTAGGTAAATAGCATAAATTTGTAAATCATCATTGATAAAATCATCAAATTATTAATACAAAAAAATTATTTTAATTTTAATTTTATTTTAAATAGTTTGACCAAATCAACATAAATTATATTAAAAAATATTCTAAAACATCATTACCATAATAAGTTGTAAAATAGTATCTTGACACAACAATGAAATATGATATAATTAATATAATATAATAATAATAATAATAATATCCATTTTTAAGGTCACATCCAAGCCAGACACCAAATTGGTGTATGAGACCCCTTGTTTGTGGGATAAGGGACCCATCTCCGCCCAGCGATTTGACTGCTAAGTCTATGAAGGCATACATACTCTAACCCCCTCTGGTTTTGAACCTGTAACCTCTTAGGAGGAAACACATGCTCTTACCCATTAGATCCACTCAAACTGTATTATTATTACTCAATTTTTGTTGTATTTTACTATGATAAAACTTGGAATCCTTCTCTTTTTAATAGTGATTGATTTTCCCCTGAAATTACAAGTATTTGTTTTATCGTTTCATTTTTTTTTGGGGGGTGTTTTCCGAACCTCCGCTCATGCCTTTTGATCAAAATTAGAGGATGGACATAATTCAGGGAATTGTTTTTCATTTTTTATATAATTTGGAAAGTTCTACGTTATCTTTCATAATAGTTCTCTATTTTATTTTCCTTTCATATTAGTAGAAAATCGCGAAGTTTCGTCTTTTCTATTCATACTCTCTAAAAATCTTTATTTTTCGAGCTATATGCTGATGTTTGCCGAAAATTTGTGACAATTGCTTGATCTCAATTGGAAATTTTTGTAACAGGCCAAATCTCCATGGGTATTTATTATTTATGATTTTCAACGATATAAATTTAGGTAGGAAGACTGGTGTAATCCGTCAAAACTAATTGGTGAGAATTGTATATTGTTTTTTTTCAGAGAAAAAAGTTTCAATAGATTATATTGAACAATATAAAAAACCATGATAGGATCCAAAAGGGAGCAGCTTGTGAAGCCACGAGAAACGAGACCATCACATGGTGTGAATTGTATATTGTTATGGTTAGTAGGCGTAAGATAAGATTTATTGATATTAACACATTTAAAAATGATGTAATTAATTGGAAATTTTTTCAAAAAATCTTACTAAAAACAATTTTTTTCTAAAATCAGTTGACGAAATTTCATTCTAGAAATTTTGACGGAGATTTTCACAGCCCATTCCTCTTTAGAATTATTCATATTCATGTATTTTTATTTGTTCCGGCAAAAGAGGTTCAAATTCGTATTAGTGGGGCGTCTTAGGAGTGTTTCCTTCTTAATTATAGTGTTTTGAGTGGAAATTTTCAAAGCTGGTAGGTATTATGGGCGTTTCAAGTTAAAACTCGTATCAAAGCGCTTCTATCCTTCTCAAATATCTTGACCTTCAAGATATTTTAATGTAATGTCTTGACATCCGTATGGATTTTCTTTTGATTAGAACATTTTGTCTGGTTATGTTATCCAGCATAGAGATTGAATTGGGAAAGCTCGAAGTTGCTTCTAATCTAGAATATAATTTAGTTGATTGTATATAGAATATTCTAGTGTAGACCAAAGGCAAGGTTTTTGGAAACTCTACGTCATGTTCAACGTGTTATTTTTGTAGTTAGCACGAGGTCATGTTAAAGGGGCCATTTTTGTAGTCTGTCAATTTCTGGTGGGAATTTTACGTCATGTTCAAGGTGTTATTTTTGTAGTTAGCACTAGGTCATGTTAAAGGGGCCATTTTTGTAGTCTGTCAATTTCTGGTGGGAATTTTGCTGATTTCTTTCCAGGAAAATTGAAGTGAAAATGGATATATTAAAGAGATTTTTAAAGAATCTCTAATTCTGTTAGTTGCTATCAAGACATTCCATTTCACTTTAATGCAAATATCAACCTGGACTTTTTTCCCACGGTTACCTTAAACTTTGACGAAATGCATTTTCACTTTTGCTTGTATTTATAGCTCGGAGGTTAGTATTATATTTTCCACTGATTGATTGTTTGTCTTTATTGACAACCAATTGATTTGAAAGAACAAATCATTTGAAAATACCAGCAGTTGCACACACAAATTTTTGCAACTAAGAATTACGTCTTTCTTTTACAAGAGAAAAAAAAAAACAAGGATACCTACATTGTTGCTAATAAACACTAATATTAGTATACTAAGAAATTAGAATTGGAAATAGTGAACAATATAAAATACTCCATAGAATCTGTGTTTTGTTGATATATCAATTCAATTTTATATAAATTTTGTATTCTTAATTGGTACATCTTTATTCCATTCACATTCACATATAAAACCGAGTTGATTCTTTATTCACATATAAAACCGAGTTGATTCTTTATGCAGATGATTTATAATTGGTTTTGAAAGGCATTAGGTATGTTCTTTAATTATCTAGAGGATTTTGGTATTTTTATTTTGTTTCAATAGGCTGAGGCATAAAATTGCTTAGATTGCTTATCCAAAGGATTTATAATTGGTTTTCAATGGAATTAGATATGCTTTTGAAGTGTCCAGAGGATTTTCTTGAATCGATGTAAATTCAAGGATATTTTCTTCACCATATTTACTTTAATTACAAAATGTTCATTGAAATTTAATTACAAAACGTTTATTGAGATTTCCATAATTGCAGTGTTTTCTCTAATTAAAAGAAAATTATAGAGATTTGGCTCTTTGTTTTTGGTTATGATTAGAGAAAAATTATAGAGATTTGGCTCTTTGTTTTTGGTTATGATTAGAGAAAAATTATAGAGATTTTTTCTCTTTGCTTTTGGTATGATGGTTAGGGAATGTTGTAGCGGATCAATGTTAAACCTATGTCCCGAGTTATGTACTATTATTCAGATAATTGAAATCAATAATATTAGTCAACATGTTGGCATTTCTCATGTGTATTATGTTTAGTATCAAGTTTAAGACTTTCACTCCTAACAACACAGAGAAATACAACATTTCTCATGTGTATTATGTTTAGTATCAAGTTTAAGACTTTCACTCCTGACAACACAGAGAAATACAATATAATTGAAATGAATAATATTAGTCAAACATGTTGGCATTTCTCATGTGTACTATGTTTAATATCTTTGAGACTTTCACTCCTGACAACACAGAGAAATACAATATATGGATTCTTGTGTCATATTGATAGTAAAAAGATTTAGCTAAATGATTTTTACAAATTTTCTATTATGGTTTTCTATTATATAAAGATTTGCGGGAAGAAAGCACCAAATAAAAATTATGATGTATTGATATATCTATTTGAAATTTTCTTAAATTCACACAAACACATTTCATTTTAAGAAACTCCGTTTTTTTAAATGTCCATGAATATATATGGATAAGAAATTTCCATTTTTTTTAAATGTGTCAGTTTATATGGATGAGAAATTTTCAAGTTTTCAGACTGTAATGTTTTTAATATGCCATCATTTTTTAGATTAAATTTGTTGGAAACCTTTTTTAAAAATATTATATGATTTAAGTTATGGTTGGAGTTTTTGAATTTATAAAATTTGTAACTGAAAGTTTTTTAGAGAACTGCATATCATTGTAATAATAAGACATCATATTATTATAAAGCATTATATTATGAAGAAAATATTAGGTTGAATATATAATTTTTAGGATTTTGAATAAAATATCATAAAATGTTAGAAATTAAATTTATTTTTTCAAATTTTTAAATATAATCTAGAGATTTTTAAATAAAAATATATAAAATGGATTTAAAACAAATTTCAAATAAGTTAAAAGTAAATCTAAATTGACTGTTAATTTCTTTGTTGAAGTTTTTTAATTTCATTGGACAATTTATTTTATTAATATAACTTTGAAAAATCTAGGTGTTCCAGGCTGGTAATATTTCTTAATGTTTGGTTGGAGATGCCTAAATTGCAGCAACCTTTCAACACTAATGTTTGAGTCGAGTTAAATTCCCAATTGAGTTTGGAAGCATCGGAAAACTCAAAGCACCAGAGAAATCGATATGTTGAAGGTTTTTTAAGGTACCAAAGGAATTAAGAAGTAACACCATTTTTGAGCAGTCTCTCAACTCAATGTATTTCGAGGATAAGATAGCAAAATTATCCTCGAACAATTTTGAATAATGCATGAAATATGGCAATCTTTTCCAGGTGTTTCGACTGCCCTATGGACTTGTGATATCCTGAAAGGGGAGCGCATATACTTAACTCTCGCAGTTGGAGAGGTGCCTGCAATGTACACGTTTCAACTATCATAACAACGCATATATGATTTTAGCATTACAAAATGAAATGGAATTAGGAAAGAAAAAACATACCTGACATACGTTTCCACAAATTTTTAAAATTTTTCTAGTGCAACTTCTAAAACTCTCAAACTTGTTGGAAATTGTAATTATTCTCCCACGAAGATTTACAAAGATCCAAGTAGAGTGATGATTGAAGAAATAAGCTAACTGCAATCTAGATTTAGAATGAGAGTTTACTGAGTCAAGTGTGATTTAGTTTGAGTTCAGTCTTATTTTGGGAAAAATCAAATATAGTGTGTGTTTGCATGTTGAAGTTATTTTAAGTGAGTTACTAGCTGAAAATCATAAATACCCCATGTTGGGTTCATTGTAATCAAGTCAAGTAGAATAAAGTTTGAAAGCCAAGAGTCGCAACTCTATGGATAGCTATATGTGATAATCAAGTTTGTGTGATTAGTTGAAGAGTTTCACCGTGCGTTATTGTGCGTGTGAATTTTGTATTATTTTGTGTCTTTCCTCCTTTCAATAAATTGGTATTTTAAAAAATAAAAAAAGGAAAAGGGTTTTATTGTCAAGAAATTTTAGTGCTTTGCAAGTCTATTGGTGATCCAGGTGGATATTGGTGGCCACCTGCCAAGTCCCCCTGGACCCCCACCATTGTCTTTCTCAGCATTTTCAGTTTCCTTAATTGTAGCACAACTTACTATTTTTAGCAGTTTTTCGGGTCCTGAACTTCCGGAGCCGTTTTGAGGCCCTAAACGACAATTTTTTGGGGAATCCGGGGGAAACATGGGTCCATGGAATGGATCGATGTTTCCCGTTCCAACAATGGTAGTACTCAGATAGATCTTTCTAACGAGCTATTGTATGCGTCAAATGGAGATCATATGCCAAAGTTACGACCCCGGGAAGTTGATGTACCAATTTACCCCAAACGGGGCCCACAGTTTGGCGTTTCATCTCCTAGGGTTAGGTTTTGGAATGTTAAGGGTTTTCCATTGTTTCTCAACAATAAATAGGCCTTCGAGCCTCATTGTAACACAGTTCAGAGGCATGTAGCCATCACATCTCTTCTCAGAGATAAGCTACCATCGCCCTAGCTGGTTTATTTCCATTTCTGGTTGTAAGCATATTTCAGTATTTTCCATTAATGAAATGAAGTATTATTTCCGCTGCATCTTTGTGTATATGGTTATCTCTGTAATTTGTTGCGTTCCTGTTTAAATCCGGATCAATTGGTCAACAAAGTTTTCTATTTTTTCAAGCATGACAATGGTTTTTGGGTTAAGATTGTGCCTCATGCAATAGGGAAAGAAACCATAAGACATAAGAAAGACAACACTCATGGGTCGCAAAGCGCGAATGAAGAATATCAAGAAAAGGAATAAAAAAGAAGAGGTGGAGATCGTTTCCATGTTTAAAGAGGTTCAGGCCGCAGCCAAGGAATTGAGAAGTATAGTAAAAGACAAAGAAGAGATTGAGAGTGATTCATGTAGCTTTGATCTACTACCACCTCCTATGTTTACTAATAAATATTTTGATTTTTGGGTTATCAAAATGCTACTTTTCTTCGAGCTAAAGATTTAATTGAGTACTAGTCTAATAACCCATATGATGAAGTATGTGATGCTTTAGCATTGAATTTTATAAAACAAACATTGGATGAAATTTTTTTGTGCAAAGTAGCAAAAGCTACAACTTCCAAGGAAGCATGGAAGATCTTGGAAGAATAATTTGGTGCAAGGGGGAGTCACATGCAACAACAAGATGTGTCACAGTCTATTGAGTTAGCCACATATTTGAGAGTAGATGAGCAAGACTCCGGGAAGACAACAGAGCTTGGAGAATCCCACTCAAAAGTGGATGATGTTCATGAAGATTATAAAAGTGAAACCCATTATGCAGAAATTCATATGGATGAAGAAGATGCAACAAATATTGCAGAGAGAGAAGTTGAAGCCTCTGTGTGTGAATTAGAGCAAGAGCATATAAATGTTCAAGAACTCCACTGTAATGTGGATGGTGTAGATGATGGTGAATCCCACTGTGACGAAACACATGTGGATGATAACTACAAAGTGAGATGTGAATTGGTGAATCCAGTTGCAACTGATGAATTTGGTGAAGTTGAATTTGTTAATGAGCACATGCATGTTTGGATATCCCACCATAGAGTGGATGAAAATTATGTTGATGTTAATTTTGTTGAAGATAATTTAAGTGGTGATAAGTGCTTGCACATGATGCAACAAAAAGATATAATTAATATGTTGTTATTTGGTGAGAAAATCCCACTCATGTTCGGAAGCCAAGTGGAAGACAACATGTTTGCAGCAACAGAGGTTGGTAAAGAAGTGAAAGATAAGGCAGAGAAGGAAGAGGAAGAGAAGAAATCTCTCACTACATAGCATAAGGAATGTGTTTTTAACATTTATTTTGAGTGTGCATGTACACAAGATAAAAGTCTAGCTGAAAGGGAAGATGAAGAAAAATATGTAGGAAATGACATGAAAGTTTCTAAAGACGAAGAAGAAAGAATTGAAACAATCTTTCAGTAATGGATTCAAGAAGAAATCATATTCTGCTATCAAGAATATGAAGCAAAAGAAGCAGAGTGAAGAAGACAATTTGAAGATGAAGAGTTATGGCAGCAGTCCATGAGTGAAAGAATTGTTGAAGAAGTTGTAGAAGACAAACTCAGATCAAATACAAGAGAAGTCAAAGAAAATTTGCAGCAACAACAAGTAAAGAAATATAATTCCTACAACAAGAAAACACAACCAATAATGAAGCATTTTCGAGGGTATAGAATTTAGAAGAAACGAAAAAGAAACTGAAAATTGTAAAAGTATTGAGTCATTGTAAGCCTAGTTGAGACTTAAACTAGCATACATGTTTGAGCGATGATTGAGTCAATTTCTATTGTAAGCCTAGCAGGCATAGTTGAGTCATGATGACTCATGTTTGAGTTATGTTGAGTCATACAATTGTAATTAAGGGGGAGTATTGGAAATAGTAATTATTCCCACATGAAGATATAGCAATATCCAAGTCAAGGGATGCATGAAGAGATAAGTTGACTTATGTGTAGTCCAGATTTAGAGTATGAATTAACTGAGTCAAGTGTGAGTTAGTTCAAGTTTGGTCTTATTTTGAGAAAATTTTAATATAGTGTGTGTCTGCATGTTGAAGTTATTTTGAGTGAGTTGCTAGCTGAAAAGCATAAATAGCCCATGTTGGGTTCATTGTAATCAAGTCAAGTCAATTCAAGTAGAGTAGAATCAAGTTTGAAAGCCAAGAGTCACAACTCTATGGATAGTTGTATGTGATAATCAAGTTTGTGTGATCAATTGAAGAGCCACAACTCGTGTTATTGTGTGTGAACTTTGTGCTATTTTGTGCCTTTCCTCCTCTACCTTTACAACAAATATACTCTCCATCGGAATCCAGAAAGGTAGGAAACAATATCCACAATTATACCAGCAGAGCCACGTGAGTTGTGGTGATCGCACCCTCCTCAATATTTGTTCTAAATAAGCCTCTTCAGCTGCAACAACTTGCAAATTCAAAATACCACGAAACAGGAAATTACTAAATAGATATCTCAGAAAATTTCCCAATACGTCATCACTCCATCTTTTATACCATGGCATTTATGAACTGCCCATTTGTTTTTGTTTCGACAATGACCCTCCAAAAGTTTTTCCTATATCAATTTTGGATTCTACTCTAACTGTCATTTTAATCCTCTTAGTGTCGTTGCATTGTTTGTTTTGTTATCTATGTGTTTTCTCTTAGTGTCGCATCCTCCTAAGTCAATGCTTCCTAAGTGTCGTCACCTAACCTTTAGAAGTGTTCAATTTATCTAACCCATGATTAGGTGAACTCGTGATCTTTCTTGACTTATAAACTTTCCTTATCGCCATGAAAACATTTGAAATAAAAAAAAGCAAGAAAAATTACTCACAAAAGCGAAAACACAATTTAATTTGACAAAGATAAGCACCTAAGTTGAGTGCACTCCTTCGGGATGAAGAAGTGCACCTTCCTTGAGCGCATTCTTTCATGCTGAGAAAATGCACCCACCAGAGCGAACTCCTTCGTGTTGAATACATGTGCCCTCTCTGGTGCATGCACGAGCCACCTTGTTGCATGACGGCGCACTCCTAGAAAATAGGAGCCCTCTCAACTTCTCTTAACTAACCCTTTCATGTGGCAATAAGTGGCGATCATGCATGAATCAATTTTGCATGTTAATTTCTTTAAATCAACTAAGTTAATTGTTCTTATTTCATAATTATTCGATATGAGTTGGGTGCACAACCGGGGAATCAAGAAGCTCTTCATCAACCAGTGTTGCAAGTAAGTTTTTCATGCCCAATCTTTGCATTTCCTTTCATGATTTCTCTGTTATTCTCGCTTTTCTTTCTTCGTTTTTAAATATTTTTCTTGCATTTTTGCTCAATATTCATGTTGAAAGTGTTAATCTGTTGTCACATGTAGTAACTCTTCGTATTCTTGAAACTTTTCATCTTCCACCCTGAATGCGACAACAGAGATATAACCATGAAGATATTTCTTCTCCTCATCTTATTATCAAATCCTACTAATCAAAATTGGTTCTGAGTTTCCAATAGGCAGAGCACACTTCTTGAGCTTGAAGGCTGATAAGCCTCAAAAACTGCACCCTAAATAATCAATTTTTTCCTCTTGAGCACATCACAAAGTCACAAAGCATCTTCCTTCATCCCTTCAAAGTGATACAATGCACCCTATTGGCCTTAGAGCACATGGGTGCATCATGAAGACATGAAACTTCTTCCTTTGACCCTTCAAAGTGATACAGTGCACCCTTGGTCTGTCTTTCCATTGAGGATTGGTTTACATGAGTTAAAGAGCCACAAAGCGATAATAGCATAAATACAAGAGGTTGATTTCCTACACTTTTCAATTAAAGACTTCCATGGACATGATCCCAAGTGAATTATCAAGAAAAATTGTCAAAAAATTAGTCACAATATGGGCTACTCATCAATGAATAAAAAAGAAGATAAAAAGATAAATAACTGGTACAATGGAACATGAAGGCACATCCAGACATGGAGACCATTTCACCCCATGACCCACCCACTCTATACTTGCAGGTGCATGAGGGGGAGGAGATAACCCCTCAAGTAAGGAAAACGACTCATATGAAAAAGATCAGGTATGACTCGACAAGTGATAGAAGTAAGCACAATAGGAGAGAAATCGTTGTAAAGTGTAACTAGATTTGGTCTTCATAATAACATGCAATTATGATCCTTGTAAATGATGAAAAGAAGAGAATAAAATTATTTTTGTAATGCCTTGCTTCATTGGATTCATGAGATTTTTTTTTTTATCTAGATGGCTCGCATTGAGAACCTTAGGATTTATCATTAAAGTCATAGATTCAATGTCATGTATGGAGAAGCCCTACTTGGGGATATGTCAAATGTATTCTAGTCTATAGGACTGTAAAATATCCTTCCAAAGGCAAGCACGGTTCTCCTCTTCATGTCGGCTTCAAGAAGGAATAACAAACTCATGTCGGCTCACAACTAAGAAACACATCCCTTCAATTAATACATGTCGGCTTATATGTATGGGCATACTAATATATATATTCGTGTAAGGTATCTGCATTTTCCATAGTTTAGATTTCGATCTCTCTGATTTTTTCGGGTGGGTATTATAGAGACAAGTTCGATGGAAGGGACAATGAAGAAACTTAAGGGACAGTAAGAGATGATATTAGTCAATAGGAATTCGAATCTCACTCTGAATTCGAATGGAAATTACAGTGCACAGTTCGGATCTCCACAAAGAATATAGTTTAGATGTCTCTCTGTATTTCAGATGGGCAGTAACATATAAAAATTCATTTTGGGATGGAAAAGTATTGAAGGGAAATTGGATCCCTCTAAATCTCATATCACAATGGCAGTAAGACAAATCACAGTTAAGAAATCCAGATGAATGAAGGGACAACAAGGTGCTACCTTACAATGAAGAGTCTCTCTATCTTGGTGTCACATCAAGTGCAGAAAGGAAACTATAGTTTGTTGGTGATACTATTGTAATGAAGTATCATCTCAATGATAAGGGCTTGGTGAAGGAAACAATGTTTTCAAGGCAATGATATAGATCTCAGTATTAAGGCAATTATGAGGATCTCGGTGGAAGAGGGGTCAAGAAGAGGATTGAATAGAGAACATGTGTCTTGGTCTTAGAGTGGCTAAATAGGTCAAGGGTCTTGGTCTTGGTATTTATCAATTGGAATCTCTAAAAGAAAAAATTGTGTGGGTTTTCCTCTCAAAGAGTGAGAGGTTTTGGCCCTGGATGATAGCCTACATTTTGTGTCTCTTGTCTATTTATGTTCATACATTGGTCACTATTTGATGAAGAAGAATATTCTAATCTAATGAACCAAAAGGTATTCACAAGAAGTTACTAATCAAAAGAGAAATCACCTAATGGTAATGCCCTAGATTTCTCAACATGGTATCAAAGCTAAGGTGACATTTGAGGAAGGGCATCAAATCAAAGAGACACTTAAGGATCGAGTTTCAAGGAAGGAATCAAAGAAAAGTGAATGTTATGCAACCAAGTCACAAAATAGAAGAAGAGATAGATCAATGACTCCAAAATTAGTCTCTTCGAGGAGGAAACCTCCTTTACATTACACAAATGAACAATTCTTGGATGATTCAAATGACTAAACCACCTTTCTAATATATATAGGAGTCTAAGGGGTCACAATATAATCAGAGCCGACATAAAAATAATAATGTAAGGGCACAAAAATAACAATAGTGGGCTTCTATGGGGCACAATAATAATAATATGGGGACTACATGGGCACAACTATAACAATAAGGGGGCTACACTGACAATAACAATGAGGGAATACACTAGTATTATAGGGACCTAACATGCCCCTCTCCAAAAAAATGTTCTACTCAATGCTTGAGTAGTTCTAGATGATTCTCTATAAAATTCTCATCCTCCCATGTGGAATCATCAACGGGTAAGTCCTTCCACTGATAAGATGCACTGAAATTTATCGATTTCGTAGTTGTCGAGTTCTTGTTTCTGTGACTTCTTCAAGTTCCAATATGATTTTTCCTTCCTCGTCAAGTCCTAGAAATATTGTTTGATCTGAGAGCTTGTCACCTATAACCTTCTTTAATCATGAAACATGGAAAATTTGGCGCACTCAGGGAGATGTAGGAAGCTCCAATTTGTATTGCATAGTACCAATCATTTGCAACACCTTGCAAGGACCATAATACTTTGGTGATAATTTATTATCCTTCTTAGCTTTCTCGAGGGACATTTATTTGTATGGTTGTAGCCGTAAAAATACCCAATCACCTACATCAAAACTCCTTCCATTGAGATATTGATATCCCTATTGTTTCATTCTATTATGTGCCAAAGTGAGCTTATCCTTTAAGAGTTGGAGAGCTTGTTGTTGATGCTCAATGTGATCTTCCGCTGCTTGATCCTTTGAATGATTTTCCAAGACTTTTTGGAGATCTGGAGAAATGGATGATTTCGATGTTTGAACCTCTAGTGAACATAATTGTGAAATTACACCCCGTTGTTCTTTATTTAGAAACTTTGTCATGCCATTAGATTTGATTATATTTATTAGTTTCCCTACGATACCCCTTAATTCAACTTCCTCTCCTTCCCAAACAAAATTCAATAAAAGTTCTTGAAAATTAAAAGCTATCGTACCCAAAGATTATAACCATTGGAATCCTAGTACAACATCATCACCACCCATTGGAATGGAAAACATTAGACTATTCAATACATTTTCCCATGGATAACTTGATATTATGTCACTTTTTAGTGCAATTTATGGTTCCTCCATTTGCAGCCATCACTTGACACTCTAGTGTTGGATATAGGAAGAAATTCAATTCCTTTTCTATCTTACAATGAATAAAATTATGGGTACTACCTAAATCAATCAACATTATTACCTTTTTCTTCTTGATATGTCCTTCTATCTTGAGAGTTTAAGGAATGGAAATCCTTGTCAATGCATTACAAGATATGGTCAAATTAATTTCTTCTTTCTTTGGGGTTGGTTCCTAGTATATATCCTCTTCTTTTGATGTTTCATGTTCTTTTTCATCCTCCTTTTCCCAATCTATGTACGTTAATTTCTTCTCAGCACACTTATGACCTTTAGTGTATTTGTTATCACAACTGTAACAAAACCCTTTTTCTCCTTTTTATTCCAAATTTGTTGGTGTCAACCTTGTAGATTTTGGAAGGATAGGAGCAAAAACACTTCCATATTTATAGTTGTGAATGGTAGGCTTCCTTATTTCCATAATTTTTCTTCCAATTTTTCTTGCCAACCTAAATGCCTTCTCCAATGAATCAGGTTCACAAAGGCAAACCTCATGTTGGATGTTATCCTTTAAATTCCCCATGAAGACATCAATCATATGCTCCTATGGAATATCATTTACCCTTATATTCAATTTCTGGAAGTTCTCAATGTGCTATGTCATTGAACCCTTTTGTTTGATATTTATCAATTGGCTAAAGAAGGTGTTGCTCTGTGTATCCTCATAATGTGCTATCATTTGCTCCGTAAAAATTGACCAAGTGACAAGTGGTTTACAAGAAAAAAGTCATTGATACTATACAAATTGATTGGGTTCTAAATATAAAGTTGAAATGCATACCTTCTATGTGTGTTGCACATTATGAATATCAAAATATTGCTCCATTTGTAGTATCCATGTTACCAGATCCTTGCCATCAAACTTTCTCATATCAATCTTTGGAATATGGTGGGTCTTCAATCCAATGTTATAGTCTATGACATCATGATTAACATTTCTTTCTTCTTATCATGATTTTCATCTAATACCCTTTTTCCATTAGAAAGTATTTATTGTAGAAACTTTGTCAAACCTTCCTTCATACCTTCCATGTCTGCTTTTAAACCATTCTTCAAATATTCCATGTTGCCTTTCAGTTTTACTTCTATACCATCCATATTAGCTTTCATTCCATCCTTCAAACTTTCCATGTATTATTTTAAGTTATTATTAGACCATCCATCTTAGCTTCCATTTCATTTTTTGTTACTCTTTGTGAGAGCGAAATTTGTTGCACTTGGTCTCATAATTTTGATAAATCATGTTGCATTTTTCCTTCTTCTTCATGCGTCATAGTAGAGATTTTTGGTTGCTTACTAGGAATTTCCATTTTTTTTGTTTTGGGGCATTTTTAAATCAAAAAATGATATCTATTCTTCATTATTCCCTTTGAATCACTTCAAACTGATTTTTCAAACAAAAGTTATGCAATTTTTAAAAAAATTACACACATTTTTCTTGCTTTTAGGAGCTTGAGCTTGAAATGATTGTAACTATGTAATTTTGAATGCCTAAGTTCTAAATTTCTTGCTGTGGTAGTGCTATGAGTCCTCTTTCTAACCCCACAAGTATGAATTATATTAGATTCTTCAAGAAATCGTTATGCTAAATCTCCCACGGTGACCTGATTATGGATTGGTTCGATAAAACGAAGTTGTACGGGATGCCACATGTCACGGTTTTAACCTCCAGCCCTGAAATTTTTACACGAAAAACTACAGTCCATGTAATTTCAACTATCTTTTATAGAATTCAAATTCGACACCCGAAATGAAAGTTATGACGATTTTCCCTAGATCGTCGGTTTGAGACAGAAGTTTGGATCCTAACAAAACCCTAAATTCCTCAGAGCATATCTCTAACAATATAGCGAACCAAGATCTAAATTTTTTACATGAAGTTATATGCAATTGCATCTACACGTGGTAAAAATTTCAGCTTCTAGAGCCGCGTATATAATAAGGTATGATTATTTTCCCTAGGTCACCTATTTGAAATAGAATTCTGGAGACTGAAAAACCCTAAATTCCTCACAGCATATCTCCAAAAATATAGCAAACCAAGATCCGAAATTGTTACACCAATTTCTATGAGATTTTAAATACACATGGTAAAACTTTTAGCTTTTGAAGCCTCGTAGACAAAGATTTATAGATAAAATTCCAAGATGTCATGTTTGAAGAAGTGAAACCCTAGAATCCAAAGCTCTGATACCCAATGTTATGCAACCAGCTCACAAAATAGAAGAAGAGGTAGATCAATGACTTCAAAATTACCATATTTGAGGGGGAAACCTCCTTTACATTACACAAATGAACAATTCTTGGATGATTCAAATGAAAAAACCTCCTTTCTATATATAGGAGTCTAAGGGGTCAGAATATAATGAGAGTCGACATAACAATAATCATGTAAGGGCACAACAATAACAAATATGGGATTCTATGGGGAACAATAATAACAATATGGGGACTACATGGGCACAAAAATAACAATAAGGGGTCTACACTGACAATAACAATGAGGGAATGCATTAGTATTATAAGGAACTAATAGTGAAGGATCTACATTGAAGAATCAAAACCTAGATCAAAGGAGGAAGTCTACTTCAAAAGAAGTATTGGGATCATCAAATAATCAAGGACAAAGCCTTATTTCTACTCAATGTGAATAGATCTACAAATCAAGGCAACTAGAATTCTACATCAACAAGAGCGTTGGATCCTATAGTCTTTAGCAAAAGACCACAAAGACCCTCATCAAGATGAAGAGATCTACAAAGCAAGGCAGCCCATAGTATAGAGAAGTATTCTAGGACTAAGATCACATCATATTGGAGATCATAGAAGCATTTATGATCTGCACTCATTCACTACCAAAGAGTTCGAAGTATCTTGAAGGAAAGAATGCATTGTCATCATCTTCGAAAGCTATAAGGAAATCTCCATATCATTGCAGAAAGGATCCCCTCCTTATCCTTAAAGAAGATCATCTAAGGAAGCATCAAAACATCCTCATCAATCACCATCAACAAAGGAAGCTAGATCTAAAGGAATTGACATCATGAAAGGAGCAATCTCCTTTATTAATGAAGGGTTTTTCATTTGGAATAAGATCATCCAAAAGGAGCACTAATACATCTTCTTCCACCACCATCAAAGTGATCAAGTTGAAGATTTAATCTTCACTTGCCAATTAAGTATTTTTGCATGGAAAAGGAGAAGAAAGTGAAGTCGTTGAATATATCAATGAAAGGGTCTCCATTGAATACATGGAAAGGTATTCTTATGAAAGGTCCCCTCATGTAGCATAATTAGAGACATCAAAGAGATATATATGATAAGCTGGTAGAACTATTCTATGAAGATGTGATAAAGAAGGTCACATCAGTTATATCCGATCTACACAAATTGAAGGTATCAAAGGATAAATGGTTATCTTCATAAGATCTCAATTGCAAGATCTAGGATGAAATAATTTTCATACAACTAACTGATGAAAAAGGTAACAAATGTCTATGAGGATAAGAAGGCTATTTCATTCAACAACTTGTGGTTTCTATCCAAGATAGAAGAACACTCAAAAAGATAGATGGAAGTCTAAAAATATGGAGACCGTTGACAATGGATATCTTTGGGAGATATGTCAACATGTATGCAAGATGTTGATGAAAATTGGAAGATGTCATGATAAAAGACCACCACAAAGGTAATTTTGATTTAAGTGTTCATTTATTATTTTTGAATAAATATCTAGATGGGTTTATGCAAGTTTGCAATGGGAAGAACTATGGATGTCTTCCAAGAGGACCATATAGAAGGATGTAAGATACTTCTGGAAAATATGGCATGAAGAAGGCAGCATTACATGAAGCAAGGCCATATGAAGGCTAATGGATCACTTTCTAATGAAAGGAATAATGACATGACTGACTCATGGATGAAAGTGATGGATGGTCTATTCCCTATGAATAAGCCCCAAAAGATGAAGACTCCTTGACAAAGAAATTCATGACATCGAAGGAAGGATCTCTTCAAGAAGCTAGTTGCGGAGCTGCTGTAGGTCCCTAATTAAGAAAGAGCCTAAAAACAAGTTTCTTACTTGGAAGAAACTTGGAAATTCCTAAGCCAAGAGGGAAACTTAGGTATATTCCTTCCGTAGGAATGAGTACATCATGGTCTTGGAATTGATATTTCCTTCCTAATTGAAAGGGAGAGATATGCACATCGTTCTGGTCTTCACCTGTGAAGATAGAATGAAGGATTGGGTAACCATTTGGAATTTGATACTCTTTGAGGATGAAATAGGGCATCCAAGATAAGAGTAGTCGTGGACCAATATTCTATGAGGACTGGCTATCCAAGATAAGAATAGTCCAAAGTAGGTCATACTCTGTGAATAGCCGGGTAGAGTATGTACCTTGAGAGACAATGATTATGGTGTCTATGAATCATTGGTCTCACCAGCATTATGCTCTGATCATGTGGATAGATTTGTTAGTCAAGGCCTTGTTATGTGACAATGTTAGTTGATATGATGATGGGTTACCAATCTGATTCTTCTTATGAGAAATTCTTCAGATTGAGAACGACCAAGTACCATTATGAATACCTCCCTAGTTAAGAGGGAGTGTTGTAAAGTGTAACTAGGTTTGGTATTCATAATGACATGTAATTATGATCTTCGTAAATGATGAAAAGAAGAGAATAAAATTATTTTTTTAATGCCTTGCTTCATGGGTTTCATGAGAAAGAGTTTTTATCTAGATGGCTCGCATTAAGAGCCTTAGGATTATCATTAAAGTCATAGAGTCAATTTTATGTATGGAGAAGCCCTACTTGGGGATATCACAAATGTATTATAGTCTATAGAACTGTAAAATAGCCCTCCAAAGACAAGCATGGTTCTCATATTCATGTCGGCTTCAAGAAGGAATAAAAAAATCATGTTAGCTCACAATTAAGAGACACATCCCTTCATTGAATACATGTCATCTTATATGTATGGGCTGACTACTATATATAGGCGTGTAAGGCATTTTCATTTTTCATAGTTCAGATTTCAATCTCTCTGATTTTTTTGGATGGGTATTACAAAGACAAGTTCGATGGAAGGGACAGCGAAGAAATGAAGGGAAAGTAAGGGTCGATCTCAGTCAATAAGAATTTGGATCTCACTTTGCATTCGGATGGAAGTTATAGTGCACATTTCATATCTCCATGGAGAAGACAATTCAAAGGTCTCTCTGTATTTCGAATGGGAAGTAATATATAAGAAGGAATTTTTGTATGAAAAAGTATTGAAGGGAAATAAGATCCCTCTAAAGCTCAGATCACAGTGGCAGCAAGACAAATCAAAGTTAAGAAATTCAGATGAATGAAGGGATAGTGAGGTGCTACCTTATAGTGAAGAGTCTCTCTGCCTTGGTGTCACATCAAGTGCAAAAAGGCAACTACAACTTGTTGGTGATACTATTGTAATGAAGTATCGTCTCAGTGATAAGGGCTTGGTGAAGGAAACAATGTTGTCAAGGCAATGATGTAGATCTCGATATTAAGGCAATGATGAATATATCGATGGAAGAGGAGTCAGGAAGAGGATTGACTAGAGAACGTGTCTTGGCCTTGGAGTGGCTAAATAGGTCAAGTGTATTGGTCTTGGTATTCTTCAATTGGAATCTCTATAACAATCATTTTTGTGGGTTTTCCTCTAAGAGAGTGAGAGGTTTTGGCCTTGGTTGATAGGCTACATTCCATGCCTCTTGTCTATTTATGTTCATACATTGGTCACTATTTGATGAAGAAGAAAGCTAATAATTCAAGAAGAAGAAGATTCTAATCTAATGAACCAAAAGGTATTCACAAGTAGTTACTAATCAAAAGAGAAATCACCTAATGCTAATGCCCTATATTTCTCAACAGGAGGGAGGAAGAAGAAGAAGAGGAGGAGGAGGAGGAGAGGAGGGATCACGATGAGTTGCTCCAGAAGAAACAGGAAGAGGAAGAAGAAACGAGACAAATAGGAAAAGAGAAGTTGACGCAATCCCAGGAGGAGTAAGTAGCATAGAGGCTAGAAGAAGAATAGTTGACTCAAGATCTGGAAGAGGAGCAGTTCGAGGAAGAATATACCATCCATCTAATGGAGGAAGAACCAGATACTCCAAGAGAATATCCTCTCACAGGAGGTCATCTTCCATTTGGAGAGATGGGGATCGAACCTCCACCAGCAGACCAAGTCATGGATGTATGCAATGTAACGTTTTATCAACTAAAGAAGAGGATTATGCAACAGAGGAATAGATACTTCCCTAATGATCCTCAAAACCTAGTCTCAGTCGCTACAAAGAAGGTGATAACCTCTAAAACTAGGAAAAATCCTAGTGCAGTCATGGTGACAATTGTTGCATTCGTTATAGCAGCACAGGATAACTCTAAGTACTTATTAAATGAGAATGGCAGGATGAGAAGAGAACTTTCCGTAGTGAAGCAACAGGTGAAACATCTTGCAACATAAAATTAGCAGTTGTCATCACAAGGTGTAAACACTGCAAAGTGGCATTCAACCATGCAAGAAGAACTGGGGCCAATGGAGGACACTGTGGCATGACTATATGATGAGATGATACTTATACAATAGTTCATGGATCCTCTCATTGACATTCATAAGAACACACATGAAGTGGTTAAACTCCTGAAGCTAGAAAATAGAGTAGTTGATCAGATGCGAGAGTGAACTACAAAATATCTAGATGCTCTGCGGAATTTGAAAAAAAAGGACAAGATTGCCACAGAAATAGACAAAGTTTTGTTGAGACTCCAACAACAAAACAAATTTAATATTGGAGCACAATCATTTAGTACTATGGCTGCATATAACCAACTGCATAATGGGTTTGTGTCTATAGCACAAAATCATGGGATGCCTTCCATCGAATCTCTTGAAGCGATTAGAGGTAAAGAAGTCATCTTCAAGGAAATCAGGGAATATATTGAATAAATCAAGCAGGAAATGAAACATGAAGGCTTGGTGGTAACCAAAGAATTATCCAGTAGTATGCTTTTGCACTAATCAAAAGTGCACATGAAGCTCTCATGGTTTTGGAATAATGTACAATCAAGATCCAAGAACATACTGATAGAGGCGCTAGAGGTGAAAATGTTGTACAAAGGGAACTTTCCAGTTCTGGTCGAAGCCATCGCACAAGAGTTCAGAGCATGGAACACTTACATTACAATTGAACTCCACGAGGAAGAAAATGATTTATCCATTTGATGAGTATTTGTCCCTTTGTTATTTTTTCCTTATTAGGCCACTGTCTCATTTGTAAATTGTCTTATGTAATAAATGTTATGTAATGAAGTCCAAAGGACACATGTGGAATGTGAAAAGCCACACTTGGATTGTTATAAGTCATATAGAGAATATGAATAGTAATAAGAGTTGAAGGGTCATGAGGGAGCTCAAAGGTCATTGTATTTGTTATAAATGGATCCTCATAACTCAAGCAAATGGGCTTTTTGGAAGGCTTATATTCTAGAGGTATTGCCTTGGATTCTCTTGCACAACATAGGAGATAGATCATTCTTTGGAGAAGCAAGTTGTGGCTTCATCTTCCATTATTGGATATAGTGTTTCATTCATGTAACAATATACTTGGGATATTAGACTTTTAATCGGAACCTCAATGTGACAACACTTCTTCATACATGTATCCTAGATGTAGTTGGACTATTCTAGTTATGTTTATGGTATATGTCATTGCATACACATACTAAGTTAATGAACTAATCCGTTTCTTAGCTATGGCTATTATTGAATGAGTGTTGTTATACTTTAAAGAGTGTTGTTTATTATGTGGACTAATCTGAAGGTATTCAACAAGTCTTTCTCTTTACCCTGGGTCCCCCTTTAGGATAGTACTATTACTTTCTAACTGGTGGCTCATTTCCCTCACCAGCCATGGAAGTCTCCCTCGTATACCTTACATTGGATGTCTCACAAAGCTCACATTCTTGCTACCCCAAAGTAGTGTGTGTTCTCTTGTGTTGGTTGGTACCCAAGGCATATCTTTAAATCATTCCAACAGTGGTTGGACCGTATGACCGGATGGGACTCCTACACCAAATGGTGTGAGGTCTAATTGAGACTTCACATCGGGGAGATCCCCTTACAATGTTGGCGGAATCCATCACTGTCAACATTTGTGGCTCTAGAAGGAGGACCTGATAACAAGTTGAGCTAGTGAAGTTTGTTTGAGTCACTTATCTTCAACATCCTCAACCCAAATCACAATCCCGAGGTGTTTTCGGAAGCTTTAAATATTTCAATTCCGTGGAATTTTTACATAAGTTTTCATGTTTCAAATTATATGGCAAGGGTACAAAAACCATCCTTGATTAAGTTGTTGAATTTGTCCAATTTTGTTTCTTGAATGGCATTTATTTAGAAGAAATACTTGCACTATTGTTTACCCTTAGATTGGATGGTCGTGCAAAGAAATGGTGCTACTCTCTATACATTGCTTCTATTACATCTTTTAAACATTTGGTTAATGAAATTCCTCTTGTTTTCGATAAATCTGAATATCAAGATTTTATTAATGAAATTGATCAACTTAGAATGGATTTGATTGAATCTCTTGAACATTTTTCCAATCAGTTTCTTCATCTTTGTTATCAATTTCTAGATGAGGATGTGGACTAGTAGTTCTAGAATGAAATTTTTTGTTTCTTAGTTCGGATGTCAAGGAAATATTTTGAATCATATTCATCATGTCCTCCTAATCATGAATAATTTCAGCATCCCAAGGAAGAACTGGATATGTTTTTTGTTCCTTGTCCTCCCCCCTTCGATGTCCCATATGTTGGACCTAAGCCAATCACTAAATTGAAAGATGAATTTGTTGATGAAGAACTTACCTTTGTTTCACATCTCTCCCTCAATGGTGATTCATCTAATCTTATCAAGCAACCATCCTCAAATCTTGATATTCCCCAAGTCGATCCTTAACCCATTGATCAAATCGAATCCTTTGATAATCATGACCCAGATGGTTTTCTTCTCTCTGAATAATATGCTAATGATTTTTCAAGTAACATGGATGAATCTTTGTTCCTACATGAAGATTTGGCTTTGTAGGAATTTCAAATGGAGTCTAATGAAATTATCGAAGATTTTATTTCAGGTATATCTCTGTTTCATCAAGTAAATGATATGCTTATTATCGAAGAATCTTGCAGTAATCTTAAAAATATATCTTCCGTTGAATCTCATGATTTAAATATTGACTCTTGTTTCAATAAACAAGTATCTGTGTTTTCCCATATTGATTATCGATCTTGTCAAGATTCAAAGCTAAGTTAGGTGAGTAGGACACTTCAGCCTACACTGATGGTTATTTCAGGTTCTTTCCACCATGATGGTATTTGTGATTTCGATCAGTTTATTTATTTTTTGCACAACTTTTTCATTGATGTCATATCATGGGATGTTGACTCCCTCCTAAGGGATGTTTATTTTATGCGCGTAAAAAAATTTAACCCCCAGGGAATGAAACTTAATCTAGTTATTGAACTTCCATCACTACATCCCATCTCAACAAAATCTCTAATCTGTAATGTAGAGACAAAGAACAATCTTAAGGAATCTTTTTCATCGTCCATTGAAGAATTTCATGTGCACGATAGCTTGGATTGTGGTCAACTTTATGACATTGTTTATGACATGGATTTGTCTTTATTTAGTTGTTTCCATGATCCTATTGTGGATTCATTAGAATATTCTTTTAAATCTGGACCCATGCATCATGGCCTGTACTTGCATGCACTTAGTCGAGTCATGTTTGGTCATAGGTTGGGCAGTGTTTGATGTTGTCAAGTTTATTGCTTGAAAGAGAAGTTGAGTGTAATACATCGTTGTGGTTGCACTTCCTGTTTCTATTGGTTAGTATAGATGTTTGCATGGTTTCTCTTATTCATTGCATTTCTTCTTGTTTTGTTTCTACACGATCACATCTTCTAGTTTAAAAGTTGGGAGAAATTTCTATGGTTGCACTGGAAGTTCCATTTTACATAATCTAACCTTGAACTATTTAGTTGAGGATATGTTACTTTTCATGTAGTTGGATGCATTGCATTATGTTTTCATTTTTCATGTTTCAATTTTATTCTTTCGGTTCAACATGTTTTTGAATAAAACCAATTTTGAGCTTCAATATGATGTGGCTTAACTTTTGTGAAAGGAAAGATGTAGTACAATAAAACCCTTGACTTATCATTTACCCTCTTCCTTGATTTGGTTGATCTCTTTTTAGTTGATGATTTTCGATGGAAAACATGATCCTTTAGTTGGGAAACTGTAAACAAACCATGAGACCCACATATTTTTAGGATTCTCTTAACTACACTCAGTTCTGTTATGAATATATGTGTTTTTGCTTATCTATCTATGCAGAGTAAGATAATAGGAATAATTTTAGTGAACAAAGCATCATAGGTATAAAACTTGTCTTTGAAGGACAAACCTCCTCTACCCTCAATAAGTCGGGATCCATCTTCTGCCTGTTGAAAAATAATAAGTTCCTATGCATAGTCCTATTTAAAAGAAAAAAATAAAGGGTGAAAGAAGAGAAAGGATTCCTGCGCAGGGAGGTTAAGCAAGTGACTTCACTGGGGTGTTGTTCAGGCTTGCTGACAGTGAAGCACTATTTGTGTTCCAGAAGCGATTCCGTCAGGGTATTATTGAGGCTTGTTGGCGGCAGAGAAACACCAGAGATGTAAAACTCATACTCTAATTACTTTTATTTCGCCATGCTTTATTACCCTCGCTTACATCAACATGATATCGATATGGCTTAATTTATGTTTTGTTACATCGAGTAGTGAAATTGGGAAGACTATATCTTTAACTGGGTATGAATGGGGAGCTAAAGGTAACTCACTGATTGAATTAATAATTCCTGAAGAAATGAGACTTTGTGTTTACAATGAAACCATTTTAGAGAAGTTGGAGTTCTTCCAGTGTGTCTCCAAGTGTTGTCGCTGCGACAACGACCCTCCAAAATCTTTTCCTATATTAATTTTCGAGCGTAATCTAACTGTTGTTTTAATCCTCTTAGTGTCATCATGTTGTTTGTTTGGTTATCTATGTGTTTTCTCATAGTGTTGAATCCTCCTAAGTTAATGTTTCCTAAGTGTTGTCACCTAACCTTTAGAAGCGTTCAAGTTATCTAACCCATGATTAGGTGAACACGTGATTTTTCTTGACTTAGAAAATTTCCTTATCGCCATGCACGTTCTCGAAAAGCACATAAAAACAAGGAAAAATCAAACAAAAGCAAGAAAACCACCCACAAAAGAAAAAGTGCACTTTAAGTTGACGAAGACAAGAACTTAAGTTGAGCACACTCCTTCTGGATGAAGAAGTGCACCCTCCTTGAGTACATTCCTTCATGCTGAGCAAGTGCACCCTACCTGGGCACACTCCTTTGTGTCGAAGACATGCGCCCTCTTTGGTGCATGCATGAGCCAACTTGTTGCATGAGGGCGCATTCCTAGAAAATAGGATCCCTCTTAACTTATCTTAACTAACCCTTTTATGTGACGACAAGTGGCAATCATGCATGAATCATTTTTGCTTGTTAATTCCTTTAAATCAACTCAATTAATCATTCTTCTTTCATAATCATTCCATCTGAGTTGGGCGCACGACTGGGGAATCAATAATCTCTTCATCAACCAGTGCTGCAAGGAAGTTTTGCATGCCAAATATTTGAATTTCCTTTCATGATTATTATTCTTACTTGTCTTGCTTCGTTTTTTAGTTTGTTTGTTGGCATTTTTGCTCAAACTTCACATTACAAGTGTTAATTTTCTATCACATGCAGTAACTCTTCATATTCTTGAAACCTTTCATCTTCCACCCTGAATGAAGCAACAACTATATAACCATGAAGATGTTTCTTCTCCTCATCTTATCATCAAATCTTTCCGATTAAACTTATCTATGAGCTTCCGATAGGCAGAGCGCACTTCTTGAGCTCAAAAATCGATTAGCCTAAAAAAATGTGCCCTGAATAATCAATTTTTCTACATGATCACGTTACGAAGACATGAAGCATCTTCCTTTAGCCCTTCTAAGTGCTACAATACACCCTATTGGCGTTAGAGTACATGGGCACATCACAAAGACACAAATCATATTCCTTCGACCCTTCAGAGTGCTACAGTATTCCCTCCTTACTTTTTGAGCGCATGAGCACGTGGTGAAGGCCTAAGGTCTTTTCAACCCATTCCTTCATCCCTTCGGAGTGCGACAATGCACACTCTCTCTCTCCTTGAGTGCATGAGAACATCACAAATACATGAAGCATCTTATTTGATCCCTTCAGATGCTACAATGCACCCTTAATAATTTTATCCACTTGCTTGAGCGCACTGCAAATCCCTAAATGACCCCTTACACTCCTTCATGCTTTGAAAATGCACCCTCCTAGTTTTCATGCCCATTTTCTCTTGCATGCAAGTTATTTTTCATTGTCGTTCATAGATTTTCATTTCCAATAACATGTGATGGCTCTTTGTACATGATTTACAAGTATTGGTGCATAGTTAGTTGATTTAAAGTGATCTTGTTATTATGAGTGTGCTCCCACAAACAATTGTTCGTGTCACAGTGTTGTCACTCTTTCATCATATGTTGGAGACATGCCACCTCGTAAAGTAACCTCTAAATAAATTTTAGAAGCAAGCCCTAATGAAACTATCAAAGTTGTAAAGCTAAACATTCTTATATATGCAGACACTCAGTGCTTTATTGGCAAAACTTCAGAGGTCACATGGATAAAGATCTATAATAAATTCATGCGGGAAAAGTTTTTTGAAGACTTAGGAAATGTGCATGCATACATCAACATGAAGAATTCCAGGATGCATAGGATCACATGCACATTCCCAGTCATTCCATGTGCAAAGGTTATTGAATGAATCATCACACATATGGATGACTCTCACATTGTGCTACGCAATGAGAGTGGTTGTCATCTCAACACCTATTCTAGTGAAGAAATGCAGACATATTATAAGATGCTCAAGCCTAATGAATATGAAAATGAAAAAATTTACATGATATGGGCCACTCCTGACACTAGTGATATTATCAAATCATGGTGTCAAGAGCCTGCCAAGTTTCACCATCACCCATCCACAGTCTATCCGATAAAGATCCTCAGAGTGGTATATCAATACTTGATAGCCATGTATTATCGGTTGTATGGGTGTAAGAATATTGAAGTGTTTGAAGAGAATTGGATATATACACTCAATCTGGTGATGACATGTGGCAGTTATTTCAATTGGGTGGATATGTTATCATACAAGTTGCAACATCACATAGGGTAGGCAAAAGCATCTTTAAGGGTGAACCAAGCACCATAATTTTACATGTCTGCATTTCTCCTTGACATAATCTATGCATAGTATGTGTTCCCATGATTATATTGGAACTAGAACCCTAAAGAGAAGTTCCCAGTTTATTTCCACTGTAGAGTGTTATCAGAAGCAAGCTTCAGAGGTGTATATAAAAAATTGGTTGAACACTTATTTTCAATTATCTTTCATATGATATTTGAGATTGATCCTCCTTGCATGAACAATCAAGTGAAGGAGTCACTTTGAGATGTTGTGGACTCGTTTGCATCTCCCAAGGGTACATACATCAGGTGCTTTGGTTGTCAGAAAACCTTTCATCTCATGTCGCTATATGCGACTAACAAGGTGGTCATGCAAGAAGTGGAAAATTAGTTGGACAAGAGCTTTTCAGGAATTATTCAAAGAAGGAAGAAAGTCCCTTGGACTGTCTTTCCATTTTGGATCAATTTATATGAGTTAAAGAGCCACAAAGCCAAAACAATAGAAATAAAGGATTTGGATCAGTTACACTTCACCACTAAATAATTCCATGGATATGATCCCAAGAAAATTGAAAAGCAACATTGTCAAAGAATTGGATGGGGTATTCATCAATGACTATAATAGAAGATGAAAAGATAAAGAATTGGTACAACGCAAACATGAAGGCACATCTAGGCATGGAGACCAGTTCACCCCATGACCCGTAATCTCCATACTTGCAGGTGCATGAGGGGGAAGAGATAACCCCTCAAGTAAGGAAAATGGCTCCTAAGAAAAGGATCAGGTATGACTCGACAGGTGAGAGCAACAAGAAATGGAAAGTCAATCCTTTAAAACATGAGCTAGTAAAGCACAATAAGAGAGGGGGAGGAAGAAGAAGAAGAAGAAGAAGAGGAGAGGAGGGAGCATGATGAGTTTCTCTAGAAGCATGAGGAAGAGGAAGAAGAAAGCAGAAGAATAAAAAAGATGAGGCATTCTTAGGAGGAGGAAGCAACACAAAGGCTGGAATATTAACAGTTGACTCAAGAGCTAGAAGAGGAGTAGTTCGAGGAGGAAGATACCATCCAACCAATGGAGGAAGAACCAGAACTCCAGGAGAACATCCTCTCACTGGAGGTCATCTTCCATTTGGAGATATGTGGATCACACCTCCACCAAGAGACTGAGTCATGTATTTATGCAACATAACATTTGATCAACTAAAGAAGAGGATCATGCAAAAAAGGAATAGATGTTTCCCCAATGATCCTCAGAACCCAATCTCAGTCTCGATAGAGAAGGTGATAACCTCTAACACTAGGAGAAATCCTAGGGAAATCATGGCGGAAAATGTTGCATTCGCTAAGTGACACAGGATAAATTTGAGTACTTGTTGAATGATAATTCCAGGCTGAGAAGAGAACTTGCCACATTGAAGTAATAATGAAACATCTTGCGGCATAAAATCAACGGTTTTCATCACAAGGTGTAAACACTGCAAAGCGACAACCAGCCATGCAAGAAGATCTGGGGCCATTGGAGGACACTATGGCGCGACTATATGATGAGAAGATACTTATACAGTAGTTCATGGCTCCTCTCATTGACATTCATAAGAACACATAGGAAGTGGTTAAACTATTGAAGCTAGTAAATAGAGAAGTTGATCAGATGTAGGAGAGAACTACAAAATATCTAGATGCTTCGGAGTATTTGGAAAAGAAGGACAACATTGTCCCAGAAATAGATAGAGTTCATTTGAGACTCCCTCTGCAGAACTACTCACATCTTGGAGAATAGTGGGTTAGTACTATGGCTTTATATAACCAACTGCATAATGGGTTTGAGTCTCTAACACAGAAACATGGGATGGTCGTCATCATATCTCTTGAACCGATCAGAGGTAGAGAAGGCAATGGAACATGAAGGCATGGAGGTAACCAAAGACATTATTTAGCAGTACACATTTTCATGGTTGTGGAATAATGTACAGTCAAGCTCTAAGAATATACTGACAGAGGAATTGGATGTGAAAATTTGGTACAAAGGGGACTTGCCAGTTCGGGTCAAAGCCATCGCATATGATTTCAAAGCATGGCACACTTACATTAAAAGTGAACTCCATGAGGAAGAAAATGATTTATCCATTTGATGAGTCTTTGTCCCTTTATCAGTTTTTTCTTATTATGCCACTATCTTATTTGTAAATTATCTTATGTAATAACTATTGTGTAATGAAGTCCAAAGGACACATGTGGAATGTGAAAGGCCACACTTGGAATATAAAACATATAGAGAATATGAATAGTTATAGGATTTGAAGGGTCATGAGGGAGATCAAAGGTCATTGTATTTGTTATAATTAGCTCCATATAACTTAAGAAAATGAGCTTTTTGGAAGGCTTATATTG
Organism: Pinus tabuliformis; assembly: GCA_031772625.1. Lineage (NCBI taxonomy): Eukaryota > Viridiplantae > Streptophyta > Pinopsida > Pinales > Pinaceae > Pinus > Pinus tabuliformis. The sequence goes on along the minus strand of CM062806.1, from coordinate 740,850,091 downwards.
TAGAGGTCTTTCCTTGGCTTCTCTTGCAAGACGTAGAAGAAAGATCATTCTTTGAAGAAGCAAATTGTGGCTTAGTCTTCCACTATTAAATATAATGTTTCATTCATTTAGAAGTGTACTTAGGATCTTACACTTTTAATCAAAAGCTCAATGAACTGACACTTCTTCATACATGTATCATAGATGTAGTTGGACTATTCTAGTTATGTTTATGGTATATGTCGTTTCATTTACATACTAAGTTAATGAAATAATTCATTACTTAGCTATGGCTATTATTTGATGAGTGTTGTTATACTTTAACGATTGTTGTTATTTTGTGGACTAATCTGCAGGTATTCAACAAGTCTTTCTCTTTACCCCGAGTCCCTCTTTAGGATAGTACTATTACTTTTCTAACAAGTGGCTCATTTCCCTAGCTAGTCGTGGAATTCTCCATAGTATACCTTACATTGGATGTCTCACGAAGCTCACATTCTTGTTGTCCCAAAGTAGTGTGCGTTATCTTATGTTGGTTGGTACCCAAGGAATATATTTAAATAATTCCAATGGTGGTTGAACAGTATGATCGAATGAGACTTCTACACCAAATGGTGTGAGGTCTAATTGGGACTTCACATTAGGGAGATGCCTTACAATGTTGGTGGCATCCAACATTATCATATTGTGAGTCATAAATAGGATTTTCTAGAGAAATCGTCTTGATTCCACAAATTTTTTTTATTCCATGTTAATGTAAGAAAAATATTAACAACGGAGATTTATTGTGATCCTAAATAAAAGAATTTTAACATTCGTATTCACACTAGGACAAAGGAAGCAACTTGAATGGCTCATATTTAAACCCAATTATTACTTGTTAATTTTAAAAACATATAAGCATAGATCTATTATGATCCTGAATAAAAAAGCTTCAAAATTGTTCTTTAAACTCAAGCAAAGGAAGCAACTTCAAGACTCATCTTTAAACCAAAAATAAAACTTTGAACGTTTAAAGCACTTATAGATGATGATTGTTCCAACAAATCACCAATATTGTTGGTCGTATCATGCCAAATACCATGGGGTATGATTCCTTCCTCCTCAACAATACTTCATCCCAAATTGTGAATGTGATCATGCATTTTACTCTTATATTGTCTGTCCACTTTAAATAAACACTTGTTATCGATATTTAGAAGCCCCAAGGAACCCCATATTCTTGTGGTCGTATCTTTGTCTTCCCCTATCAAAATTCTAAGCCTTTCTTGTATTAGGTAAATGGTGAAGCCGACTCAATATCTCTTCCCCATAAGATCTTTCATTTTTTCCAAAGAGAAGTGCCCCAATTACTTTCATAGTAATAATGGTAATCTGTGACACAACATTATAAATTGATGTAACAGATCTATGAATTTCGGTTTTGGATGTGGTTGACCAAAGGCGTGAAAGCAGAAAAGGTATTTAGAGTGTTGTTTACTTAGCCCCTCTAGCTCATAAATGGATGAGCTAGAGAACTTTCTTGTCACGAGATATAACCAAGATCAATCCGTTGGGGTTCATGATATGTTTAAGTGGAAAAAATGCTTCTAGTCGAGAGGCTTCATCTAGTCATCTAAAATGATGAGAATATGAGAGGAAGAAAGATGTCTTACAAGCATTAATGTGCCTTTGTGAATGTTATCTATTGGTAGATCCAATTCATTCAACTCCTTAAGGAGTTTCCTCTACTAGGAAGGAAGAGCTCCCTTAGCTGCGCTTTCTCTGACATCATATAAAAATCACAATCGATTGTTTTTTGACATCCTCTTACTAAAGAAATTGTGGTTGGAGTCGTCTTACCCACACCACTTGTATCCACAATCTCAACAAACTAGGGCTTCTACGGCCATAACATCGTGCTTTCAAATTCTTTTAATTTTTCTTTTAGCCCAGTTGGGTGTTGGACAACATACTTCAGTGGTGTTATGTCGCATAATTTAAACATGCATCACAACAAATCATCCAAGAGTTGCCCCACATTAATGAACATTACCGTAAAATAAAAGTTAAGGAGCACCTATATAACGCCTAATAGTCATATAAATTAAAAAGTAAATCGAAAGAGGAGAGTGGGAGAGAAGTTGAGGTCATCCCCCATTAAATGTCTTCGAATCGGAACCACTTATTTGTTCAAGCTCAAAAAGAGGTCATCTCCAATTCTAAATAGTCTTTGAGTCGAATCACTACTTAATTTCATGGTTTCTTAGGGCTTCAACATACGATCCTTTACTCGTCCACCTCAACTCAAAATAATTGACTGCATAAAAGACATGAATAATAGTAACCTCATTTGGGCTCAACTGAAATTCATTTAACATGTGCAAGAGTTTGTCTAAGCAACTTTTTTATTCTGCATAAGTCAATGAGAAAATGGCGATGTGGATAAAGGAGGTTTTGATGCCATGTAGTATTTGAGAAGTTATATTTTTCCCAACTTCCAGTTCCTGCTTGTCCATAAAAACTCGCAATCCACGAAAATGAAGACTACGATATAGATCAATGACGAAGGAGATCTTCACGTCAGGGCCATGATGATTGATAAAAACATCGTAGATGTGATAAGAAGTCAGGGAAGAACACAAGGCCATAGAGTAAGAGGAAGAAGCAACAAAATCATTGTCATTGTTTCCAGTTTTTCTTCTTTTTCTTTCCTTTTTTTTTCTAGTTAAGATTAACCTAAATACCCAAGGGGGATTTGAATCGGTCACCTATCGCAAGGAATGCTTTAACAACTCACCGATTCACCGTCAATCCAAAACCCCGTGGGCTTTGTTTCCGGTTCTTTTGTCTACCATTAGAATATGGATTTGGATGAATAAAATAGACAAAAAGATAAGATCGATATAATAATAACAAAAAATGAAGGGAAAGCAGGTTGCAGGTAAGCGTGAAACAAGAGAGATTGTTTTAAAGAGTCATCAAAGCGGATTGCACTACTGGCCAAGCAATGATTATTGTGGGTGTTCGGCAGTGGGGATGTAAATTGTGCATCACAACTGGCTACATACAGTTGACACATTGTGCTGGGTAATTAAAAGATAAAAATGAAATTGAAATATGCAATAGAAAAAAAATTGTGTTTTGGTTTACGTTAGAAAAAATATTTGATGAGGTTAAAGCATATTTCATAGGTATGGATTTAATAATACACATTCCTTGAAATTATATATATATATATATATATATATAATTAATTAATTTCAAATATCGGATCGTATGAATTTATGTTTAGAGTCTTAGCCACCAGAGGTATTCACTTTGTTTTTAAATTTTAGGGTTATTTTATTTATTGTTTGGGTTTGATTAGAAATTACATTTGATGATTTGAGAGGTTATCAAAAGTAACCTTAATGTGATGGATGGGATGAATTTTAAATTAAAATAATAATAATAATAATAGAGTTATTGAATTTTTATTTTACAGTGGGAAAGTCTATTATAATTAGGTGGTCAAATTAATAGTGAAAACAATTATTTCTGGTTGTTATCATCATTTTTATTTAAGGAAAACTAAATCACATGTAATTACTCACTAGTGGTCTTTAAGAATGTAGGCTTTCACTCTTGCCAAATAGCTTTAAGGCTTGGGTTGTTAATATGTTTTCTTACTTGTAAAAAAAGAAAACTCTAAACCAAACAAAAACAATTTTATAATTATTGAATATTCTATATATTACTCTATAACTATTATATATTTTTTTTAAATTACATCTATAATTATATAATTATTTGTTTTGTTTTGACATGATTTTAGCAAATGGTGAAAGGCGTAGAGTGTTGTTATTCTCACTAAGAGGAAAGAGCTTTCGACTGGGTTGTCACAGCGAGAAACAAAGGAATAACAAAGTTTTTGTTTAAATCAACACATTGAGAGAAGGATAATGAAGCAATTTAATTAGGTTATTGCAAAGACTCTCCTGATATTCTTCATACTTATAAAGTTTGGTGACGATGATCAAAGTTGGAAAATAGTGGTTATAATTGGATCATCAAAGTTGGAAAATGGTGGTTATAACTGGATAACATATTTAACTTTAACTATGGAGTGTTTTGAAGGTGTTTTTATTTTTTCCAAAATCTTGATTTTTGGGATATTGTAGTAGTTTTTTCAATCTTTAATAAAATTTACGAAGAAAAATATTAAAAAAAAAAGTCACAATTAAAAAAACTAACTTAGTTTAACTACACCACTGATACATTGCTTCACCAATTCGTTGGTTCATTTGACTAAGCTAATCACGAATTAAGGTTAATTATTTATTTTTCATTATCAAAGTTAATTTTCCATCGAAAAGATGTCCACTGTTAATAATATTGTGCAGATATGATATTTGAAGGTATAGTGACATGATATTTCCAAGGCTACTCTCGTGAATGATAATCGATAACTGCAAATAATGCAGGTTCATTTGAAGAACATATTCATCATTGCCAATAATGCAGGTTTCATTTGAAGAACATATTTATCATTAGGCAAGTTCATTTGAATAACAAATTCAAATATCGGCTTTCACTATAAATTATTGATGATAAAATTAATTTCCATCGGATACGTAGAAAGGTTGTCTATACTTAATGATATTGTCTATCCATTTGGTAGGGGGAACTATATGACATTTAGCAGTGATATGATACAATACTCTAATTTACAACATATATTTTATCTCCTAGTCTAGTTGGTGAGATGTGATGTGAGATTCAAAATTAACATGTTAAGCATTTGGCCAATTTTAAATTTTTGTCGTTAATCTTGTTTAGGAAGTGACACGGTTAAAATCAGTGATGAAAACTCTGTTCTAAATAGTCTTTAAGAAAAATTATTTTCTTAATTTAAAAAAGTTTCACATTATGTATTTACACTTTTGACAGTTGTCAATGCATTCATACATTTTCGTTTTCCTTCGTTCTTTCTAAACTGACCAACACATGAAGAGAGACCACCCTCGAAAACACCACAAACAACACTTGCAATTTAATATCCTTCATTTATACATGGGTTCATCTAATATAGACTTGGTTGAATTTACATTGCAAATTAACCAATGCGCGTTTAGTGGTGACAACATTAAATAAATTCCATGACATTGTTTTTGGCTGACCAATGGCATCACTCAAACCACTACCATCTACTAATTTTACCTTTTTCAATTTAGCATATTTTCCTATATACAACGCTTCGACCTGCATCAAATATATATTTGTGTAGATCGTGGAGAATCCACTATAAACATCAATATATCGAGATTAAATTTGATTAAAAAAATCCAATCCATGATGATTAAATTTATGTTCAGATTTGTTATATGGGGAAAAATAAAATATATGATTTATGTTGTCTTTATAAGTTCAATGAAAATGTATTGTTACATTACGTTACTAAATGGGTAAATGGTAAAAAATGGAAGACAAAGAGAGACATAGATGTAGGGAGGGACATAGATGTAGAGAGATGCACTTATGGGAATATGAGAGATGCAAATCTTAGGTGAGGCAAAGTTCAATCTGTAGAGTGACTACATTCACACTTGCATTCATCCAAGTAGAAAACACTTACATATATCAGACTACAAATTGGTTGAGAGGTTTGAACAACCTTTTCACAAATAAGATCTAAAATCTATACAATTTCAATGGGACATGACAAAGTGCTAATAATAATAGAATCTATAAATTTCTTCATTATTCTAAGACCCCCCTTAATGGAGAATGTGTTTTCTACCACACCTAAATGATTTCTAAATAATTTGTACCTTTTCTTTCTAAGAGGCTTTGTAAATATGTTACACCGAATTCCCTAGTTTGCATATTTTCCTTAAGAAAATGGTAATGAGTCTCAATATATTTTGATCTTGCATGTTACACCAAATTGTTGTCTAGTTTGATGGAGCTTTAATCATCACACTTGATAATTGTTGGTGTGTTTTAGTCTTCTCCCATATCTTCAAGAACTCGCCTCACCCAAATTGTTTCACAAGTAGCATTGCACAAAGATTTATATTTATCTTCAGTTGATGACAAAAAAATAGTTGGTTCTTTCTTCCTACTCCACACGACAATTCCAAATCCAAGGTTGAATGTATATCCTAAAGTTGATTTTTTTCATTACGATTTCTAGCCCAATCTAAATTAGAATAAACTTCCAAATCAACATCAAAGTAATCTATATATTCAATACCAAAACTAACAATCCATTTCATATATCAAAGGGCTTTCTTCCATATTTTTTAATGTATTTCACAAGTCTTGGCCATAAACCGACTTAGGATGTTGATTTCATATGCTATTTCTGGCCTAGCTGTAGTGGATAGTTTAGACTTCCCACTAACTATCAATATAGTGTGTCATCCACCTCTTTGGTCCCATCATCACTGTTGAGTTTAGCAATTTGTTCTAAAGGTACTGACACTTCCATATATTGGTCCTTTTTTAGCCTCTCTAAGAAACTCTCTTGTATATTTTCTGTGTGTAACCAATGTCTATTTAGCTTCTCTCCACATTTCAAGACCTAAGCAATAGTGCAACACCAAGGTCTTTCATTTTAAAAACCTATGGTAATTTCCTTTTGACTTCATCAATCAACCCATATGTATTACCAGTTATAATGAGATCATCAACATACAAACAAATAAAAACAACATGCCCCTTCAAGTCTGTCTTGATATGAAGGTTAGGGTGACATTTTCTTTTCACAAAAACTTTTTGAAGAAGGAAAGAGTTCATCTTCACATACCATGATCATGGTGCTTATTTCAACCCATATAAGACTTTATTTAATTTACAAACATGGTTCTCTTGACCCTTTTTTAAGATTCCTTCTAGTTGAACAAAATATACTTCTTCTTTTCATTCCCCATTCTAAAAAGTAGATTTAACATCTAACTGATATAGTTTCCATTTATATTTTGTAGCTAATGCAATCATTAATCTAATTTTATTTTAATTAGCTACAAGGTGCAAAGTTTTTGTTGATGGTGTTGGAAATCCATCAACCAAGGGGGTATCCCCAATGTGAATTCCCAATTAAACCTCATATCATTTGGAGTAGGAGCCCCATTCAAAGTATCGGCTTGGTTTCCATGTATCCTTGTAGATTTTCCTTGGCTACAAATTTCAGCACAAGAGAGTAATACACAGGTATTTTCGGATCAACAAGTGAGTATTCCTTGTGATATGTTCAACTGTGGAAACTATAAAGCTCCTTCTATTGAAAGGGAAGAGAAAATTTGGCCCTTTAAAGACAAGTAATAGTACTAATCTAGAAAAGGCACACGAGCATATACATATGAATGAATCATTGATCAACCAATGAAATAGTTCACAAGGAAGCAACAATTGTTAAATCAAATACAAAACACCTTCAACAAGATAAGTACCAAAGCCATCGAAATAGTTCAATTTCCTCAGTACAAATGAAAACAACATACATCAAAATATTCAAAGAATACTCTTACAATATTCACCACATATGCATGAAAGTGTGTTGGCTCAACGAACTTCTAAATCAAGTAAAAGTTCCAAGATGCATCAAGACAATGAATAACACTAGCCCCAGTAGTGGGGCATTAGAGCAGTCACTCGCTCCTCCAAAACAATTATCTTCCTCTCTAATGCCTGGTAGGAGGAACCAAAGTGAAAATTCCTTTACATGAGCAGTGAAGGTGTATATATAAAAAATGGGGTGATCCTTCACCTCCCTTACAACTCTTGGACTACCCTCATAATTGTTTGACTTCTCAATGACATTTCGACTTCCTATATGACTTTTCACATTACATGGATGACTCTTGGACTTCCACTTTACATTACATTTCCCAATATAGAATTTACATATTCCACAAAATGATGTGGCACATGATGACTCATGACATGACATGACATGAAACTGATGATAGGGAATGTGTGATGACATGGAAGTTTCAAGCCACTCCTTTATTTTTTCTTTGTCTTCTTGAAAGATGAACATGGTCTACTTCTTCCTCCTTGTGGCTTGAAGATAAGGAGTCTTCAATGTGTTCTTGGTCTTCGGTTGTTGTAGAAAAATGATGTCTCTTTGTCTTCCCTTGATTGGTTAGCATGTCTTTGCAGCTACAATGATGTCTTCTAGCATGGTATCCTTCTTCATCTCATTCCTCATTTGTTATAGACATTTTTGGGCACTGCAACCCCAATCCAAAATGTCCATAAACCAAGGGCTCCTAAGTCCCTAAAAGTGTTGTTCCAACCCCTAAAAGAACAAGGTCAGCTGATCATATCATCTCCCAGAAGTTCTCCATGAAAAACTACTCAAAACTGGTCAAAACTGGACCATCTCACCTGCTCCATGGACAAAGTGCGCTGCATCCCACCTAAATACACAGAGGGTGCGATGCATGTTGAAAATCCCTTCTATGGGGTGCGATGGGCGAGAATGGACAAATGAGAGATGCAGTGTGCGAGGTGGAAAATCATGGAATCTTCCATAAACTTCTCCTGTGACACTTGCCTCCCTGAATTCGCCCAGGGATGAGTAAGAGATCATCATTCTCCAATTGGAATCAAGAACTATCAGAGAGAGGACACTAATCAAACCCTAGAAGCTGACTCACCCCCCTTTCAAACATCTATATATGGATCCCTCATCCCAGAGATCCAGAGGCTGGAATTTTGTATCTTGTAAGGAAGTGCTATTGGTTTCTTGCTGCAACATCATAGTGTTGGGTGATCTAAGCTTTTCATGAGGTGAAGAAGGGCTTCTTGCTGAGAGGATGACGTTGGGTCAGAACAATTGGTTGTAATCCTCCCTTGCTTTTTTCTTGATATCAATAAAGCTATTCAAGTTTTCCTCCACATTCTTGCATATTTTATGATATATGTTTGTGTGTGGTCAATATACATCTGATCTTATATTGTTTATGCTAGTAGATCTTTGTTCTCGGATAGTATTGTGCTACTTTGATTCTACAGGTGCTCTTTGAAGCTGGGCTGACGAGGAAGCAAGCGGTAAGGATCTATCAGAAGGGAGAGGAATCAAGTGAGGAACCAAGCGCAAGATTGAGGTTGGTGTCTTCATTCCTCTCTTATCTATTTGTCATAAAGGAATACGAAAGTAGCTTTACTCTGTTTGTTTCTAAGGTTGCTACCACCCTTAGTGGGACTAGCAGTTCTGCATAGACACTATTCCCGGTAACAAAATGGCGACTCCACTGGGGAGCAACTAGATTGTTTGTTAGCCTATCTTTGTTTCTTTTATAAACTTATAGACGGAGCCTGAAGCCAAGCCAGCTAGCCTTCGAACTGCATTTGTTTTACGAATGCAAAGTAGATCAATGTTGCTTCAATCAATCTCTGGGTTTTGTTTATGAATTAAACAATCGATCTACAAACAGACTAATTTCCCTGAGTGGTAGCTCTAGTAACCTCCTTAGATCCACCTCTGTGATTTGCATATACTGAACATTGCTTTCTTGGCTTAAATCCCTGAACTGGATTGCAAATTGTGAGTAAAAACTCATTCAAAGTCTCGTACTGGTACCATCGCACCCTGCCTTAAAGGCAGTCTGCTTGCATCACACTTCCCGAGTGCAGTAGGTGCGCTGAAAGCAGAGATCCCTGTGTAACAGGTGCGCTGGTCAGATAAGGTTAACTCTACCTTAAGGCTTTGGTTTTTCACTCACTGTTTTCAGTCCTATTCTAGAGTTTAGCTGTCTATGGTCAGTGTATCTCTGTAAAAACCCCCTTCCTTTACATCTTTCCGCCTCCATAGTGCAAATAACTGTAAGTGTTTTTATGTATTTTGCATCATTTTCGGTTCTCTTTTGCAAAAAAGTAGCATAATCGAGCGGTCGTTCTTTGATCTGAAAGTGTCGTAGCTGTCATTTTCAGCCATAGAAGACAATCCCCTTGCTCTTGGTAGTTGATTATACAAGTTACTATTGCATATGATTTGAATTAGTAGTTTTTAAAGTGTCGAAAAGCAATTTTTCATTTCGAAATCGCAAAGTGTCTCTCTTACTTTCACTTCATTTTGAAAAGAAATTTGTTGAGTATTGTCGCTTTGGAAATAATTCAGATTTGCACTTAGCTTTATTATCATCACATACACTAAGAAAGCTGAAAAACAATACATGCATGTGCATTTGCATTTAGACTGCTTGTCGGTTTGATTTAGGACAGTGCATATAGTGTGTGCTCTATGCTCTATGCTGAAAGAAAATCATCCCTCTTTCCTTAGTAGCTAGGATTTTCATTGCTAAAAGAAGATTAAACGATTGTTTATCATCTTAGACTGCATTTTAGGAATTGTACATCTACATCATGCGGTGAACCTGAAAGGAAAATTTCTTAAGCAAGATCAACTATAAAATAAATTCAATGAATCTAAAAACGCTTTGGAACCTAATGCACAACATTTATAAGTCTAGGCTAGAGACGTGTTCTGGCATCGTAAAACATGGTAACTATTGCTTTCATTGTTGGTTGGGTGATTCCTCCATTTTGAGACGATAAGTGCCAATACAAACTTGTGCTCCTACGTACCGTCGAGTATATATTGGGAGACCATAATAGGCTTTATCCTTTATTCGTAGGAAGCCGTGTCTGCCGCCCTATCGATCGCAATGCATTGAACATAGCATTCGGGAAGATTGACTGCCGTACCGTAAAAAGTATTCTGCAGTTTTGCGATTGGTTCAGTAATCCCTCTGTCTAGATTTCCAGAGCAGTCTCTTTTGTTCCTTTTCAGACTCCTTAAAGGAAAAGGTCCATCTGAGCACTTGTTACTTCAGGCTCATTAAAAATCGAAGGCGACTAGAGTCATCTTTTGTTTTTTCTCGACTCTTAAAAATTGAAAAAACAAGTTGTGTCAAAGTGTCATAAAATTTATTTTAATCAGAATAACGTCATTGTTCCCTCGTTGGTCTTAGAAGTTAGTCTCCCTTCATCGCAAGTTATTGTAGAATCGCTAGGAAATCTTTTGGATAGACTAGATATGTCTGAACAACCGTCGACATCTATGACTGTTCCATACGACACAGCAGTGGCAGAGCCTCCTGCTGCTACTCCAACGATGTTCGCTGGTATACCATCTGTCCCGGAAAGTTATCAACAACAAGCCGGAGTCCAATCAGGGACTATTTCGATGACATGGTTAGTTCCTATTTCTTCATCCGGATTCTCATCTGGTATTTCTTATGTTGAAACTCAACAAATTGATCCAATGTGTCTTCAAAGGCCAGTCTACCCTTTAAGTACTAGATTGCCACCATATGGAGGACAGTATGCCTTTTCATTGTTCCCTCCCGGAGAACAACCATATGGGAGTTTACAACAAAGTTCAGGTCAAACTGGAATGACATCCAGCGGTTGGGCACCAATACTGCCTCAGCAACCAAGGGTTGTATATTCAATGCAACTAGTCCATCCCATGTCGAATACTCCCACTATACCTGCTACCATGACTGCATCACAAGTACAAGCGCTACCTGTTGTATGTCAACCCCAAGTTTCTCAGGTTGCAATACAACAACCTCTTGTCTCAGCGATTCAATCAAAACCTCAAGTTAGTGCCTCCTTATCTGGAGCGACTCAGGTTCAAACAAGTATTATGACTCCTCATCTTGGTCAATCGTCCAGTATTGGACAACAGAAAATGGTCCAACAACCATGGCTGGTTCAATCTCAACAACCGCAATTCCAGCAATCATATCAAGGACCTGAGCAACAAGTCTTTGTAAGTAATGGGCAACTGCATTTCCAAAGCAGTTATCAACAACCATACTATAATGGTTATGCCAATCAACCTTATCAAGGTTACCAGCATCAAATACATTATGCTGGTATGCAAAGACCCACTGCTCAGGCGATTCCATCTTATCCTGGGTATGCTTCGCCTAGCCTGAATCAACAGTTGCCCTTTGTAGCAACTCTAGAATTACCAGATCTAAACTGGCTGATGAATGATCCAATTGCTCACGCCCCTTGGTGGCCGGCGATTCCACATAAACTTCCATCAGATATTCCTAAATTTAATGGAAATCCAGGTGAAGACCCATCGAATCATGTGATGACATTTCATCCGTGGTGTTCATCTAACACTCTAAACGATGATTCGATCAGGCTTCGCCTCTTTCAGTGAACATTAACTGGTCCAGTAGCAAAATGGTATATCGAATTGCCTAGAGCTTCATTCGATAACTTCATCACCCTAGCCACAACCTTTTTAACCCATTTTCAGTTACCTATAAGGTACGAAACAAGAGCAGAACTTCTCACTAATTTCAAGCAAACGATGGCCACTCACATATCCGATCATATTCATGAGTGGCGACGCCGTCGTAGAATGGTAAAAACGTACGTTCCTGATCAGCTTTTAGCTGAATGGTTTATCAAGTCATTGTTACCTTCCATTACAGAAGATGTGGCAAAGGGAGGAGTCGTCACTGAAGAGCAAGTTATTGCTCGTGCACAGTACTTAGACTTGATTTATACTCAGTCTGGCATGCTCTACGATAAAATCCCTGACGCTCCCAGACCAGAATTTTCCATTCCTCCTCCTCCTAAATCAAACAATGACTCTCATGCTGGCGACGGTGTGATAGGCACGATAAGCACGAAATTAACAAAGGCTACATCTAAAAAGGCTCGTACAATTTCTAGTCAAAATGCAAATGAGGAACTTCTCGCCTCGGAAGTAAATTCTGTCTCAACTGACAAAGGCAAAGAAACCAAGCAACTAGGAGGCAAGAAGAAAAAGAAAGGGAAGAAGAAAAAATGGGAAGAGTTGTCTCCTAAAAAATCTTCTACAAACCCCTCCGAAAATAGGAAACTGAGTCATCCATGCTTTATATGTGATGAGGATCATTGGATGAGCGATTGTCCACATAAAGCCGAGCTTAAGAGATTCTTCAAGAGTTCAAAAACCTCGGTGGTATTGATAGATCTGTTTCCGAATCCAGGAACAAAATTGGTTGCTAGTAACAATTCTTCCCCGTCCCAAGTGCTAATGTTGTCTGTTTCAAAGCAGCAAAATGATGCTTTGATATCGACAGGGAATAAAGATTACGGGAATCCACAGCTGTCGAACAACAAGGATAAGGATCAACCTAGTAGTTCGACAACAACTTCGACAGAAGTTATGCCGCCCATCATTCTAGAGCTAATAATAAAACCGCCAAAGGGAGTAGTACACAAGTCGACATTTAATCCTCGTGCCAGAGCAGCACAACATTATAATATAGTGGAAGATCTGGCCCAATCACCATCCGCTATGTCGACGCCTGAGGTACTGCAAAATTGCCCCTCCCAAAAGCAGGCTTTATTATCAGCAATAGGTGGGATTGACCCAACGGATTCCAATCTTGTGTCCTTTAATCATAAAGGATATGACCCTCAGTTACCAACTCAACTAGCTTTCCTTATTCCAGTGAAATCCCTCAACAAAACTGTTCATCGAATAATTATTGATGAGAGGGCATCTACATGTATTATGTCGATGAGTTGCTGGAAAAATTTAGGCTCACCACCCTTGTCACGATCGTCAACGACGTTAAAAGCATTTTATGGACGAACATACACCCCATATGGGATATTAAGTAACTTGCAAGTCGAACTGGGGGGCAAAACAGTAGAAATTGATGTTGAGGTTATCGATGGAAACCTCGATTACAACATCCTACTGGGAAGGCCTTAGATATATGCTATGGCAGCTATTGTGTCAACATACTTCAGAAAGATTGCATTTCCCTTCCAAGGAGGAATTACAATCGTCGACCAACAAACATTTCTCCCCAATAGTTCACAAGTTACGGGAAGCATTCTGATGATCCACGGAAGCTCTCAATCGCTTCAAAATGTCGGACTAGGCCTACTAAAAGACCCTAAATTAATGGGGACTTTTTCCCTACTGCCTCCAAACAATCTGGCAGAAGTGGCCACACTGGAAACCTGCAAATATGAAATCTCCTATATCTAATGGATTCAGAAGATTCCTAAACATTTTGACAGCATGGATCATCACCATTTTAGAAATATTGTAGCAATCAATTTTCTTGGCCTGGGGGCAAACCCAAATCAATGCTCATCGAGTGTTTGGATAGATAGGTCTAAGGAATATGGTACCTCTTCAGATCCTTGGTCGCATGTACATTCTACAGGAAAAGGAATCATTCAGTCAATGATGTTAAGAGAGGCACCATGGGAAGATTACCACCAACATTCCCATATTCCAGATTACCATGAAGATTATTCCAGCAACCTTAATCATCCTTCAGTTTTTTATTTTCTATCAAATACTGTAAATATGGTGGATTCCGAGGACAATTCTTATCTCGTGTCGACCTCATTAAAAAATGAAACAAGGAATCATGAGGATAGTTCTTTATTGTGTCAACCTCATTAAAAAATGAAGCAACTCCCTTTCCAAATCGAGTCTTTGATTATGGTCTCGTAAAATCCAAGTCGAGACTTTCAAAGATCTTGGAGGAAAACCTTCATTCCAACCACCGAGTTGAATGCAATGAAGCCTGGGGGGCTTGCGACTCGATTTGCATTATTATGTTGGGGGCATGAAAACTTATCACGAGCAATGCTACCACAGGGTTCAAGCTCATTAAAAAATAAACCCGCCTCGAGCAGTTTTAACACAGAATTCAAGCTCGTTAAAAAATAAACATAAGCAATGATCAAATGTTTCCCCCAGAGTTTAAGCTCATTAAAAAATGAACCAACTTCCGGTAAATAACCATCGTGAATGCCTTATCATCAGCCTTTGAAGCCTTGGTCATGTTCTCATCATCACCTCCACTCTATGTTGGCCGATCATTCACCCCCATTTGATTGTTTACCCTTTTGAGGAACAGCTGCGAAAAGTGATATAGTTAGCCATCCTTGTGACACTGTCATGATTGGAAAATTCCAAACCTTACCTGGAATCAGTTGCTATCCGAAATTATCACTCGTTCCTCGAAAAACGAGTCTCCTTTAAGCTATTTTCATCTGACTCGTAAAAAATGAAAAGATTGCCGAGAAATTGGCCTCTCCAGCTCGTTAAAGTGACTAGAAGTGT
This sequence comes from Pinus tabuliformis, assembly GCA_031772625.1. Taxonomy (NCBI): domain Eukaryota; kingdom Viridiplantae; phylum Streptophyta; class Pinopsida; order Pinales; family Pinaceae; genus Pinus; species Pinus tabuliformis. The sequence goes on along the minus strand of CM062806.1, from coordinate 740,835,030 downwards.
TATCCCTCCTTTAGATTTTAATCTTTTTGGACCCAAGGGATTATTACACAAAAAGATCGAGTGCTTGTCTTGTTCGGCTCGTTAAAATTACTGAAAATTCATCCCTTTCGTATTGTTTTATACTTTTTCAAACCTAAGGGATTATATGACGAAAAAGGAACTATTGGAGTTTCCTTTACGTCCCTTTCAGACTCTCTAAAATTGAAAAGTACCGAGTTGTCTTTGTCGTTAAACTCGTTAAAACCTAATAGCGACAAACTTGTCCTCACAGACAAGACCGAGTTTCATTATTGCTAGGCTCGTTAAAACATAGCGATAGGTTTGCCCGAAGGGCAAATTATAGAACAAGCATATGTTATCCTCCTCAAGCTTGACAAAAATAAAGAGGTACTGGCCAACAATGACTGGGGAAAATTGGGAAGAAAACTTGAAAAAACTTTGTTGGTAGCAAGTCGCTCTTGAACATGACACTTTCACTCCGCATCCGTGTCGGGTGGTTCCGTTCACCGGTCACATCACCATTGGTCCATCACACCATCCACATTTGGGGTTAACGCTACCAATCCATCATGTCAGTGTCGTCGGTATGTTCAAGAGAAGTCGCTCAGAGAATTCACCTGTGTCTCATCCGCTGCAATACATTCACTCTCCATCTTTTCATGACTGTCGCCCTGAACCTTGTATCCTCAGATCGTTTTCACCTCTATTGAAATCATTTGCTCTGTTCTGTGTCATAGATGTGGGATTCATTAAGGCCCTCCTGTGACTGATCGCTTCTTATTGACATCAACTCATTATCCAAGAAGTCGATTTAGGAACAACCCTTCTGGTACTTTGAAGCTTGCATGCCTCAATGGCAAGTTTCTCACTTCCGGTGACAGGTTTACATCACTGGCCTTCGACCGAAATATTTTGCATGGTGTTCGATGCCAAGTCCCTCTTTCACACCGTGCAAATTGTACTGCAGTACCTTGAGGGTCATCATCATTATCAGTGATTCCTCTCGTGCCTGTTAACAGCTTACATCATTGGCTGGTAATCAGGCAATGTCTTTCCATGTTCGACTCCAGAACATCTCTCACGTCGATTGACTTGTACTTCGAGTGAAGATCGAACGAGATTGAAGACCCCGGATCTAGTTTCATCCATTTGGGCTACGAGATATGTTCAAGGAAATAAAGACATCCAATGTACATCATTGCTGCACAGATAATCATCCAACCTAAGGGATGATGGCTCTACCAGGATCATCAGTCTGCACTCAGACGATTGCTTGTCCTATGTACATGAAAATGAATTTATAAAGTTGAGCATGGGAATGCCCGAATCAGCTAGGAAATGAAAAATATTATGAAGATAATGTGTTGTATTGTATCTTATTACAGGTCGCCTTCCAGCTCGAAAAACTTCAGATCCTCATGATAAAGCATTTCACTCAACATCAAAAATTAATTAACGACCTCATGCTTTAGGGGGCAACTGTTATAGACATTTTTGGGCACTGCAACCCCAATCCTAAATGTCCATAAACCAAGGGCTCCTAAGTCCCTAAAAGTGTTGTTCCAACCCCTAAAAGAACAAGGTCAGCTGATCACATCATCTCCCAGAAGTTCTCCATGAAAAACTACTCAGAACTGGTCAAAACTGGACCATCTCACCTGCTCCATGGACAAAGTGCGCTGCATCCCACCTAAATACACATAGAGGGTGTGATGCATGTTGAAAATCCCTTCTATGGGGTGCGATGGGCGAGAATGGACAAATGGCAGAGGCAGTGTGCGAGGTGGAAAATCATGGAATCTTCCAGAAACTTCTCCTGTGACACTTGCCTCCCTGAATTCGCCCAGGGATGAGTAAGAGATCATCATTCTCCAAGTGGAATCAAGAAATATTAGAGAGAGGACACTAATCAAATCCCAGAAGCTGACTCACCCCCCTTTCAAACATCTATATATGGATCCCTCATCCCAGAGATACAGAGGCTGGAATTTTGTATCTTGTAAGGAAGTGCTGTTAGTTTCTTGCTGCAACATCATAGTGTTGGGTGATCTAAGCTTTTCATGAGATGAAGAAGGGCTTCTTGCTGAGAGAATGACTACAATCCACTCATGACAAGATGATATCTGTCCAATAAACCCCTAGTCTAATATGCTTCATGATGATCCATTGTTTGAGCTCGAACTGGGTGACAAACGAGGAAAGAGCCTCTAGGATTGTAAAATTTTGCGACTCAGGCAACCAAAGGCCAAGACTAAGCCTTGAGACTACGGAATGCAAAGTTCAGGCTAGGTTGGGAATGTCAATTGCATAGTTCAAGGACTAAAGGAAGCAAGTTGAAGGATTGTACAATGATTTTTCCCACTGTGTAGTGCTGGAAGGGGAGGATGTCAACTAACTACATAGTTTCACAACTCAGGAGCTCAAGGCTGAGGCTTGAGGACTGAGACTACGTAATGTGCAGTGAAGGACTGGCTGGAGACGAAAATTGTGCAGTTTTGGAGTTTAGGGGCTAGGCTTGAGAGTTGTGACTATGTAGTGCACATTTTTGGGAAGCAAAGATTTCACATTGTGCAATGCTAAGAGACAAGGTTGATAATTGAGGGCTGAGATAGAGTGTGTAGTGTGGAGTCCAGGAGGGCTAAATGAAGCTAAGTTAGCCCAGTCGGGGAGCTTTCCTAGTTTTGACTAAGTGTTGGATCAGTGAGATGAATTTGAACAAAATAAATACTTGAACATGATTACACACTTAGTTCACTTGACAACACAACATGGAATACTTAGAAAACATGGACAACATAGTTTCCTCAATGTAACAACATTGCGATAATTCATTCTAAGTGCGACACTAAAAATACACTTTGAGACAACAATGTCGACACTTGTGCGACAGTGCTTGAAACTTTGGAAATGAGTGTGATGCATGTTTACATGATAAGAACAACTAATTAATGCAAACATTACCCCCTGAAACAAACCAAAAATCCACTTTATACAATAAGCGACAACTTCCCATGCCAAAAACAAAATTTGATATATGAAAAGAGAAGTATGAACAACAATTACAATATGCAAATGATGATAAAAATGACACAGATCTAATAAAAAATAACATGAAAACAACGCTAATTAAATTGAAATCAATTAAAAGTGATAGTTGAAAATAAAAATATGACACTCGCGAAAGAGACAATTCGAAAAACTCACCAAAATAGTACTACAAACGTAGCCAAAAGTGAGAAATTGTCAATGTAAATCTTCACTAACTATCAACATGAATTGAACATTGCACATGCATCGTTTTGGTGGACTGTGTAAGGCCTATTTATCGTTTTGTGAAGGAATGCACCCATGAATTCATTACATACTAAACATGTGTGAGCAGGTGACTTCGACACTTACAATCCATGAAGGGAACTCAAAGGCTTAACATAGTATCAACCGACCAAGAAGTGACTATAAAATGATCAATCGCATGATCCACACAGTAGGCTCCAAAATTCATGTATGGGAAAAATTTTGGAGGGTGTTTGTCACAACGACAACACTTGGCAACATATGGGTAGAACTCCAGCTTCTTTGCCTTGGTAAATTATTTGTGCAGGGTCTAGTTCTTCAACGCGTATTGATTCATCATTCATATTAGTCGAGCTTACCCACTTACTCCGTATGTACACACAATCCCCTTCATTCCTTCTTGTTTAAACACAAACATATGACAAGAGATATCGCAATGTTTTAAGACAGTTTTGGAAATAATACTGAGGGGGGTGGGGGTGAATTAATATTTACAATTCAATAACTTTTCATTTCACAATCATATTTATATACGCTACTTCAGTGAAGTGAACTTGCGTGTGCACCCAACTGTGATTAAGGAAACTAGCGTATACCCAGAGAACTTATGATTTAGTTAATGTGTCATGTGTTGATCTTTAATCAGTGCATCAATACTTTATTATAAAGTAACTATGTGAAATAATAACATAATAAACCATCACACATAAGAAACACACATGAACACCAAGATTTAAGGTGGAAACCCAATGCGGGAGAAAAACCACCTGTTGTTGTTTTCTCTGTCTTCTTTTTAATATAAAGAAAATATGTTTACAATCTTGTGATGGTGCAAACTCATACCAGTACGCAGGCACCCACCTGTAGAAGGCTAAAAGTTTCTCTCGTTTTCCAGCTTCTACTGGAAGGGATCTACAACCCCCTAGCTCTTGTACTAGCCAATATGTTTACTAGTATGTAGGTGTCGGCCTACAGAAGGCTACGATCTTCTCTCTTCCTCCAGGGACCACGTTTCATAAATTTTCAGACTGGATGCTCCTGGTACATAACAACACAATATGAAGGCCTTGTTTCATCAAATTTTCACACTGGACCCATCATAAACATTGAAGCTCAAATTCTATAATAATAACTGCATCAACCAATAATCAGTCAATCTAAACAGTCAGATCACTGTCACCAGAACACTGTGATGAACCCAATAACTTGCATCATCATTCAGAACCAGCTGCAACCTCAAAAATCATACATCATAATGCATATGCTACTTCAGTGAACCCAACTTGCATGTATACGCTACTTCCTTTAACCAAACCTGCATATACCTCCAAAAATACTTAATCATAAAAATTTATGAATCAAATCTGTACCAACCAATAATATTCTAAAGATCTACTGTCAAATTACATAGATCTAAACAGTCGGCAACAAATATCACCCTTCTCACTTAATCAATAAATCAATCAGACTCAATCTCCTTATGCATTCAGTTCTACTTTCAGATCCTCCAATACATCATTAACAGACAACAGTAAACTAGCAGCACTAATGAGATAGATTATTCATTTTTGAATAACAGGATTTTCTTTTGCATACGCTACTTGGAAGCTTCGAACCAACGTGTATATGTGCCTTCACCAAGTCGAACCAGCATGTAGATTTGCAAATATTAACTTACAACTTTGTTGTTATTCCAGATTTCAGACATACCCAGATCATGACATTTAAAGGATAAAACATGTCTAAGCAATCAGATCTAGCCCAACCAATATCAGATCATTCAATGATAAGTCATTTCAGGTCTCATGATCCTGATCCAACATTGAATTCAAGGTGCACAAATATTTCAGATTATATCATAATCATAGCCCCTGCAACATAAAATATACTTCAGATAGAAGTATTCCTGTGAAACACTTTCACTTGCACATTTGGACCTTTGATCTTATCCTCCTTATATAGTTTTGGCCTTTCTCAATACCTCGAACCAAAACAACACTTAGAACCTATGGTATTCTTGGATGGGATCAAATAACCATTACTCTTCTTAATATTGTGGGCTAATACCATGGTATTGACCCTTGGTATTCTTTAATCTTAAATTTCCTTGATTTTCCAACCCATACGCAATTTTTTTATTGTGAAAGTGTGTGCATACATATACACCCTTTTTGTTCTGTTAACCTGTGTGTATATGCTGATTTGACAAGGTGAACCTACGTATACAACTTAAACTGACTTAAAACATCCTTTTTCTTCAACTTCTTGATTCTGATATGTAGTTCTTTGTTTCATCATCCTATTCTTTTGTACCATTTCCCTATTACCTTTGAATTGACCTGTTACAATGTGCGTTTCCCTTTATCAAATCTGAATTGATCGGTGAGTGAGTTGCCATCAAGGATAACACTTGTATCATAATGCCAACAATCTCCCCTTTTGGACTTGATGGCAATCATATTGGTGTTGATTACTTCAAGTTGTTGAACATGTTAGAGATATTAAGCAACACCAAAATACTCTCCCCCTTTGACATCAAAGGCAAAGGGCGGACCAAGATATTCCCCCCCTTTGAGATACACTATGTTGTCCATGCTCCCCCTGAGTAGATGCAGAGTCTACAGAGATATTTTTCAAAACAATAACATGGCCCTATAACTCAACTACATGAGTCTGACCTTCCTATCACCAATGACTCATACATACATCAATCACCCAACCAAGTGGGGATATACCAACTGTTTATACATGACTAAAATATAGAAATTATTACATCATCCTTTACATGCATAGTGGGGATACAAATTACATCATATGTCCAATAGGAATCATTCAAAAATAGACTATGACAGAAGGAGACATATTACACCCTAGATATTTACATGACCTATGAAACAATTGATATGAATATCTGAAACCATAGCTGAAATCAGCAACCATAATGACAACAATGCAGAATGTTGGTGAAGGATAATGCTCCCCCTGAACCTGTGTTACCTGTGCATTGTCAACAAATCATTCATCTAGGCATCTTCATCAGTTAGATAAAAATCAATGAACAAAGCATACCAACAGATTGTAATCATCAATATCAAACTAAGCACCCATGTTAGAGTCTGACCCATTGTTTTTCTATCAGAAAAACATATACGCTCCTGTAGCCACAAAAACTCGTGTATATACATGACTATCCTTCATCAAACCCACGTATAGGAACCTTCCTTTGAAAACGAGATTTAACAACAGGATGATGCAGAAAATACTCTAATCTTTTGTCTGAGATATTGAAATATTTCTCTAGGAAGCAGTTTGGTAAATATATCAGCAACATGTTCTTTGGAGGGAACATATTCTAATTTAACCTTTTGTTCAAGCACTTGTTCTCATAAAAAATGGTACTTAATGGGTATGTGCTTGGTCTTGGAGTGCATCACTGGATTTTTTGAAATACTGATGGCACTTGTATTATCACATAGAATGGAGATGGGTGGAGAACATGTGATTTGAATATCTTACAATGTTTGTATCATCCAAAGTATTTGTGTGCAGAAAGATGCAACAGCCACATATTATACTTTAGTTATAGATAAGGCAATCGAACTTTGTTTCTTGTTGAACCAAGACACTAACCATGATCCCATATAGAATGCACCTCCACTGGTGCTTTTTCGATCATCAACATTTCATGCCCAATCCGCATCTATATATGCATGAAGAGTGATATCAGTATCTTTAGGATACCATAGACCAAAGTCCTGAGTTCCTTGGAGATATTTGAATATTCATTTATAGCCTGAAGATGTGATTCTTTTGATTTTCTTGGAACCTTCCAACAATTCCCAGTGCATGCATGATATCAGGTCTAGTACCTGTTAGATACAGTAGACTTCCAATCATAGGTTTGTATGCTATTTGATTCACTGAAGGTGATTCACCATTAGAACTGAGACTACATCCTATTACCATTGGAGCACATACTGGTTTAGAATTTTCCATTATGTACTTCTTCAGAATCTGCTTGAGATATTTAGTTTGTGAACAAAAAATACCATCTTTTGTTTGTTGCACTTGTATACCAAGAAAATAAGTTCACCAAGTAAGGACATTTCAAATTCTTGTTGCATAACCGAAGCAAAGTTCTGACTCGTAGATTCTTCATTTCTACCAAAGATGATATCATCAACATAAACAACAATAATTAGCAATTTATCATTCTCAATCTTTGTGTATAAGTTGATGTATGTAGATCCTTTTGTGAAGCCTTGTTGTTGTAGATATTTTTCAAGATGATAATACCAGGCCCTTGGAGCTTGTTTCAAAACATATAGAGCATTTTTGAACTTGCATACAATTTTTGCATCAATTCCTAGAATGAATCCTTCTGATTGTTCAATATAAACTTCTTCTTCTAAATCTCCATTAAGAAAAGATTATTTTACATCCATTTAATATAAACTTCTTCTAAATCTCCATTAAGAAAAGATTATTTTACATCCATTTGATATACTTTGAATTTTCGAAAACTTGAAAGAGCAAGAAACATTCTTATGGCTTCAAGTCTGGCAACAGGTGAAAAATTTTCTTCAAAGTCTATACCTTCTTGTTGAGCATACCCTTTACAAACAAGTCTTGCTTTGTTTCTAATAACCTCTCCATTTTCATTCAATTTATTCTTAAATATCCATTTTGTTCCTATAACATTTTTATCATGAGGTCTAGGAACTAATTCCTAAGTATCATTCATTTCAATTTGGTCAAGTTCTTTATCCATTGCCTTAACCCAACATTCATCTTTGCTAGCTTCATTAACATTTTTTGGTTCTATGGAGGATAGTAATGCTAGATAACTAGAAGTTCCTGTAAGAGTTCTTCTTGTCTGTACTCCAGACCCTTTTTCTCCTAGAATTTGAGATTCTGAATTATTCTTTTGAACATACCTAGATCGAGCCTTTTCCTTGGTAGTTGTATCTTCTTCTAATGCTTCATTGGTTTCTTCCGATATATCATTTTGATTTGATACGGGAAAGCATTCACCATCTTCCTCATTGTCATCTTTCTTTGTTGATTTCATATGTTTCAGATTTCTGCATGCTTCATCAATTACTACATTAATGCATTCAACAATTTTCTGAAGTCTCTTATTATAACATTTGTATCCTTTAATTCTAGATGAATAACCAAGGAGAATTCCTTCATTTGTTTTGGGTTCAAACTTACCAAGTTTTTCATCAGTCTTTTTGATGAAACATTTGCTTCCAAAAACTCTAAATTGTTTTACAGTAGGAGGCTTACATACCAAAGTTCATTTGGATTTTGATCACTATTTACCCGAACATTAGCTTTGTTGAGAATATTCACAGCAGTAAATGCAGCTTCACCCCATAAGGTAGCTAGAGTTCCAGATTCATCAAGCATAGCTCGAGCCATTTGTTGAACTGTTATGTTCATTCTTCCCACTATTCCATTTTGTTGAGGAGTGTTGGCAACATAGAACTGCCTTTTTATTCCATTTTGTTCACAAAAAAAATAAAAAATAAAAAATAAAATAAAATAAAAATCCATCTGATATGAATTCTCCCCCTCAATTAGATCTGAGACACTTAATTTTTTGATCTGATTCATTTTCGACGAAATCTTTGAAGGCTTTAAACTTTTCAAATGCTTCATCTTTATGCTTTAGTAAACCAATCCAACACATTCTAGAAAAATCATCATTGAATAAAATGAAGTATTCTTCTCCGCGGGGTGATTTTTTCCTTTTTGGCCCACACAAATCAGTATGGATGAGTTCAAGAGGCTTACTTGCTGATCCTTCTTTTTCATTGAAATGAACTCTGGTTTTCTTACCGACTTGACGTGGTTTGTAAATGGCATTTTCTGGGATGCTAATATCTGGAAGATCACGAACTGCCTTGAGCCTGCATGTTTTTCTTATTTGAGAAAATCTTAGGTGCCCCAATCGCGTGTGTCATAACCATTTCTTGTCTGTTTTTATTAGATAGCATTGTTTTTTACCTCCTTTTAGTATATATATATATATATATATATATATATATATATATATATTTATTTATTTATTTATTGTTGGGAATTCTTTTACCTTTGATTACGGTCTTTCCTATATCAAGCTCACAAACCACACATCTGTTTGATAGAAACACAACCTCATTTCCTTAATCACACATTTGACTAACACTCAACAAGCTATGTTTTAAAACTTCGACATACATAACATTTCTAGCTTTAACCTTTTCTTTGAAATAAACATAACCTTTATCTTTAATGACAGTTGGTGTGTCATTTCCAAAGGAGACATTCTTTTCATTTTCTAAAGAATTATATGAATGAAGTTTATCCTTATCACATGTCATGTGTTTAGAGCATCCGCTATCAATGTACCACTGATTTTCTTGTCCTTCTACAAACAGAGCTATGCCACATCTTTTTGATTGGAATTCCTTCTTTCTCCATACTTTGGAATTTGATGATGTTTGCTCCTTTTGAAGTGTTGGCCGAAATTTTCTCCTGCATTCAAATTCTTCATGATCAAAGTTATTGCAAAATGAGCATTTAATTTCATCTTCAAGAGGAAAAAAGTTATTATAATAACTTTTCTTGATTCCTGATACGCTCCTTTGATTTTGTGCTTTTCTAGTCATGATAGTTTTGTAATCAACACATTGAGCAGCCTTATGCCTAAAGTTATGGCATGAAAAGCATTGTCCATTAGAGAAGTTTATGTGATCATAGAATCTTTTGGTATTGCTTACCTTTTGGTTGATGCTTCTATTTATGTTCATCCTTGGAGTAAATTGAGCATGATTTACCTGATGAGTACTTTTAGGTTTTTGGTGATGATTGACATACTGTTCACTAGTATTTGATACATCAAGATAGCTTCTGGTAGTGGCTGACGGATTTTGTGATTGGGATGATTCTTCAGTATATCCAAGACCAGTCTTTATAAGAGGAGAATGTTGAACCTTGATGATTTCATTTAAAGTTTCTGATCCTTTAGCAAATCTAAGATTAAGATATTTTGTCTTCTCAAGTTCTTTTCTTAGACCCACAACTTCACATTCTATTTTTTAATTGTGCTTTTCTCTTTCAGTGAGTTGATGTGTCAAAGTGTCTATGATCATATTCTTTTCTTCCAAACAGATTTTGAGTTTAGTGATTTCTTCAAGAAAGTATTCCTCTTCTAAGGCATCCAAAAAATCATCATTGTCATAAGCCATGAGTAGTTTATAATCTTGTTCAATTTCATCTTCATCACTATTAGATAATCCATCACTATATTCATGAGTATAGTAACTTCTTCTATTAATAACCTGTTTTCTATTGCCTTTTGCAGACTCCTTTCATTTTTCATGATTATCTTTATGAGGACATTTTGCAGCATAATGGCCAACTCTACCACAAGCAAAGCATTTGAATGGTAGCTTACCTCTGAATCTTCCAGAACCCCGTTGAAGCTTCTTGACAAAGTTTACCTCATCTTCTTCTTCTAAAATATATCTTGATTCATTGAGATCTTCCTTTTCTTTTCCCTTTGTTGAAGCTTTGAAAGCGACTTCCCTAATATCTGATGGACCTCTTTTCCTTAGTTCAAAGGCAGTTAAAATTCCATGAAGTTGAACAACAGTAATAGTTTGAAGATCCTGCTTTTCGTCTATGGCTGATACTTTTGCCTCAAATTTAAAAGACAAAGATCTTAAGATTTTCTCTACCAAAGTAGCCTCCTTTATTTCTTCAACCAAATTATTCATACAATTTACAATCTCATCTACTTATAAAAAGTAACTAGCAATACTTTCATCAATATGTATTTTGAGAGTTTCATATTGTATTCTGAGAGTTTGGAGCTTAGCATGTTTTACCTAGGAGTCTCCTTCGTAGCTCTGAATGATTTTGTCCCATATCTCTTTGGCTGCCTTAAGTTGCATGACATTAACGAATTCTGATTCTGACAAGCTTCCCAATAAAGTATTGATTGCTTTTGTATTGGTCTCGTATAAATTCTTACCTGCTCTATCTGTAGGTATTGTTGCTGGAAATTGATATCATCCTTCCACAATTTTCCAAACATCATCTCCAAGCAACTGGCGATAGGCTCTGGCTCTTATATTCCAATATACTAAGTTGTTTCTATTAAAGATTGGTGGTCTGATAGATCCCATGCTTTCGTGATTGTTCATCTCAAGAGATCTCCCTTCAAGGGATCAAGCTTCTTCTAAAGGACCTACTCTGATCCAAATTATTGGAAATAATACTGAGAGAGGGGGGGGGGGGGGAGGGTGAATCAATATTTAAAATTCAATAAATTTTCATTTCACAATCAGATTTATACGCTACTTTAGTGAAGTGAAATTGCATTTGCACCTAACTATGATTAAGGAAACCAACGTATACCCAGAGAACTTATGATTTAGTTAATTCATCATGTGTTGATCTTTAATCAGTGCATCAGTACTTTATTATACAGTAACTATGTGCAGTAATAACATAATAAACCATCACACATAAGCAACACACATGAACACCAATATTTAAGGTGGAAACCCAATGCAGGAGAAAAACCACCTATTGTTGTCGTATTTGTCTTCTTTATAATATAAAGAAAATTTGTTTACAATCTTGTACTGGTGTACACTCATACCAGTACGCAGGCACCAACCTGCAGAAGACTACAACCTTCTCTCATTCACGAGCTTCAACTGGAAGGGAGCTACAACCTCCTAGACCTTGTACTAGCTAATATGTTTACGCACCAGCCTACAGAAGGCTACAAACTTCTCTCTTCCTCCAAGGATCATGTTTCATAAATTTTCAGACTGGATTCTCCTGGTACACAACAACACAATATGAAGGCCTCGTTTCATCAAATTTTCACATTGGACCCATCATAAACTTTGAAGCTCAAATTCTATAATAATAACTGCATCAACCAATAATCAGACAAACTAAATAGTTAGATCATTGTCACCAGAACAATGTTTTGAACCCAAAAACTTGCATCATCATTCAGAACTAGCTGCAACCTAAAAATTCATACATCAGAATGCATACGCTACTTTAGTGAACCCAACCTGAGTGTATACGCTACTTCCTTTAACCAACCCTGCATATACCTCAAAAACTACTTAATCATAAAAAATTCTGAATCAAATCTGTACCAACCAGCAATATTCTGAAGATCTACTGTCAAATTACATAGATATAAACAGTCATCAACAAAGATCACCCTTCTCACTTAATCAATCAATCAATCAGACTTAATCTCCTTATGCATTTAGTTCTACTTTCAGATCTAAAAATACATCATTGACAGAGAGCAATAAACAAAGAACACTGATTAGATATAATAGTATTTCTTAATAACCGGCTTTTATTTTGCATACGCTACTTGGAAGCTTTGAACTAGCATGTATACGCACCTTCAGCAAGTTGAACCAGCATATAGATCTGCAAATACTAACTTACAACTTCGTTGTTATTCCAGATTTCAGACATACCCAGATCATGACATTTAAAGAATAAAACATGTGTAAGCAATCAGATATAGCCCAACCAATATCAGATCATTCAATGATAAGTCATTCCAGGTCTCATGATCCTGATCCAACATTGAATTCAAGGCGCACAAATATTTCAAATTATATCATAATCATAGCCCCCGCAACATAAAATATACTTCAGATAGAAGTATTCTTGGGAAACCCTTTCACTTGCACACTTGTTTCTTTGATCTTCTCCTCCTTATATAGTTTTGGCCTTTCTCAATACCTCAGACCAAAACAACACTTAGAACCTATGGTGTTCTTGGACGAGATCAAATAATTGCTACTCCGCTCAAAATTGTGGGCTAATACCATGGTGTTGACCCTTGGTATTCTTTAATCTTAAATTTCCTTGATTTTCCAATCCATATGCGCTTTTCTTCTTGTGAAAGTGCGTGCATACATATACACCCTTTTTGTTCTGTTAACCCACGTGTATACACTGCTTTGACAAGGTGAACCTGCATATACAACTTAAACTGACTTAAAACATCCTTTTTCTTCAACTTCTTGATTCTAATCTATAGTTCTTTGTTCCATCATCGTGTTCTTCTGTACCATTGCCATGTTACCTCCGAATTGAGCTGTTACAATGTGAGTTTCCCTTTATCAAATCTGAACTGACCAATGAGTGAGTTTCCATCAAGGACAACACTTATATCATAATGCCAACAAATAGGAGAAGGGTAATGTAGCATGCAATCTTTAGATCTTTAGAGTATATTTTTTCATCTCTAGTATTGCTCCATTGCCAGTAGGCCTAGACAGTACCCCAGCAGTGCCACTTCAAGAACATAAACATCGCTCTGCTTCTAGCGAGCCTGTAAAATACCCTGGGAGAGTTGCTTGCTTCACTCCCTACACAAGAAGCCTTTATCTCCTTTCACCCTTATTTTATTATTTTATATAGGATCCCAACTTTTTTAGAGTAGAAGAGGTTGTCCCTTCATGGAAGTATGTAAGACCTCTGATATTGGTTTTCTCATTTAGATTCTCCCCTTGTCCTTCTCTACTTGATTGGATCAACGTGGAAGCTACCGAAATGTAAATAACTGAGCATAGGTATGATGTTTCTAGAATCGACATGGATATCATGGTTCGACACAGAGATTTCCTCATGCAAGGATCATATTTTTCATCAGAAAATCATCGACCAAAGGATAACCAAGACGAGGAAGAAGGATTGATGGTTAGCCAAATGTTGCAGTGTCACAAATCCCTTTTCTATTTTTCCACATTATCTTCGAGCCAAAGGGAACATCCTTCATGCGAAGTCTTATTGAACAAAACAAGAAAGAAGTGTTGAAAAATGCAACAACAAAATCCTAATTTAATTTTGTCCTTGAATTAAATTAGGAATTAAATTGTAATTCTAATTATCATAGAAACTTGTCATATTTAACTAAGTTAATTTGACTTAGTTGGCTCAGTTAATTTGACTTGGGAATCTATCTAGAGTCATGTAGAGTGGTTCCTAAAATTTATGGGGCCAAGTTGAGTTCTTTTGAGTTGTAATTATTTAATTCAGTTTAACTGAGTTAAATTCAGCTAAACTAGTTCCAGCTGCTGGAGGAATTAGTGGGAGATCTAGTTGTGGAGTGTAATCTACAGTAGTGGAGTGTAACTAGGACTGCTCAACCAATAAACTAAAGATTCACTAACAACTAAATCTTGCATATCAGATCAGAGAAAGACCTTGTTGATATTGAAGTTTAGGGACAATGTAGCATTAGACTTTAGTTGTATAATAATCTGAATTGTACAGATGGTGCATGAAATCAGAGAAAGGCCTATGATGGATTGTGTATTTATGGATGATGAATTTCCCAATTAAATATGGGTTAATTCCCTAGGAAATTGTGCAAGGAAATAGGATCTTGGCAAGCAACATATTTGGCTAAGTATTAGTTGGAGCTTATTTGTGAAGCAGTGAGATAGATTGTGATAGTGCAGAGTTTTCTTAGGCTTGAGAAAAGCTATGTAATATTCTCCAATTTTCTAATTAATGCAATATCCAGATAACAGGGGGTTTTAGATGTGGATTTCCCTAGAAAATTATTGTTATGTGTGATTGAAATCTTCCTTTTCTTCGCTTCATGATTTCATCAATCAATTATTGTTTCCATTGATGACTAGAGTAGATTCAAGTCAATTGTTTAGCATATTGCAATTTGCAGTTTGAATCTACATGGTATAAGAGTTGAAATCACTATAGAAGAGGAGAATACGAGTTTATATTTTGCAGGAGAAATCTATTTTGTAGCATCATACTTTAGAGCTAGCAAGATGTCATTCTACGGATTGAGGCAGATTGATGCCAAAAGGGCCAGTAGTGTAGGGATTTTCTTGGATAATTAACGTTGAACCTGGGTCAAGGCCCACTAAACCAAAAAATGGTCCCCTAGAGTCAATTTTGGGGTTAAAAGCCCAAGTTTTGGGGCAGAAAGCCCAAGTTTTTGTATAAAAAACTGTAAAGTCTCCGCATTATGTGATCGTGGAGCGTGAAGATGTAAAGTGTCATAAAGGGTTTCCACCCTTCGTTTATGTAAGTCATGTCAGCTTTAGGAGATCTACCCATGGTCTATGGACCAATTCTTAGAAGAGTCTGAGGCATGTTTTGGAAGTTGAAGTTAGCTTTGGTAATGGGTCAGTAAGAGCTAAGAGCGAAGAGTCTTAGAGTAGGAAAGAGGCTCTGCAGCTATGTGCGTAGAGGCCTAGGGTAGACATCTACAGCTGAGTGCACAAAATCTTGCAACTATGTGCACAAGATAGTTAGAGTCTGTAAAGAAGATCTGAAGCATTAATAAAGAGGATTATTCTAGAATTACATGTGTTGATCTATTTACTTCTGTTATGAATGCATGCGATTATGTTATGAAGAATATTGGTTTTATGATTTAATGTTATATTGATGCGCAAATCTATATGTTTCACTTTATTATATGAACACAAGTAATAATATCTGTTTGCACGTAGAATATATTAATACATGTTGAAGTTATCAGATACTTAAGTCGATCGGGGTAAATATAGAGGTAAGAACACTTACAAGAGCACGTAAATAGATAAATCACTTGTTTAGGGTCCGCGAAGGATGATCAGAGACCTTCGTGAAGGTCTAGAAGATGGATAAGAGAAGCATATTGATAAGCACTAAAAGGCTTATCGATTTGCTCGAAGACAGGTTTAGGGTATAAAACGACATCACTACCATCTCTAGGTGTCGAAACTTGGTTCTTGCATCCCCCCATACTGCTTCGTGTGAGACTTCAGTTTGCGCTATGCTGTTTGATGCCAAAAGGGCCAGTAGTGTAGGGATTTGCTTGGCTAATTAACACTGAACCTGGGTCAAGGCCCACTAAGCCAACAAATGGTTCCATTGTCAGTACCAGGATCTGCATAAAGAGATGTGTGATGTCGCATCAAAAGAATCCAACTAAGAAGGAAATTGAAGACTGGTTGGATAGGAAGATCCACGAATTCGCGACACAAGAGAACAAGAACCCGCGATTGACGAAAGAACAGTGGTTGGACAGATATCTGTACGCAAAGATCCATGAAATCTTCTTTTGTTCCTTCCCAGTTGAATTATATAAGTGGAACGCTAAATTAATAAACGGCCAAGGAAGTTGGAGGCTTGACGATCTGATAGTGTGGACCCCGAAGTTAGTGTGGAGATTAGAAGCCTCGGAAGATAAGATCGCACTCGGTGTTTATCACTGGCTCGATTGTATCATTGGAGGATTTGTGACAGAGTTCGCAGTTGATACTTCGGTCAGTTACAACGAAGTAGAGCGCTACTTCTTCAAGGGACCGCGAGGTAAGTATTTAAGGTCTTTAAATACTTGGATTAATATGCTCTTGTGTGAAAATCGGGTTATGCAGCTACCTTAATGTTTGGAGATATGTGAAGTGGAAAGATCTTCAAGGAGAGAGGAAAAACATGGCCTGAATATAGCTCCCTGATTAGTCCTCCTCTGAGGGACGATAAGGAAGCAACACAGGCTTCTCCATAGAGCATTGTTCAATTGATAAGATAAGGGTTCCCTCGAATACCCCATCCACCCACACCACCTCAATCTTCGCCTCCACTGTATACACCTTCTCCCACACCACCACCACCTCCGCCACCATGCAATATGGTGAATTCAGTAAAATTTCCTATGTTCAAGGGGTCGGGAACAGAGGACCCATACTAGTTTTGGTTCGTCTCAAGGGCAGTATGGTAGGCTCAGGGTATAACGAATGATCAGATGAAGAAAGAAATGTTGGTCACTGCTTACAGGAACGTGCGTTGACATGGTACATTAATTACTGTGCTGATAACCTGATGGCTTCATTAGCAGATATTCAAACCACACTGAATAAGGAGTTCAGTAGGCCTAAATCTGAAGCTCAATCAATTGTGGGATTCAAGGAGATCATGATGAATCCTGGCGAGACACCCTCGAATTTGGATCAGAGGTTGAAGTGCATGATCTGCGAAGCCAACATGAATCTTACTGATGGGCATCACCGAGAATGGTTTGTGGCTTCTCTCTTGCCTCATTTGAGGGTTGCTTCATTTGGGGGACCACGACACTACGCACGAGACTGCACAAACCCGATGTGCCTATTGTGTAGATATTGCACTCAATTTGACCACGTGATAGAAGATTGCCTTGTGTTACTAGTTAAGATACGCAAGAAGGGAGCATAGCCTCAACATCCTACCCAGAATCTGCAGATGATGAGGGACGAACCCTGCGAAGAGGATCCTAATGTGAACATTGTGTTGTGAAGTGGAATGACGACTCACAAAGACAAGGGGAAGAAGCTTGAAGAAGGTGAATGGGTCCGCAAAGCTCCAAAAAATGAGGTTGCCTTTGCTTTGGAGCATGAGAAGGAAACCTTCATGGAAGCAAGGAAAAGCTTTGGTGAGGCCTCTACCTCAAGACTTCAAGAAGAGCCAGCTGAAGAAATGGACCCTTCCATGCTTACTAATTTCTTTGCGACCTGTATGAAGTTGTTGCATGATAGCAAGGCTGTGAAAGGGTTACATGAGCTAATAAATAAGTGTGCCAGGAAATGAAACGCTTATGATGGACCGCGCGAATGGTTTGTGGCTTCTCTCTTACCTCATCTGAGGGTTGCTTTATTTGGGGGACAAGGACACTACATGCGAGAATGCACGAACCCGACGTGCCTATTATGCAGATATCGCACTCACTTTGACCACACGACAGAAGGCTGCCCTGTGTTACTAGCTAAGATACGCGTAAAGGGGGCACAGCCTCAACAACCTACCCAAAATCTGTTGATGATGAGGGACGAACCACGCGAAGAGGATCCTAATGTGAACATCATGTTGTGAAGTGGAATGATGATTGGCGAAGACAAGGGAAAGAAGCCTGAACGAGTTGAATGGGTTGGCAAAGCTCCATAAAAGGAGGTTGCCTTTGATTTGGAGCGCGCGAAGGAGACCTTCATGGAAGCAAGGAAAAACTTCGCTGAGGCCTCTACTTCAGGAAGTCAAGAAGAGCCAGCTGAAGAAATGGACCCTTCCATTCTTACTAATTTCTTGGCGACCTGTATGAAGCTGCTACGCAATAGCAACGTTGTGAAAGGGTTATAGGAGCTGATAAATAAGTGTGACGGGAAACAAAATGCTTGTGACAGACTATGCGTAGTCAAGAATATTGGTAAGCATAAGGCAAAAATAGGGCGGGAAATGAGACTCACTACGAAGATAGGAGAATATGAAATGGACCAAGTCATTTTGGATCCAGGGTTCGACACAAATGCTTTGCCTAAACAGACATGGGAGAGAATGGGGAGACCTACGTTGCAGTGGTTTCCTATTCAGTTGAGGATGGTGAATCAGTAAAATATTATCCCCATGGGAAGATTACAAGGAGTAAGAGTCGATATCAAAGGTGCAAGCACGTTGGCTGATTTTGAGGTGATAGAGATTGTGGATGACAACAATCCCTACCCTGCTCTCCTTGGGATCTACTGAGCTATTGACATGGTCAATAATTTGAAGAAGCAGATGATGTCATTTGAAAGAAAATCAC
This sequence comes from Pinus tabuliformis, assembly GCA_031772625.1. Taxonomy (NCBI): domain Eukaryota; kingdom Viridiplantae; phylum Streptophyta; class Pinopsida; order Pinales; family Pinaceae; genus Pinus; species Pinus tabuliformis. The sequence continues at coordinate 740,816,120 of CM062806.1, read as the reverse complement.
TCCGCGTAGTAGTACCGTTGGACCCTGCAGAAGAACTTCGCTACACTGAACCAGACTGTGATTACGATTTGGACCAGAATTATAAGATAACGACACGAGATCAAGATTGGGTGAATCTGACAACTAATGGACGTCTTTCATGGGACTTTGAAATCTCCTGCGCATTAGACTCAAACGAGGAATTGGAACATTGGCAGAATATATTTCACGAAGTATCTACGCTATGATGTAACATGATGACAAAATTGTTGCACTGCGTATCTTCAAAGATAAGAAGTCTGCCTTACTATAATGGTTTAACAGACGTTGATAAATTTTTGGATGCATTTGAAAGGGAAGTGCTGTAGAAGCATCGCTTCCAAGCCTTGGACTTGGTGTTGCAAGCTACACCTACAAGATGGTGAGGTATGCATAAAGGAAACTTTGATGGCTGGCGCAAATATAGAAGAATGATGAAGGTGTGGCTTGGGCGCCCAAAGGTTTTGATTGACAGAGAAATATGATGGAAGGAGTGACTCGCATGATCACTTAGCCAAATGGACCGATGTTTATGGAGAAAAACCGCAACCGGAGTGGGTGCATATGTTCTGTCATACATTGGCTGTAATACCTATGAATTGGTACTTGGAGACAGAGCTTTGCCATGGCACAAACAAATGGCCAGTAGTGTAGGGATTTTCTTGGCTAATTAACGCTGAACCTAGGTTAGGGCCCACTAAGCCAACAAATGGGATCCTAGAGTCAATTTTGGGGTTAAAAGCCCAAGTTTTTGTATAAAAGATTGTAAAGTCTCCGCATTTTGTAGTTGCGGAGCACGAGGATGTAAAGTGTCATAAAGGGTTTCCACCCTTCGTTTGTAAGTCATGTCGGCTTTAGGAGATCTACCCATGGTTCGTGTGCCATGGGATTGTATAAAAAGGGAAGTCTTAGAAGAGTCTAAGGCATGTTTTGGAAGTTGAAGTTAGATTTGGTAATGGGTCAGTAAGAGCTAAGAGCGAAGAGTCTTAGCATAGGAAGGAGGCTCTGTAGCTGTGTGCATAGAGGCCTAGGGTAGACATCAGTGGCTCAGTGTTCGGACTCCTGCAGCTATGTGCACAAGATAGTTAGAGTCTGTAAAGAAGATTTGAAGCATTAATAAATAGGATTATTCTAGAATTACATGTGTTGATCTATTTACTTATGTTATGAATGCATGCGATTATGTTTATGAAGAATATTGGTTTTATCATTTAATGCTATATTTATGCGCGAATCTATATGTCTCAATCTGTTATATGAATGTAAGTAATAATATATGTTTACATGTAGAATATCTTAATACATGTTGAAGTTATCATATACTTAAGCCAATTGGGGTAAATACAGAGCTAAGAACACTTACAGGAGCACATAAGTAGATAAATCACTTATTTAGGGTCCGCGAAGGATGATCGTAGACCTTCATGAAGGTCTAGAAGCTGGATAAGAGAAGTATATCGATAAGCACTAAAAAGATTATCAATCTGCATGAAGACGGGTCTAAGGTTTAAAACGACATCACTACCATCTCTGGGTGCTGAAACTTGGTTCGTACATACCCCCATACTGCTTCGGGTGAGACTTCATTCCGCGCTCCATGGATTGATGCTAAAAGGGCCAGTAGTGTAGGTATTTTCTTGGCTAATTAACGTTGAACCTAGGTCAGGGCCCACTAAGCCAACAAATGGTTCCGTTGTTGGGACCAGGATCTCCATAAAGAGATGTGTGATGTTGCATCACTGGAATCCAACTAATAAGGAAATTGAAGACTGGTTGGATAGGAAGATCCACGAATTTGCGGTGCAAGAGAATAGGAACCTGCGATTAGTGAAAGAACAGTGGTTGGACAGATATCTGTACACAAATATACACGAAATCTTCTTATGTTCCTTCCAGGTTTAATTATACAAGTGGAACGCTAAATTACCAGACGACCAAGGAAGGTGGAGGCTTGACAGTCCAATACTGTGGACCCCAGAGTTAGTGCGCAGATTGGAAGCCTCGGAAGATAAGATCACACTCGTTGTTGATCACTGGCTCAATTGTATAATAGGAGGATTCATGACAGAGTTTGCGGTCGATACTTTGGTTAATTACAGCGAAGTAGAGCGGCACTTCTTCAAGGGACCGCGAGGTAAGTATTTAAGGTCTGTAAATACTTGGATTAAGATGCTCTTGTGTGAAAAGTAGGTTATGCAACTACCTTGATGTTTGGAGCTACATGAAGTGGAAATGTCTTTAGGGATAGGGGGAAAATAGGCCCTGAATATAGCCAGCTGGTTGGACCTCCTTTGAGTGACGACAAGGAAGCAGCATAGGCTTCTCCGTAGAACGTTGTTCAATTGATAATACAACAGTTCCCGCGAATACTGCATCCACTCACACCACCTCCATCTTCACCTCCACCGCATACACCTTTAACAACACTGCCACCACCTCTACCACCATGCAACATGGCGAATTCAGTAAAATTGCCTCTGTTCAAGGGGTCAGGAACAGAGGACCCAAACCAGTTTTGGTTGGTCGCAAGGGTAGTATGGGAGGCTTAGGGTATAATAGATGATCAAATGAAGAAAGCAAAGTTGGTCACTGCTTTATAGGAACATGCGCTAACATGGTACATTAAGTACTGCACTAATAACCCGATGGCTTCATTAGAAGATATTAAGACCACACTGAATAAGGAGTTTAGTAGGCCTAAATCTGAAGCTCAATCAATTGTGGGATTCATGGAGATCATGATGAAGCCTGGCGAGACACCCTGGGATTTAGATCAGAGGTTGAAGTGCATGATCCACGAAGCCAACATGAATCTTACAAATGGGCAACACCGTGAATGGTTTGTGGCTTCTCTCTTGCCTCATCTGAGGGTTGTGTGCAAGGAGGATTTCAGGGGCGCGGACTAGGCCGAGGTGGAGGACGACCTAGTAGAGGTCGAGGACAAGTGATTTTCTACAACTGTGGGGGACTAGGACACTACGTGCAATAATGCACAAACTCAACGTGCCTGTCGTGCAGATATTGCCCTCAGTTTGACCATGTGACAAAAGAATGCCCTATGTTACTAGCTAAGATACGTGAAAAGGGGGCATAACGTTAACAGCCTACCCAGAATCTACAGATGATGAGGGACGAACTCTACGAAGAGGATCCTAATGTGAACATCATGCTACGAAGTGGAATGACGACTGGCGAAGACAAGGGAGGAAGCTTGAAGAAGGTGAATGGGTCTACAAAGCTCTAGAAAAGGAAGTTGCCTTTGATTTGGAGTGTGCAAAGGAAACCTTCATGGAAGCAAGGAAAAAGCTTCGTTGAGGCCTCTACCTTAGGAAGTCAAGAAGAGCCAGCTGAAGTAATGGACCCTTCCATGCTTACTAATTTCTTGGGGACCTGTATGAAGTTGCTGTGCGATAGCAAGGCCGTGAAAGGGTTGCATGAGTTGATAAATAAGTGTGTCAGGAAATAAAACGCTTCTAACAAATCACGCGTAATGAGGAATATTGGTAAGCGTAGGGCAAGAACAGGGCGGGAGATGAGACTCACCACGTAGATAGGAGAATATGAAATGGACCAAGTCATTCTCGATTTAGGGTTCGATGCAAATGCTTTTTCTAAACAGACATGGGAGAAAAAGGGGAGACCTACACTGCATTGGTTTCCTATTTAGTTGAGGATGGTGTACGAACAAAAGATTATCGCCATGGGAAGATTACAAGGAGCAAGAGTCAATATCGAAGGTGCGACCACGTTGGCCAATTTTGAAGTGATAGAGATTGTGGATGACATCAATCCCTACCCTACGCTCCTTGGGATCAACTGGGCTATGGACATGAATGGGGTCATTAATTTGAAGAAGTGAATGATGTCATTTAAAAGGAAATTGCTCCGTGTAGTAGTACCATTGGACCCTACAGAAGGACCGTGCTACACTGAACCAAACTGTGATTATGAAAGTGATGACAATTTGGACTAGATTTATAAGATAATGGCGCGAGATCAAGATTGGATGAATTTGACAGCTAATGTACGTCTTGCATGGGACAGCAAAAGCTCCTGCACATCAGACTCAGACGAGGAATTGGAACATTTGCAGAATAGATTTCATGAAGTATCTACACTACGAAGTAACATGATGACCAAATCGTTGCACTACGTATCTTCAGAGCTAATAAGTCTGCCTTACTATGATGGTTTAACTAACATTGATAAATTTCTGGATGCATTTGAAAGCAAAGTGCCGGAAAAGCATCGCTTCCAAGCCTTGGACTTGGCGTTGCATGCTACACCTGCAAGATGGTGGGGTACACATAAAGGAAACTTCAATGGATGGCAAGAATATAGAAGAAAGATGAAGGTGCGGTTTGGTCACCCAAAGGTACGATTGACAAAGAAATACGATGGAAGGAGTGGCCTACACGATCACTTAGCCAAATGGGTCGATGCTTATGGAGCAAAACTGCAACCGGAGTGGGTGCATCTATTCTGTCACACATTGGATGTGATACCTATGGATTGGTACTTGGAGACAGAGCTCTGCCATGGCACGAACGAATGGGATATTTTGAGAGAGGGGTTATTGATGACATTCAGCTTTGAAGATGGGTTTGAGTGCATTGATGAGGCGCTGCAGGAGGTCAAAGCAGCGATATTCATAATACCACACAATCCCTTGGATTTGATTCAACCGGATTGGACCACCCAGTTGTGCCACGCGCTGGACTACTACAATGTGACTATCACTGAAGAAGATGAGGATCTGAGGAACATTAATATCCCAGAGACAGAAGGTCACCGCAAAGTTGAAGGGTCGGAGATAAACAATCCAGATACCACCACGCCACTAAAAACAAGACAAGTGAACATTGGGACAGAAGTGGAGCTGAAATTTTCAAATATTGGGGACTACTGGGATGATGCAAAAGTAGATAAGGACGTTGAATTGCTCTGCGAATGCCAAGACTTCTTCCCTACGAAGTTCTCAGACCTAACGGGGATAATATGGGACCTGGGAGTTATGAAAATTACGTTGGAACTGAACACAAAGTCGATCAAGAAGAGGCGTTATCGCCTCAATCCAAAGTATAAAGAAAGGGTCCACTTAGAGTTGGATAAAATGCTTGCGATAGGTATTATTGAACTAGTAGAAGAGTCTAATTGGGTAAGCCCAATAGTAGTTCAGGAAAATAAGCAGAAGGATGAAATAAGGATATGTGTAGATCTCAAGAAGTTGAATGATGCTTGCGTGCATGATCCTTTTCCGACTCCATTCACCGATGAAGTGTTGGATAATGTAGGAGGACAAGAAGCATATTCGTTCATGAATGGGTTCTCGGGGTACCATCAAATCAAGATCACGCCGGAGGATAGAAGTAAGACGACCTTCGCAACTGAGTGGGGGTGCTTTCAGTATACTGTAATTCCTTTTGGACTAAAGAACGTGTTAGCAATCTTTTCACGCGTAGTCATCGTGGCGTTTAAGGACTTCATTCACAAGTTTCTGGAGGTATACTTTGACAATTGGACGGTGTTTGGGCTGGTGAAATGCCATGTAGCCAACCTACGATTGATGCTGGATACATGCCGGAGGTATCATATCATGCTCAATTTGAAGAAATGTTTGTTCTGTGTTCCTTTCGGAATATTGTTGGGCCATGTGGTGTGCAGACAAGGATTAATGGTCGACCCAGCTAAGATAGTAGTTATAATTAATTTAGAGGCACCAAGAAGTGTGAAACAGCTGCGCGCAACATTGGGGCATACAGGATACTATAGAAAGTTCATTAAGAGTTATGCCCAGATTACCATGTCGATGGAGAAGCTTCTAAAGAAGGATGCTACATTCTGTTGGAATGAAGAGTGTCAGCAAAGCTTAGATGTGTTAAAGGAAAATATGGTCACTGCGTCGATCCTAGTCTTCCTAGATTGGAAGAAGGAATTTCATGTGCATGTGGATGCGTCATGTATTGCACTCAGAGCAGTACTACCATAGGCCAATGAGGGAGAGTTGGATCACCCTATAGCATTTTCCAGTAGCAAGTTGACTAAAGCTGAGAAGAACTATTCAATGATAGAGCGCAGTGGTTTGGCTATGGTGTATACGCTCTAGAAGTTCATACACTACCTGCTAGGTGGACACTTGAAGATGTATACAAACCATTTAGCATTGAAGTGCTTGGTTAAGAAGACTGCGTTGGGGGAGGAAGATATGCAGATGGCTACTGTTGTTTCATTAATATGATTTTAAAGTTATTGTGAAGTCGGGACGATTGAATGCAGGACCGAATCATCTATCATGCATTAACACAAGAGAGGAACCTACTAATTTAGAGGAAGGACTACCTGACGTGCGGCTCTTTGCAATGTGTGTCACAAACAATCACTTTGCATATATCATACACTTCCTGACGATGGGGCCAACTCCAGAAGGGTATACTAGTCAACAAAAGAAGGAGCTGGTGGTGCGCATGAAAGACAATTCTGTCATTGCAGGGCATTTATATAAAATGGGCTCGAATGAAATTTTGCAATGTTATGTACTTGAATTTGAACGGAACAACATCTTCACTAAAGCTCATGGAGGAGCCGTGGGAGGACATTATGCAGGAAAAGCAACAACGCAAAATATTTTACGTGCTGGGTTGTGGTGGCCGACACTTCATAAGGATTCCAAGGATTACTGTAAGGCATGTGATGCATGTCAGAGAATGGGTAGGCCATCGCGGAGGGATGAGCTACCTCTGAATTCGCAAATGTCATTACATCCATTCGAGAAGTGGGCGATTGATTTTGTAGGAACAATCCAACCTCTAGGAAAGAAGACGGGTGCGTAGTATATCATCACCATGACAGAGTATTTGACTAGATGGGCAGAGGTGCAGTCCGTGAAGGACTATACAGGGGAAATAATAGTGAAGTTCTTCTTTGAATATGTGCTGACTAGGTTTGGTCGCCCGAATATTTTAATGAGTGATCAGGGTATGCATTTCCTTAATGAAACGATCAATGTGCTGACAAAGGAATTTCAACTTTATCATCAGAATAGTATGCCATACCACCTATAGGCTAATGGAACAATTGAAGCATTTAATAAGATATTAGAGAACGCGCTGACAAAGGTTTGCAATGCACAAAGGAATGACTGGGATGTGTGCATACCCATGGTGTTATGGGCTTACAGAAGTACTTGCAAAAAGTTGACTAGATAGACACCTTTCTGGCTGATTTATGGCGTAGAAGTTGTGATGTCGATGGAGTACATTGTACCTAGTCTACGCATAGTGGTGTTCATAGGAATGGAGGATCACAGAGCTCTGGAGGAGTAGCTTGTGCAGCTAACAGAACTTGAAGAAGAAAATTTTTTGGCTGGATTCCATTATCAAGTTCAAAAGGAGCGCGAAAAGGCATGGCACGAGCGGCACATCAAACTATGCACCTTCAAGGTAAATGATTTGGTTTTATTATATGAAAGAAAGTTTGAAAAATTTCCAGGAAAATTTCAAATGCATTGGCTGGGGCGCTATGTCATCAAGGAGATTACCAATGGTGGAGCAGTTTAGCTGGTGAAATTGAATGGAGATCTATTTCCCAAAAAGGTAAATGGAAGTTGATTGAAGCCATACACCGGGGATCCAACCAGATGACTATATGATGGAAGCACAGTCTTAGTGCTCCAGGCCATTGAAAGGAGGTGTAGGACTATAAACTACACTGCTTTGGTTGTAGGGTTTCGCAACTGGGGGATTGTCGGGATGGAATAATGTCACAGCATCAGCACAAGCACGAAGGAAGCTACACTAAAGGAGGAGAGACTGCGCAAAGCAGCCAAAAAATGATCGTTATGTTCATTGTTCATGATTTCACAGTGAGAAAATGACTAAGAGGAGCGAGGGGGCGGCATTTAAGATGGAATTTAAATGTGAGATATTTAAAAATCTGCCTCCAATCTAGCATTTATGAATGAACTTTGGGGGAAACGGACAAATTTGAATTCAAATTTGCCTATAAATTACAGATGGCCGCCCAACAAAAAACACTTTTCACTTTGAGAGTTGATGTGTCAAGTTATTGGTTGCGCATGAACCTTGAGAGTTTTGAGGCTTTGGTGGCCACTTTGGTGTTTGACAGGTTGCCTAAGGAAACCTAGGAGTTCCTTAATAGTCTGATGTTGGCGCCTACAGAAACTATAAGTTTTGGAGGATCGATGGCCTCTAAGGGAGCTGCCCCTAAGGTCATAAGTATGGAGGTTCCCGCAGATGTGCCAAAGTCGCCAAGGTCGCCCAAGCTGAGGCCTGCACCAATAAGAGAGGGGCATAATATGAAGAAAGAAAAATAGAAAGCGACACAGTCGGTGTAAGAATCACCCAAGAAGCACTAGAACAAACAGAAGCCCACCGCGCAGGAAAAACGCAATGTGTTAAACCTAGAATCCGATGAGGGTGTAGATGAAGGCACCGAGGACATTGACATTAAGGGTGTAGACCCTATTTCAAAGTTACCGGAATACATCCCTTCGCGCCAGGGTAAGGTGAAGGTCTTGAAGGACCCAGATGAGGGAAAATTTCTGCTGAATACACCTCTACTACCCAATCAGATCACATTTGAAGGTCTATGTTTGGCACGTGTCCCACATCTAAAGTTAGAAGATTAGGAATTGATGGATACTAAGTGATTCCCCCACCTAGATATTGACAATTTCATGTAGAGGGTATTCTATAAGGATTCGGGTGTCACCGCACTGGAGCCGGTGAAGTCGATTTGTGGTGTGGAGAAGGCAGGATTGTTGAACCTACTATGGGTGTCACATTACCACTACATGCCCATAAATTTGATAGTGATCAAACAGTTTCTATGCCTGGTGCACGACAGGTGCCTATGCTTAGAAGAGCCAATCTCGATAACTGATATGTTGATCCATAGGATCACTCGGCTACCCCATTTAGGAAAAAATCCGACCAAGGAATTTGGCAGAAAGTTGGGCGAGCGTGACCTCACCGTGAAAATGAAGGACAAGTTTAAGTTTTTTAAGAAACCGTGCGGCTACTCCATTTCAAGCATAACTTACCCCGCAGTCAAGGTAGCCACCTAGATCTTGGTTGGGAAGATCATGTAGAAGTATCGCGCAGATGAGGTGTCGGCACGAGTAGTCACCTTAGTAGCCTAGTGTGCAGAGGGAGTACAATTTAATTAGTCGATTACCTATGCAGCGAGTTCCTCTCGAATTGCAGAGAAGCACAGGATCAAATAAAGACATTCCATTACGCATGGTTGTTGTTATCAATCGTGTTGGTCGCATTGCAGTTCCCAGAGGATAGTCAGTTTCCTCCAATAGCAACGGATTTTCCAAAAGCAACAAAGTTTTCTTTACTATGGGCCATGAAGGCCGTTGAGCGAGTTTGCGAGAGTGAGGCCTTCTGGGTTTTAATGGAGATGAGCATCAATATGGCCATCAAACGCAAGCCAAGACTGTCACCAACTGTTAATGCGCAGTTCCCGAGATATGCGAAGTTCAAGGTGGACTTCCATTATATATCCATCTGGGTGTGGAAGGACCCAGAACATAAATGGTATGATCTCCCATACCTTACGACAGATGATGTGATAGTAGTGGTCCTCAATCGTTGACTGGAAAAATGGCGCACAGCCTCAGATTTATCCGCTGGACCCAGTAAGTCCCCAGGAAAACAGAAGAAGGAAGAGGCCCGGTTGAAAATGTAGCAGATGGTTGAACGACAGGAAAAAGAAACAGAGGAAAAGCCAGAGCTAAAGCGGAGCGCACTACTGAGGAGAAGGTAGAAGAGAAGGAAGATGAAGAAGAGTGTGCTTCTGATAAAAGTCAGAAGTCTCCTTCACCACAAATGGAGGATCAACATCAATCTGGATAGGGTGGTGGAGACTCGGAGATCACCCCCTTCCAAATAAAGCGGAATCAGGAACAAGAGAAGGAAGGGCTGTGGAAGAATTCTAAGGCCTCTAAGTCATCGTTTGACCCAATCACCTTGATAGAAGGAGACTTAGACGACATTGGAGATAAGGTCAGGGACGCGACTGCGGAACTGCTGCAGCAATTCGAGTGGCAACAAAAGCAAGATTTGGTCGCCATTCAGACAGGTCTGTGCGAGCTGCAGATCCAAACTACTCAACTTCAGACCGGTGTAGCACAAAGAAACATGACATTGACTGGTTTGGTACTAGGAACTACTGAAGCAGTAGAGATGGTTTGCTTATTTGATCCTAGGCCATTGCGCTGTTGGATGGAGCTTTGACTGCAAAAGCCGAAGTTGACAGGGCTATTGTCAGCGCACTAAAGCATATCGGGTTGAACTTCGCCACGCTTCCAAGTGAATCCCTTCACACCCTACAGGAAGGTGTGATCGTAGAACTTTGGGCTCGAGAGTAGTGCGCGCTGAGTGTGATCAATGAACAAAAGGTCAATAATGCACAGATGTTCATCAAGAAGACTTCAGCAATTGACACATGGAAGAAAGTGTAGTAGAAGAATGAGCACACTGCGGCAGTAGTCACTGAAGCATGCAGAACCATTCTAGAGCTACATATCCCAGAAGAAGCACCGGTGGAAGCCAAGATTCAGAAGTTGGATGCCGGTGTGCGCGATGCAAAGACCGAGCTGGCCAAGGTTTAGTTTGAGCTGAACCTTAAGATTACCGAGCTTGAGTTGAAGGCCCAACCTTTGACTCCACCAGAGGTCAAAGAACAGCGCAAGGAAGCTGTCAAGGATGCAATTGCTGCAGTAGACAACGCAGTGACGAATTGCACTGCGCTCTTTGAGCAGTCACTAGAGGTACTTACCAGTCTGCAAGAAGATCATAACTTGCAGAGGTTAAATACTGAAGTGAGGGAATTACAGCAACAATACGATGAAGCAATAGTGACGGTGTGCACCATCGTCATCACGCAGATATTTGCGAAGCTGTAGGAAGCAAATGAACTGAAGGAACATGCGGAAGCAGCGCAATGCAAAGAGGCAGTACTTAAGGCCAGATTGGGGCCTTGACTGGATGAGGCATATGCGCTCACCTCTACCATTGAAGAAAATTTGACCAGCTTGCAGACAGTATAGGAGAAGATCCAGGCAAATAGCGTGGAACCTACGACGGAGCAGTTGGTAGAGCAGGTCAAGCAGGCGGTGATGCAGTGTACCACTGAGGTTGCAGTGGTGCAAGTGGAGTTGGGAGGTATTCTAGCAATATCTCCATGCCAACAGAGTGAATTGGGGGCGAGTCACCATTTTTGTGTTGGGGGCCTGTTGGGAACGAGTCCCCTAAAGTAAATTTTGGGGTTAAAAGCCCAAGTTTTGGGGCAGAAAGCCCAAGTTTTTGAATTAAAAAGTGTAAAGTCTCCACATTTTGTGGTCGTGGAGCGTGAAGGTGTAAAATGTCATAAAGGGTTTCCACCCTTCATTTATGTAATTCATGTCGGCTTTAGGAGATATACCCATGCTTTGTGGACCATGGGATTGTATAAAAAGTGAATTCTTAGAAGAGTCAAAGGCAATTTTTGGAAGTTGAAGTTAGATTTGGTAATGGGTCAGTAAGAGCTAAGAGTGAAAAGTCTTAGCATAGAAAGGAGGTTCTACAGCTGTGTGCGTAGAGGCCTAGGGTAGACATCCACAACTGAGTGTGCAGACTCCTCGAGATGTGTGCACAAGATAGTTAGAGTTTGTAAAGAAGATATGAATCATTAATAAAGAGGATTATTATGGAATTACATGTGTTGATCTATTTACTTCTGTTATGAATGCATGCGATTATGTTATGAAGAATATAGGGTTTATGATTTAATGCTATATTGATGTGCGAATCTATATGTTTCACTATGTTATATGAACGCAAGTAATAATATCTGTTTACGCGTAGAATATCTTAATACATGTTGAAGTTATCAGATACTTAAGCTGATCGGGGTAAATACAGAGGTAAGAACACTTACAGGAGCACATAAGTAGATAAATCACCTGTTTAGGGTCCACGAATGACGATCGTAGACCTTTGCAAAGGTCTAGAAGCTGGATAGGAGAAGTATATTGATAAGCCCTAAAAGTCTTATCAATATGCACGAAGACAAGTTTAGGGTATAAAACCACATCACTACCATCTCTGGGTGCCAAAACTTGGTTCCTGCAACCCCCCATATTGCTTCGAGTGAGACTTCATTCCGTGCTCCGTGGATTGATACCGAAAGGGCCAGTAGTGTAGGGATTTGTTTGGCTAATTAACGCTGAACCTGGGTCAGGGACCACTAGGCCAACAAGAATTCATCCCATTCCAAATAAGATTCCAGTTAGGGAATAAAGAAGAAGGACATGTCGAAGATTAAATGCTTTCACTGTCACGAGTTGGGACACTATGCCACAAAGTGTTCGCACAAGAAGGTTGGTAAGAAGCCCTCAAGAGGAGTGGTAGGTGAAGCTCTTGCTTCAAAATTTGAACTAGATTTCACCCTCATTTCTTGCATGGTGACATCGGTGATGGGTAGTGTGTGGTACTTGGATAGTGGAGCCTCATTCCATATGACCAACAATAAATAGTTCTTCAGTGACTTGGAGGAGAAGGACCTCCATATTCACGTTGACATGGGAGATGATGGGAGGTATAGCGTGACTCACATCAGTACAGTTACCTTTCAGAGGGAGTATGGTACTCCTCTCACATTAAAATATGTCATGTATGTTCTAGGTTTGAAGAAGAATTTGGTTTCAGTTACCATGTTGGAGGATCGTGGCTACAATGTGAAATTTAGTAAGGGAAAGGTTTTCCTTCATCACATAGCCTCAAGACAAGTGAAAATGCTCAGGGTTCAGGTCAAGAACCTATAAAAATTAGATGTAGAATACTACATTTCTTTGAGCACAAAAGCATAGAAGGTGCAAAGCGAGACATCTGTGAGTTGTGGCATAGAAGATTGGGTCACTTGCACCACAGAGCTTTGAAGATCTTGCAACAAATTTCTACAGTATTTCCCAAGGGTACACTAGAGTAGAGAGACACATGAAAAGGGTGTACATTTGGGAAGTACACCAAAGTGTCCTTTCATGATAAAGATATTCGAGCGCAAGCAATCCTTGATAGAGTTCACTCAGATGTGTGTGGACCGTTATCGACAGCATCCACGGCCAAGCACGGGTATTATGTAATATTTGTTGATGATTTTTCCCATAAGCATTGGATTTTCTTCATGCAGAAGAAAGATCAGACGTTCACTAAATTTTGTGAATTTAAAGCACTTGTTGAGAAAGATACTAGCAGGAAAGTTAAAGCTCTCGAAATTGATAACGATGGAGCATATGTGTCAAACTAATTCAAGAAATTTTGCGCATCAGAACAAATTCGATGGGAATTAATGGCACCTCATAACCCACAGCATGATGGGGTGGGTAAAAGGAAGAACAAAATTATTGTGGGAGCGGCACAGGCAATGTTACATGATCAGGGCCTACTGTTGCACTTATGGGCTGAAGCACGCAACACAATTGTTTATTTGTAGAATATAATCCAGGCTCATTGAACTCTCGGGATGAGTACACCAGAAGAATATTTTTCAGGTAAGAAACTAGATGTGGCACACTTCATGATCTTTGGTTCATCAGTATACTATCATGTTACCAAGGATGCACGAAAAAAGCTAGATCTAACCGCTAAGTTGGGCATATTTTTGGGGTACACTAATACACCTCACAACTATTGGGTGTACCTTTCGTCAAAAAGGATGAAAATGGTTTGTAAATATGTGAAATTTGATGAAGAGAAGGCCATGAGATGTTCCCTTGAGAGGGAAATTCATTTACATGAATATGAGGAGCTTTTAGCTCCAAAGGAGGAACCTCAAGATGATGTGAAGAAGCCACATGCACAGGAGCAGAGAGTGGAAGCACCCACTCATGAAGAGACTTCCAGAGATGGAAGGAAGTGCATCAGAGAGGCTAACAAATTGATGCATGATGCTAGAGAGAATGTGGGAGCACACACATCATAGAATTGGTAGAGGAGGTCACTAGATCGGTAGATTGACTACATGGATCTAATGAGAAACAGTGTAGAGGTTGAGCCATCCTCATTCAAGGAAGCAGTGCAACAACCAGTTTGGGTTGAGGAGTATGACTCCATTATGAGAAACAATGCTTGGGAAGTAGTCCCAAGACCATCAGAGAAGTTATTGGTGAGTTCCAGATGGCTTTACAAGGTAAAGCAAGCAGCAGAAGGGAGTGTGGAGAAACACAAGGTCAGATTTGTGGTCAGAGGGTTCTCTTAGGTGGATTAAATTGATTATGAGGAGACCTTTGCTCCAGTAAAAAGGTACTTTTCAATCAGATCTATTCTAACATTATTAGCGCATATGGGATGGAAGGTACATCAGATGGATGTGAAGACAACATTCCTCAACAGTATGATTGAGGAAGAGGTTTTTATTGAACAGTCAGAAGGATTTGAGACCTTGAACAAAGAGTTGCATGTGTTCAAACTCAAGAGAGCATTGTATGGACTAAAACAAGCACCCTGTGCTTGGTACACTAGGATTGAAAGTTATTTCACCAGGTTGGACTTCAGAAAAAGTGAAGTGTATGCGAACCTTTAACATATTGTTGTTGAAGGTAAGTTGTTGATTATAGTATTATATGTCGATGATTTGATTCTAATAGGTGACAAGAAGATGATAAAATCTTTCAAAGAGGATCTTGCAAGAGAATTCAAGATGAACAAAATGGGGCTCGTGCATTACTTTCTTGGTATGTAAGTATGGCAAGGAGATGAGGATCCATTTGTCTCTTAGGGAAAGTATGCCAACGAGATACTGAACAAGTTCAACATGGAGAGCAACAAACCCATAGAGACTCCTCTAGCAGGTAACTAGAGGAAGGAGGATGCTACTTCAGGTGAAGTAGTGGAGGCTACTATTTATAGACATCTTATGGGTTCACTTATATATTTGGTGAACACATGACCGATCATGTGTTTTGCAGTTAACCAACTTAGTCAAGCCATGGTTAATCCAACCAAAATCTATTGGAATGCAACTAAACATGTGTTGAGATAACTCAGAGGAACCACTTAGTTTGGTATTTGGTACAAATGGACAAAGGGAATGAAGCTTCAAGGCTTCACATATGCAGATTGGGAAGGGAGTCCATTCGAAAGAAAGAGTAAATCAGGGGGAATATTTAGTATTGGGTTAGCAATAGTTTCTTGGTACAGTAGGAAGAAGAGACCAGTTGCACTCAATTCAGCGAAAGCGGAGTACATGATTGCTATTCAAGCAATTTGTGAGGCTATCCAGATGAGGAAGATCCTTGTTGGGTTTTTTCATCAGTAGATGGATCCTACAGTGATTTACTGTGATAGTAAGAGTTGTATCAAACTCTCTGAGAATCCAGTTTTTCATGATTGGTCCAAGCATATCGACATCTAGTATCACCATCTACAAGATTGTGTGTAGAGGAGAATCATGTTGTTGGAATACATTCCTATAGAGGAGAATAATGCATATATTTTGACAAAGGCATTGTCAATATGAAAATTTGAGTTTCATGGAGGAAGGATAAGGGTAGTAGATAATCCCTTTATTGTTGAGAGGGAGTGTTGAAAAATGCAACAAGAAAATCCTAATTTAATTTTTTTCCTCGAACTAAATTGTAATTCTAATTCTCTTAGTAACTTGTAATAGTTAATGAAGTTTATTTGACTTAGTTGCCTCAGTTAATTCAAGTTGGGAGTCTATCTAGAGTTATGTAGAGTGATTCCAAAATTTTAGGGGCCCAAGTTGAGTTCTTTTGTGTTGTAATTATTTAATTCAGTTTAACTAAGTTAAATTCAATTAAACTAGTTCCAATTGATGGAGGTATTAGTGGGAGATATAGTAGTGGGGTGTAACCAGCACTGCTTAACCATTAAACTAAATATTCACTCATAATTAACTCATGCATGTCAGATCGAAGAAAGACCTAATTGAGATTGGATTTTAGGGACAATGTACTATTAGTTATCTAATAATCTGAATTGTACATATGGTGCATGCAATCAAAGGAAGTCCTATGATAGATTGCGCATTTATGGATGAGGAATTTCCCAATTAAATATGGGATAATTCCCTAGGAAAATATGCAAGGAAATAGGAGCTTGGCAGGAATGTTTTTGGCTAAGTATTGGCTGGATCTTGTTAGTGAGGTAGTGAGATAGATTGTGATAATGTAGAGTTTGCTCGAGCTTGAGAAAATCAATGTAATCTTCTCAAATTTTTTTATTAATGCAATATACAGATAGCAGGGGTTTAGCTGTGGCTTTCCCCATAAAATTATTGTGTTATGTGTCATTAAATTCTTCCTTTTTTCTGCTTTGTGATTTCATTAATCAATTATTGTTTCTGTTGATGAGCAGACTAGATTCAATTCAATTGTTTTATCATATTACAATCTGCAGTTTGAATCGACAAGGAATTTCTACAAGAAGAGACAAGACACAACGAGAAAACAAAAATCCAAGGGAAAAAACAAATGGAGGCTAAACCAAAAACAAAATGCAAGATAAAATCTAGAAAAAAAATAAAGACTATGGAAAGCAAGTGTAGGATGCATGTGCAAGGGAAACTAATATGCAACTAGACCTACTCTTGACCTAACTAGCTAGAAGGTCAGGGTCACATATAATGAAATTTCCAATGTAGCCACCATAGATACTCCTGACCTGCATACATAAAGACATGATCGATTAAAACTGACATAAAGAAATGTGCAATAGAAAAGATAAGATCTTGAATAATTTGCACAACAAATTGAAGGTCTTGGTTGTCAGTAGAAATATATGTCATAACCACTACTTTTAACCAGCTCACATTCTTACCTTTTCGTTGAAAACCATAATTAAACAA
Source organism: Pinus tabuliformis (assembly GCA_031772625.1). NCBI lineage: Eukaryota > Viridiplantae > Streptophyta > Pinopsida > Pinales > Pinaceae > Pinus > Pinus tabuliformis. The sequence goes on along the minus strand of CM062806.1, from coordinate 740,799,227 downwards.
ACCTCAGAAACTTCTTGCAAATGTATCTTCATCTGCACTATACTCAGAAAGAATGAGAAAATATCGAAACTTGTTATTTGCAATGAATCTTGCCAGGTAAGATTGCTCTAACCATTTAGTGATTGGATAATGAAATTCGAAACAATCCTCTTAAGAACCCTAAAATCTTGAAAAGATAGATTTTCAATTAGAAGCACAGGGTCAGGATGAGAATCGTATGAGGGAAAATGGATCTAATCATATTCATTCAACATGTCAAGACAATGAGGACCTAATATAACCATCAATGAAGGCTAAAGTGCCTTAATTGCTTGGCTAGTATCTACACATTGAGATGATAAATCGTAAATATCAAAGGATGTAAAACAACTTTCATTGGATGTGTTTATGGGAGAATGGTAAGTTGAATGACAGTCATCAAAGACAGAATCATGATCATATGGGATGATTAAAGCATCATATTCCTATTTAGTAGTTAACAAAGATAAATTAATTTGAACAACTATATGAATGCTCTGAATAATAGAACCAACTTCCTTGCATGCCGAATGTGACAAACCATTTTCTTGTAACTGGTGACAAATTGTACAAGCATCGTAATCATCAAAATAATTGAAAAGGAATGCTAGTATAGAAAATATACGAAACTAGTTAGGATGTAATGGATGAAAAAGAGGAACTTGATTCAACAAATAACTCAAGCACTTGCTAACACTCAAGAGGATTTCTAGTGTCATGAAGACATTCACAAGAAAAACTAGGAGTTGATTATTCACCATAACACTCAACAAATATGAACTCTTCAGCCAAAGGTAATCTTTAAATTTATTAGCTTTGTGATTCCGCACATTCACGAAAGGTGTACACTCCAAACCTAAATTTGATACAAGATATTTTTATGAGGATGAATTCACTACAGTAGTATGATTAGAAACCCAATCTTGAGAAATAAGGAATTGTAACAAGAAATACAAAAATCCATCAAGAATGAGTTTACATCTAGTGAAACAATATGAATGAAAGAATTCTACGAGAAAATCCAAAACTGACATGGTTTAGGAATTTCACTAGGATCACGAGAACCTGACATAACAATCAACGAGAGTTGAAGTGCCTCGACTTCCTGAAAAATTCCAGAACATTGAAAAGACAAATAACAACATTTTGTAAATGGAGTCAGACAACAAAATGCGTGTGGACAACTTCTATCAGTTAAGTCAACAAGATCACCATTATCTAGATGGTAGCTATCTCTATCACTAGTTTGGTCATAAACAAACATATTACTCAATTCATAATATTCTCCTAATCGCAAGTCTAAGAATGTATGCATTGGATCATGATCACACTGATTTGAAGAGTTTCTCCCATACAAAGTAAGAGATGGTAAGGGATGGAATGGATTCTCTATAATTTCATTTATTTCTTCTTCATTATGGATAATCTCAATATGCTATGTCATTTCAAGATTCAACTCTTTAGATAACAAACTTGAAGAACACAGAAAATTTCCTTCACAAGTTAATGAATTACAAAAAATGCCTAGTCCAGGTATCTATAAGCAGTCCTCTTTGATGCCCATCAGCACCATCCTTTTGATAAGAATACCCCAAGAGAGATCATGCTCCATAAAAACCAGCCATAAAAGCATGGAAAAAGTCATGATAATCGCTCTACTTCGTAGGGTCCTCTTGTTGGGTTGTTGGAAGAATAAGTCATAGTTTCATGAATCCTTCGAATCCCAACAAGTGCCACACTCCAGCTCATTCCAAACCGATCTGTGCTTTTCCTTCTTTGCTCAGGGCCATGAATCATAGGCAAGGTAGCCGGTCGTCGTCAATCTGTATGTTGGAGGAAGTTCTGGTGGGCGTACTAAAGAGAACAAATGATATGGAGGTGAAGAGGAAGAAGTGTTCATAAGTGAATCTTATTTAAATGAAACATATTTGAGATATAAATATTTGGAAACAAAATCTTCTTAAGAAGTTGACCATTCATCATCATATATGTCAATGAAGTCATCCTCATTAGAATGATTGTTTCCCAAGAATTCAGAATGACTAGGAGAATTCATTATATTTGATTGACGACCAAGATTACCAAATTCGTTATCAACCAAGAATGGGGAACGCCATCTTCATGCGAAGGATTTTGAAAAAGAGCAGAAATATTGAAATAATCTTTACCTTCCTCCTCCTCTACCTGTGAAATGTGACTACCCCACACTTGATCACTTTTTGGATTTGGAATAGGTTGATCCAGCAATTTATGTGGCAACGGATCATGAGAAAGGGATGATAGAGGATGACAATGATCCACATCAGAATCAAGACTAGTGTTATGAGTGTTAATACCATCTTGAGGAATGGAAAAAATAGTCTTCACCATAGGCCTCATGAGTCATTCTAGGATTTCCTCCATTGGATTTGAATCACGAGAGATGGATGAAAGTTGAAGAGACAAATCATTGATCTTATTTACAAGTTTCCCCACTTGAAGATCATTGCAATGAGGCACCCACATCAGAAGTAAAAATGGAGGAGTACAAGGAACAAAAGGAATAGTAGGTTCCTCCTCTATAATTAGAGATGTCTCATGATTTATAAAAGTTGGGGAAATAGAAACATCAGGAGGTTCAGATTCACTGTGCAAAGAGATATGAACCAAACACTCAAAATTTTGTTTAAAGAAATCCAAATCTGTGTCTTATTCAATAAATTCATAACAAAGGTGAAGGAATTGATTAGAGAAATCCTCTATTGATTCATTAGGATCCATTCCAAGCTGGTTGATTCTTTTATAAATATCTTGATAATCATACCTATCAAATGCCAAATGAAGCTCCTTGATGAGGTGTTCAAGAGAATGAATGGAAGTAGGTTGTAGAGTGTGACACATTCGGCTAACTCGACCTTCAAGGATGAGGCAAAATAGAATACAAGCCATGTCTGCACAATCAATTTCATAGTATTCACAAACGTTAAGGAAAAGAGATGCATGCTCAACAATGGATGTATCACCCTCATCATCAAACTTGAATTGAGACAAGTCATGAAAAATCTCATCGGGGGTTGAAATTTTACCAGGGGATAGGTTAAAAAAGCACCTTGGGAGTATGATTTGAGGATGATCCATTTTACGTAAGAGGTTCAAAACAAAATCAATGAGCACAACTTGTCATCTAGCCATCCTTCTAGTGCCATTTGTTGATGGTACTGGAAATTAGTCAACCAAGGGGGGGTCTCCCCAATGTGAAGTCCCAATTAGACCTCACATTGTTTGGAGTAGGAGCCCCATCTAGAGTATCAGTCGACTGCCATGTATCCTTTTAGATTTTCCTTAGCTACAAAGTTCAACATAAGTGAGTAATACACAAGTATTTTTGAATCAACAAGTGAGTATACCTTGTGAAATTTTTAGCTGCAGAAAGTATCAAGATCCTTCAACCAAAAGGGAAGAGAAAAGTGGGCCTTTTAAAGATAAGTAATATTACTAATCTAGAAAATTCACAGGAGCATATACACATGAATGAATAGTTGATCAACCAATGAAATAGTTCACAAGGAAGCAACAATTTTTAAAGGAAATATAACATACCTTCAACAAGATAAGTACCAAAGCCACCAAAATAGTTCAATTTCCTCAGTACATAAGAAAACAACATACATCGCAAAAATTTAAAGAATAGTCTTACAGTATTCACGACATATGCATGAAAGCATGCTGACTCAATGAGCTTCTGAATTAAGTAGAAGTCCCAAGATACATCAAGGTAGTGAACACCACTAGCTCCAATAGTGGAGCATTAAAGTAGTCACTTGCTCCTCCAAAACAACTATCTTCCTCTCCAATACCTGGTAGGAGTAGCCAAGGTGAAAAGTCATTTACATGGGCAATGAGGGTGTATATATAAAAAATGGGGTGATCCTTCACCTCCATTATGACTCTTGGACTACCCTCATTATTATTTTTCTTCTTAATGACCTTTCGAATTCCTACATGACTTTTCATATTACATGGATGGATCTTGGACTTCTAGTTTACATTACATTTCCCAATATAGAATATACATATTCCACAAAACAATGTGGCACATGATGACTCATGACATGACATGGCATTGATGACATGGAAGTGTCAATCCACTCCTTACTACTATTTTCTTTGCGTCTTCTTGAAAGATGAACATGGTTTGCTTCTTCCTCCTTATGGCTTGAAGATAAGGAGTCTTCAATGTGATCTTGGTCTTTTGCTGCTATTACAAACTGATGTCCGTTTTTTTTCCCTTTATTGGTTAGATTTTATTTGTAGCTATAGAGATGTATTCTAGCATGGTCTTCTTCTTCATCTCCTTCATCATCATCCTGTCATAGCTTGATAGAGTACCCGCAACTACAATCCACTCATGACAAGACGACATCTGTCCTATAAACCCCTAGACTAATATGCTTCATGATAATACATTTACTTAGCTAGAATTCGGTGACAAACAAAGAAATAGGATTTAGGATTGTAGGGTTTCACAACTCAGGTAGTCAAGGGTTAGGACTGAGCCTTGAGACTACGTAATGTGTATTTCAGGCTAGGCTAGGCATGTCAATTGCACAGTTGAGGGACTCAAAGAAGCAGGTTGAGGGCTTGTGCTCTGAATTTTCCCATTGTGCAGTGCTAGAAAGAGAGGACGGAAACTAAATGCATAGTTGAATTTTTCAGGATCTCAAGGCTACGGCTATAGGAATGAGACTACACAATGCGCAGTGAAGGATTGGTTGGAGAGGAAAACTGTGCAGTTTTGGAGCTCAAGGTTTAGGCTTGAGCATTGTGACTAGCAGTGCGTAGTTAGGGGAGGAAGAGATTGTGAATTACACAGTGATAAGAAACAAGGTTTTTGCGTGAGAACTGAGAATGCGCAGAGCACAGTACAGGAGGGTTGAATGAAGTTGAGTGGCCCGGTTGAGGAGTTTTCCCAGTTTTGACTAATTGTTGGATCACTAAGATGAATTTGAACAAAAGTAAGACTTGAACATGATTACACACTTAATTCACTTGATGACACACCATAGAACACTCAAAACATGAACAACATACTTTCCTTGATGCAACAAAATTGCGACAACTCACTCCAAGTGCGACACAAAAAATACACTTTGCGACGACAGTGATGACGCTTGTGCGACAGTGCTTGAAACTTTGGAAATGAGTGAAATGCATGTTTACATGATAAGAACAACTCAATAACACAAATATTACCCCCTTAAACAAACCAAAACTCCACTTTACATGATAAGCGACAACTTCCCATGCCAAAATACGACTTTTACTATATGAAAAGAGAAGTGTGATCGACACTTGCGATATGTGAACAACGATAAATATTACACATGCCAAAGCAAAGATAACATGAAAATGACACTAATTAAAGTGAAAGAAATAAAAATTGACCTTCGAAAACATGAAAACTACACTCACGAAAGTGAAGGTGCATAAAAGCGACAATTTGAAAAACTCACCGAAATAGAAGTACACATCCAGCCAAAAGTGAGAAACTGTCAATGACAATGCACATTGGCTATTGACATGAATTGAACATTGCACGACCATTGTCTTGGTGGAATGTGCTAGGCCTGTTCATGCTTGTGTGAAAACTCATGAATTCATTATGGACTGAACATGTGTGAGAAGGTGACTTTGACACTTACAATCCAAGAAGAGAGAACAAAGACTTAATAGAGTATCAATTGAACAAGAAGTGACTACATAGATATTGATTGAAATATCCACAGTAGGCTCTAAAATTCAAGCATAGGAAAAATTTTGGGGGGTTTTGCCGCAGTGACAACATGTTTTAACATAATAAATTCCCTCTTTTTGTGAGTAATTTTTAGCAACCAATCTGACTTTATATTTGTCTCTACTTTAAACAATGTTGAATTTGTCTTTGAGCAACCATTTCAATCCTATGGGTACTTTATTTTTAGGTAATTTTGTTAATTTCCAAGTATAATTTTTCATTATAGACTCATACTCTTCCTTCATTTCATTTCTCTATCCTTTATGCTCATTATTCTATTTACAATCCAAAGGTTCTACGTCTTCATTACTTATGTCATCAAAGAATAGTCTTTATACCTTCTTGGTAGCTGATATTTGTGTGATGATCTCTTTTGTGCTTCATTTCTTTCTTCTCTGCTCCTTATTTGTGGTGAATCATCTCCTCCTCTTGTGCGTTGTGGATGTTTGAGGTGTCCATATCATTGGATTATTCTTCCTGTTTATGTTCATCTTTATCATCTCCTTCTTCCTTGATATCATCATAATCATGAGGAATATGCCATGCATAATAGTTGTCCTCCTTATAGCCTTCATTTGCATGCTCATCAAATAACACATCTCTACTTGCAAAAAACTTATGTGTAGAGGGATGTATAATGATGAGAAGCACCAGAGTTTGACAACCAATCTTTAAGATGGTAAGAAACATTTCAAATAAACAAAAATCCATCCATCATACCTGATTCAACAGACAATACCTCATCTATCATACCTAACTTGACTTGATTTGTTTCCTTCTTTGGGTTTTCACCAGAATATTGTTTATTCCAACGGTCCTTCTTGATATTCCTTATTTTGTTGCAAAACCAACATTTGCCTGTACACTTCTTTCCTCTTGACTTTTCTCTAGAAAAAAATATTGATTTTTCTCCTCTCTCCCTAGACCAACCTCTGGCTACCAAAACTTCTGGCATTGAATTTTAAATGCTAGACTTCCTTCACACTTCTTCAGATAACAAGTCTCCCACAATCGAATCAAATTCTAGAGATTCAGTTGTGCTCAAACTGATAGAAGTCACAAAATGGTCCCAAGACTAAGCCAAGGAGCATACAAACACAATGGATGTATCTTCTTCTTCAAATTTGACCTCCATATCGACCAACTAGAAAATAAATTATTAAATACATTTAGCTGGCCTACAATCTTAGTGTCTTCATTAAACCGGAGGATATACCATTACCTCTTCAAGTAAATCCTATAAATTAGATACTTAGTCATGTATAAAGTATTCAATTTACTCCAAGACTTGTTGTTGAGGTTTATTTAACATTGTTGAAGAGAACATCATCCACCATGCACAACATGATGGTACTAAGAACTTGGGCATCTAAGTACTCCCATTTCAAATATGTCATGCCAACAAGTCTATTTCTTACCCCATCTAGCACTTTTTGCAACCCTTGTTGCACCATAAAATCCCAATGTGACAAGGGGGTGGGGATGAAGTAGGTGTTATATATTTTGTAGGCGGTCATTATATATTGCAACAATAGGCTTCCCGAGGTAGGCTTCCAATATAATTCTAGGCCCAAGAGGTGGGATGAAATAGTGTGGAAATGGGGTGGGGTTGAAGCTGTGTGATAAGGAAGTGAAGTGGTGGGATGTTCCGTTTATGATATAACGTTGTTGGTTTAATTTCAATTTATTATAAAAAATTAAATGATATATTACAATAAGATTTATATATATCATTTTATTAAAATTTATTTTTACTTTAAATTTTCAAATATATATATAATTTCATTTCTTAACTTAAATATTAAGTATTAAAAGCAAATTATATGGTCAAACTTGTTGAGAAATCGAGAGGGTAGTAAATATGATGATTTCTCTTTACTTGATAACTTCTTGTGATATCTTTTTACTTTTCTTACTTATTAGCTTCCTCTCTTATTATTATGTTATTTTATCATCAAGAAACTACCAAAAATAAGAAGAACAAAAGTACACAAGTACATAGGATATAGGCTACAAGCCAGGGCCAAAACCTCTCCACTTGAAAGGAAAACCCAAAAACATCTTCACTTCTTATAGATTCTTCAATTAACAAATTCTAATACCTCTAAACCAAGACCCATATCCTCTAATACCAATTCCAAACTCTCTTGACAATGTGCTTCTGTTGTCCTAGTCAAACCCTGTCAAATCACTTCCAACAACACAATTTCAACCCCTAGATTCAGAATTTTAGCCTCTATTGCAAGTCTGAAATTTTTGGCCCTCCCAACAGTAGTTGTTGCCACACATTTGAGATCAATATATCCTTCCAAGGGATCTTCATACCTTCGCTTGACTTTCTCCTTCTTCTAGGGTTTCAATATGACCTAATGGGTCTTTCGATGACCTTCTTTCTGAACTTTCTTCAATTTCGATCTTGCAGCTACAAAACCCTAACCAGCAGTAGAAACCCTAGCCTTCCTTCACACGTGTGAGAGACAATGAGCCCAAGAACACTTCTTATTTTTGCTTCTCCTTCTACGCTAGCCTTCTTATGTTTCTCCTTCGCTTGAATGAGATGTGTGATGAATTGTGTCTCAAAGAGGTCGAGTTCCCTCCTTTATATATTCTTCTCAAGGTGGATGTGGCTCCTCAAAATAGGTCGACTTCTCAGCTGCTAGGTTGAGTTGGCCTTGAAGGGTATGTCGACTCTTTTAAAAACAAAAATAATTATCTTTACAAGTTTCGATGTGCCTAATGGGGTCTTCAACTCATGACAATGACTCTTTTGACTTTTTGACCTAGGACAAACCCTATAAGCATTCAATGGCTTCTTGACCTCTAAAATAAAAAACCTTGAGCATGAAACTCATGCTCCAAAAATAATAGTAATAATTTTTCTTTAATTTTACAATAATAAAGAATCAAAAGTACATTTCATATTTATGAAGACAAAACCTAGTTACACATTTTTCAACAGAACTCAAATTAACACAGCATCAACTATAATTTTTTCACTAGAATGTTGATAACCTTTGCCATTGTAAAGTAGTTCCATAAATACAATGTATAGATATGGTGCAAGGCAACCATTGTTTATGTTGTGGATATTTTTCAAGCATATTTTTCGGTAGTATTTGTCTAGATAACCTTTGTCATTTGAAGGCAATGCCAAAAATACAATTTATAGATATGGTGTAAGCCAACCATTGTTTACTTTTTATATGCTGTGGAGCTTTTCCAAGAATATTTTTCAGTACTATTTTTCTAGAATCCTGCAAGTTTTTTTTCAAATCACAAATTTTAGTTATGAAATTTTTTACAATGAGGGTGATTTATAAATGAATCTACATATATGCACTCAAAAAGTCATTTTAAATAATAAATCATAATTTAATTAAAAAAAATCACCATATTCCAGTAAAAAAAAATTAAAATATATAATAATTAAACAGTAGTGTCTTTTTCTTAAAGAATATCGTGAACAAAATAGAATACGACATATACAGGTAAAGTTGAAAATATAATATATAAAGTTTATATAAGAAACCATAAGTGCGGGAATCAAACATATGTTTGTTCTTGTCCTTTGTGTTCGCAATGTCTTGCAAGAGCCACCACTGATCTATCCAATAATCCAAATCTTCATGTTCTACCATCTCATGACATTTATTGACATATATCATTGCATTTCTATATCCCCACCCTTTGAGGCAACCTCTCCACTTCCATTCAATTAGGAGATAGGATACCTTTTAGTATCATGCACCTCCTAGGATGATATTAGATGGTGTTCCATACTGGGAAGTGCCTCCACATTTGAACACGGGATGACATAGAGATATTGAAGCTTGTCCAGATGACAAAACCCTCTTATTCCTCTTAATTCCAAACACCCCACAAAAAACATATATTGAGTATTAGGGCAAAAACCTTTGTGAAAGCATACATTTGATATTTGTGTGTGTGTCGGTAGTAAACAATGGTAGACTTATATGTTGTGAAGCAAGTAACATTTTATAGAAAATGCAATTGAAATATTACTTCACCAACTTAAAAAAACTAATAGAAAATATAATTTTGCATAAAAAAAAAAAAAATTGATATGAAAAACTTAGCTCTCTCTGAGTAGATCATGCTTTTATATATATATATTACAGATTTATACTAAGTTATGCTATGTGAAAACACGCATACCTCTTAAGATTTATGAAAATTTGCAAGGAAAATAATTTCATTTATTGGAAAATTGACATATTATATGACACTAAATATTTTTACAAAAAATATCATTAGGACAACAACATAATTCTCCACACTTTTCCATTTTACTCCGAAGATTCAAAATTCATGGTGCTTATATGAATTTTGACGGCTTCAAGTTGATAAAAGAGGAAAACCTTGAAATTTCATCACCACATTTGGCCCAAAAGTGTAACCCATCTTCATGCATTCACCCATGTGCTACTTGTGACAATGATATGAAGGCCTTTGTATACTTATCTAATGCCTTGTATGATTCTAGATTGACCTAAGAGGCCTAATTTATTGAATGTTACTTATTGTACTTTATATCTCAGCTAGACATTTGATGAATATCTAAGATGAAGAATTTGGTTGGGTTTTCCCCCTCGTGGGGTTTTCCCTTGGTCTCTGACCTAAATCTCGGTGTCTCTATTGTGTATGATTTTCTTCTATCATTCCTTATTGTTCTCTTTCATTGTTGATGTTATTTTTCTCTCTACATTGTTGCTAATGATTAAATGATGTTATGGGGTGAATGTAATGTGAAAATGTTGAAAATAAAATAAAATTGCAATTATCTACAACAAAGAACAATCTAGCCCTAAAATTAACATGCAAACCATGGGTAGCCACTCATAAAATGGTAATAAGGAGTTGTGCTCATCTACCGTCCTAGGCTTCATATGTTCTAGATAAGGGTATTGTTGATGGATGAACAAGTGGGCTAGATAGGCTTGGTAGCGGAGGGACTTTCCTTCTCCAAACTCTATTATTTTGGAGTGTATTTCATTTGACAAAAACTATGCGAAATAAATTTGTTGTAAGTCATGGTGGTCGGATGACATAAGGATACCAAGAGACCAAGAATTGTCTTAGTTACATAGAAATCAGTATCAAGATCGAGAATTTTGGCAACCATGGAAAAGGATAGCTTTGACATGGAATAAAAAGTCGTGATATGATAAGGAGGGTGACTAGAAGGAGGAACTACTCCTTTGACAAAACTGGCGATCATCCTTTGTTGGACGTGAGCTGCAAGGCTAATCCATTTCTCTTTAATTTCTTCCTTATTTAGCCTTTGTAAGTTTGTCCTGTCAGGAAATGAAAACATGTATACAATGGCCTCTGGAGTTGTTATAATTATTTCCTTTCCATCTTGGGATGAGACTATCACTCTCTTATGCACAGTAAGTCAACATCTCCAAAAAACCGAACACCTACAAGACAACGACGAAGATTGAATTTGACACCTACATATTATTGTGATCTCCTATCACTTCACTAGTTTTTAACATGATTTGAATGGTTATCTTCATATCGCATTGGATCTTGAACATCTACCTCTCCATCATAAAAATAAGGTTCTTTGGATTTCCCTTGTATTTGGACATCAATGGAATTTTTTAGCGGATGAGGAAGCCATTCGAAAAGGTGAAATTGCTAACACTAATTGGTTGACTAAAGAGGGATAATAGGATAAAAGGGAAGATTCTCAAGGGATTAAGAGGCCAATGAAGATGATCCACATGGAAATAGGATATTGGGAAAAGGTTGGAGGGAAAATCTTTTGAATTTTAAAGAACCATGGAAATAGCTAGTGCATGCATGATGAAAAATTTGGGGTTTTTGGAGGAATTTAAACTCAAATTTCATTAAATTTCAATGAGAATTTAGCTCATGAATGAACTTATAATGCTAAATGGAACAATTAAGGGCATTTGTTCGCTAAAATGAGGAATTTTCTTCACAACACGTGTGTTTTTTCTTCAAGAAGGCTTATGGTTTTCCTTTTTGGGTTTAATTCACACAAATTTAGCAAGGTTAAGAAATTAAAAGATTGATTTCATGGGTAAGATGCAAATTGGCAGTTTATATTCACAAATTTGGAGTGAAATGTCTCGAAAATAAGAAAATATATCCATGGGTGTGTGTGAGTCGAGTTGGAGGGTGAACTGGACAAAATGAAAAAAATGGGCCCCGAATGCCTTTCTATATAAAAAGAAACTGGATGATGTAATGTTTACATCACGATGGCATCAACATGACTGGGTCATGCCACATGGTAGGATGAACAAGCTTGGAAAGGTTACATGGAAAGTTACGTAGATGAAGAGAGAGATTTGATGGGGTAGGCGCTGAGTCAACCCATTATGGTGCATCGACAAACTACATGAGGAGGGGCACGTCATGCCCTTTCACATAGCCCTATGGTTAGAATTTGAAAATGTTGGAGTTGTGTACAGGGCACAAGAGGGTGCCACGTGTCTCCCTCTGCACCACGGTGATTTATTATCATCCGAGCAAGTCTACGATGTAAAGCGCCCCAAGTTGTTGGATGGCCAAGCACTTTTGTTGTCTGATCCCAGAGGGTGCGCAAATCTTCCAGCCCTAGTGCCTCCAACGCCTGTGATGTTGCCTGTTGTAGCGTTGCACCGACATTTTCCCACCAATGCCCACTCGGTGGGCTTGCGTCCAAAACCTTCCTTTTGCAAATTAAAACTTTTGAACCTCCTTTTCTGCAATGAAATTATGACAATTCCTTCTTTGGTCTCTCGAAGGCCTTGGAGGAAATCTTCAATGGTGAAATTCTAGTACTAACAATCACCTTGGTTGATCATGGTCAACAATGATCAACCATGGTCAACCAAGCTTGATTGAAGTCAACCAAGATCAACCATGGTCAATTAATCATGTTCAACAATAAATAATCATGATAAACTATGATCAACCATGGTTGACTATGATCAACAAGGTGAACTAGGGTCAACCAGGATCAACATGGTTAGAATAGCTGAATATAGTCAACCTAGGTCAACAATGATCAACCATGGTTAAGCATAATGGTAAACCATGATCAACCATAAGCAACCATAATAGTTAATCAAGATCTCTATGGTTATAATAGTCAATCAACCATGGTCAATCATGGTCAACCGTAATCAACAAAGGTAAACTATGGCCAACCAAGATCAAACATTGGTCAACCATGGTAAACCAAGGGCATCCAAGTTCAACATGGTTAGCATGGTAAACTAAGTTCAACCATGGTTGACCATGGTCAACCATAGTTAACCAAGGTCAACTAATATCAACATGGTTAGAATGGTTGAACATGGTCAACCATGACCAACCATGGTCAACCATAATGGTTAATCAAGATCTCTATGGTAAGAATGGTCAAACATGGTAAACCAAGATCAAGCACGGTCAACCAATGTCAACAAAGATCGACATGCTTAGAATGGTTGGACATGGTCAACCAAGGTCTACCATGATGGTGAATCAAGATCTCTATGGTTACAATGGTCAACCATGGTTGATCTTAGTCTCTATGGTTGAATATGGCTAACCATAATGGCCAATCAACCATGGTCAACCATCAACCATCATAACCATTAATGTAACCATTTTTGTAATATTAGCACTAGCATTAATGTAAGTTTGACCATGATCAACCTTAATCAAACTCATTAACCCTTTTTAACCATGGTCAATGAATCCACTTGACACATTGATGCAAGAGCATCTCCCTACGCCAATTATTTTGTTTAAGGCCAAATGGAACCGTGAAGATTCTAAAAGAATATCTTTTTATTTTATGTATAAATCAAAAATTAGGAAATTGTAGTAGGAATTTGAGTTGTTAGTATAGTCATGTAGCTTATTTTTAATATTTCCAAGGCTGAGTTGTTAGGTTGTTTTAGTGGTTGGCCAAGTGGGCCTTTACTAAAGTAACAAATGTAGAATTAAGAATATGGAAGTTTTGGAAAATTATCTAACTTCACTTTGTCTGTAGATATATTTTCTTAGTAGTTTTATTGTACATAAAGAAATGTGTAATTTAAGTATAGATCAAGATTTAGAGAGATTCTGAGAAGCAAGCTCGGTGAATTTCTGGGTAGTGAATCCCACCGAAATCCAGTGTATATTTCTTCTGAGGATTAGAAAAATTCGTTCTCTGCGATTTGAGTTTCCCTCTAAATGAGATTGAAGCTTTCATTTATATTTGGTGTAATTCTCCAAGGACCCACCAGTGAAAAAAAATGAGCTTTTTTGAAATATGAATTGATGCCTATTCCATTTTTCAAATAAAATTGTGTTAATTGGCTAATGTTATTTGGAGTGAGCCACAATCGAAGTTTTTTTGTTTGATTCTAGGTGTTGGATGGACATGGGAACTGTGGACTTAGATTTGGATCGTAGAAGCCCATAGTCTAACGAAGGCTAAAGGAAAAATTGCACATATGTTTAATAAAAATGAGAGTTAGGCCCCTAGAATAAGTTTTGGAAGCACACACTATAGGAGGTTGGACCTTGGTCTCATATGTTTGTTGAGATGGAGCAACAACTTTAGTCAAATTCAATTAAAAGGTTTAATAATGAAGGATCGAGATGAGTAGATTAAACCCAAGGCTATTGTAGGCGCAACGAAGCTATGGTCCTTTCTTAAATAATAGGAAGTTTGTTGACTCGACTTCCAAGAAACTCTGTCAATCAATTTTTGAATTTGGTTATGGTCAGAGCATTAGAGTGGGAAGTTGGACAGTTGGGCATCAGAGAGGTTGATGTAGGTGTAGTGATAGAGGGAAATTTGACCTTCAAACTCCAATCGGGATCCAAACAACCCCTTGGCGTGGATCCCTCAACAGTGATATAAGGCATGGAGGTAATTCTCAAATAAAAGAATGTTATTATATTTTTCTTGCGTGCATGTGAGGTTAAATTTATAATATATATAAATAACGAGGTGCGCTATATAGAAAATAGTGTAACGAAATATAAACTTTAAATTTTTTTTACATGGAGCCACATTTAAATAAAAAAATGGTCCTCATAACGTTATGTTAAGTTTGACAGTTATTTTGTTTTAAATGAGGAAAGGTTCTTCTGTCGAGAGCTTTTGAATTTGGAGTTTTTTTTTACACATGGATTTGGAAAGTAAAAGCGAGTGGAACAAGTAAAGAAAGGGTCATCTCCATCCAAAGTGAGAATCCTGGGTAACGGTAGAGCAAGCCACAAGAGCCACAAGAGGGGCTTGCTATCACATATATTGGTTGAAACTAGCACAATCACATTTACTAATTTTATTGATCTACGTCAATTGGTTGTATTCTCCACCTTTTATATACAAATCGACATATGAAAATGACGTAAATCAACGTATATCAACCACATTTGTAAATGTTTTAATATTCTTTAACTAATGATATTTAATCGACATGCACAGAAAGGAAACACTCAAAATAATTACCTCCTGCTTGTTTAAAAATCCATTTGATATATATATATATATATATATATATATATATATATATATATATATATATGATCAAATTTTATTTAGAACAATGTTATTTACATCAAAATCTTGAAATAACGAGGGGCGCTATATAGAAAATGGTGTAAAGAAACATAAACTCTCTTTCTTTCTTTTTTAATATGGAGCCACATTTAAATAGAAAATTGACCTCATAAAGTTATGTTGGGTTTGAGAGCTATTTTGTTTTAAATGAGGAAAGGGTCTTTTGCCAAGATCTTTTGAATTTGTGTGTGTGTGGAGTTTTGTTTTTGCATATAGCTTTGGAAAGTAAAAGCGAGTGGAATGAGGGCCACCACCATCCAAAGGGAGAATCATGGGTAAAGATAGATAAAGCCATCAGAGGGGCTTGCTATCACATGCCAAGTAAAATTAGCACAACCACATTTACTAATGTGGTTGATATGTACATCCATTGGTGGTATATTCTACTTTTATACACAAATTGACATATGAAAATGATGTCAATCATCGTATATCAACCGCATTAGTAATTTTTTTAATATTCTTTAACTAATAATATTTAATTGACATGCACACAAAGAAAACACTCAAAATAATTATCTCGTGATTTTTTAAGAATCCATTTGCCATTTTTATTAAAATAAAAAATAATAGAATAAGAAAAACTAAACAAAAATTATGTTATCAAATTTTATTTAAAACATTGCTATTTACTTCAAAATATTGAAATAACAAGGACGGACGCTCTATAGAAAATGGTATAAAGAAATACAAACTATAAATTTGTTTTATATGGAGCTACATTTAAATAGAAAATGGTCCTTAGCACGTTAGGTTGGGTTTGAGAGTTAGCTTGTTTTAAATGAGGAAAGGGTCTTCTGCCGAGAGATTTTGAAATTGTGCATGTGTGGAGTTTCGTTTTCGCGCATGGATTTGGAAAATCAAAGTGAGTTGAATAGGTAAAGAAAGGGCCCCCACCTTCCAAAGGTACAATCTTGGGCAAAGATAGAGTAGGCCACTAGGAGGTCTACTATCACACATGTTGGTTGAAATTAACACAACCACATTTACTAATGTGGTCGATATAGATTGGTGGTATAATCCACCTTTTATACAGAAATCGACATATGAAAATGACGTCAATCAATGTATATCAACCACATTAATAAATATTTCAATATTCTTTAACTGACAATATTTAATCGACATGCACACAAAGAAAGCACTCAAAATAATTATATTCTGATTGTTTAAGAATCCATTTTCCATTAATTATATATATATATATATGAGAGATCAAATTTTATTTAAAACATTGTCATTTACATCAAAATCTTGAAATAACGAGGGGCGCTATATCACAAATGGTGTAAAGAAATATAAGCTTTAATTTTTTTATACATGAAGCCACATTTAAATAAAAAATGGTCCTCATAACATTATGTTGGGTTTGAGAGCTATTTTATTTCAAATGAGGGAAGGGTCTTCTGCCCAGAGCTTTTGAAATTTTGTGTGTGTGGAGTTTTGCTTTTAGAGACGACTTTGAAAAGTAAAAGCGAGTGGAACAAGTAAGGAAGGGCGACTGCCATCCAAAAGGAGGATCTTGGTCAAAGATGGTGCAGGCCACTGGAGGGGCCTGCTATCACACCTGTGTGGAGTTTTATTTTTGCACATGGCTTTGGAAAGTAAAAGCGAGTGGAACAAGTAAAGGAAGGGCCACCACCATTCAAAGGGAGAATCCTAGGCAAAGATAGAGCAAGCCACCGAAGGGGCCTACTATTACACATGTTGATTGAAACTAGCACAACCATATTTACTAATGTGGTTGATATATGTCGATTGGTGGTATATTCCACTTTTTTATAGACAAATCAACATATGTAAATGACATCAATCTGCATATATCAACCACATTAGTAAATGCTTTAATATTCTTTAACTAATGCACACAAAAAAAAAAAAAAACACTAAAAATAATTATCTTCTAATTGTTTAAGAATCCATTTTCCATTTTTATTAAAAAAAATTAAACTAAAAAAAATTATGTGATCAAATTCTATTTACAACATTGTTATTTACATAAAAAAATCTCTCTTGAAGCTTGATTATACTTCTTGAGTGAGCCTAATGGTTAAGAGAAAGTGTTTCCTCGTAAGAGGTCACAGGTTCAAAACCAAAGTGGGGTAGAGTATGTATGCCTTCGTATACTAGCAGTCAAATCACTGCGCGATAGTGGGTCAAGTTTCCCACAAACAAGGGGGTTTCATACACCAATTTGGTGTCTAGCTTGGCCGTGACCTTAAAATTGGATGATGATAATAATAATAATTAATAATCAATAATTATAATTATTAATCTATTTTTTATTTTTATTTTATGTAATTTGAATAAAATTTGAATTTCTGAGGAAACGGAGTAAAAAATGTGACGTTTATCCCCCGTCACACACACACCTAACAGTTAATGAGAAAAGTCTTTAGCCCCACAAGGTGTGGTTGGTGAAAAGAACTAAGAGAAAGGGTTGTCGTTTATTCCCAACTCTCTCTGTTTCAATTATTTCCTAGGTTAGCTAAGGGGGGTGGTCCCTAATGAAACGTTATATGATATGAGTCTCTAGGAGATTAAGTTAAGGTTAATTTGGATTACTTATAAAAAAAACGTATTTCCACGAATCAAGCAAACATATAAATAAATGAGACAATTTCAATGATATATTCAAAGTATAGACTAGTGCCCTCAAGTAAATAACAATAGCTTTCTCATAAAAGAAATCAAGATATAATGATAAACAATCCTGCAAAATCAAATGTAAGATCAAAATAAGCATAAAAACATCAATTGCAACTATAAAGAAAAACAATGTAAACTTTGAAACGGGAACTGATACTATTACCCATTTCGTAGAGATAGCAAAAGAGTGACCCGATTTTGAAAAGGGAGGATGCAGAACACACATATTTTTTTAGAGCATAGTTTTTTGCACTTTAATTTTTTTTATGTACATTATGTTTTAGAATGTTAGCAGTATGCATGCTGAATTAAAAAAGTAGTGATTCTGCATCAGGCCCTTTTTTCAAAAGACCTATTTTTTGACTTTAAATTTTCTAATGTATGAAATGTAAATAATTATTTTTCTAAATTTAACAAATTTTGACACTTCAAATTTTTTATGTCAAATTTTTTATTAAAAAAAAGAGGACAAAAAATTCTGTGTGTGTGTGTAAACCATAAAAAAAAGTTGGCAAAAAAACAAAAATAAAAATTATAAAATTAAGTAACTAAAAATAGAAAAATTTTAAAAAGCATTAACAAAAAAATAAAATAAAATTCAAAAAACTATTAAAATCAAGATTAAAAATATTATATATATATATATAGACTCGAATTAAAAAAAAAAAAAAAAAAAAAAAACAAACAAACAAAATTAAAATATATATATATATAAACATTTTAAATTTAATATATATATATAGATATATATGATTTAAACCAAAAAAAAAAAACCATTTTCAATTTTTAAAATATAAAAAACATTTAAAACTTTAAAAAACATATATTTATGATTAAAACTTTAAAAAATATATTTGCACGCAGCTTTGCCACCCAGGGCCATGCCCCCACGGGCTGCCAGGAAGTGGTTATCCGATTCTCGGAATCGGATAACCACCGCTCGACTGCTCGTGGGGGTGGCTATCCGATTCTCGGAATTGGATAGCCACTGCCCAACCACCCCACGGGCGGCCGAATGGTGGCCATCTGATTCTGAGAATTAGATAGCCACCGCCCGGCCACCCCCATGGGTGGCTGGGCGATGGCTATCCGATTTCGAGAATCAGATAGGCACCCCAATGGGCAACCAGGCGATGGCTATTCGATTCCGAGAATTTGATAGCCATCTGGGGGTGGCCGGGCGATGGCTATCCGATTCCGAGAATCAGATAGGCACCCCAATGGGCAACCAGGCGATGGCGATTTGATTCTTAGAATTTGATAGCCATCCCCACAGGCATCCGGGCGATGGCTATTCAATTCCGAGAATCGGATAGCGTCCCCCATGGGCGGTCGGGCGATAGCTATTCGATTCAGAGAGGATAACCACCCCCACTGGTGGTCAGGCGATGGCTATCCGATTCTCGGAATCAGATAACCACCCCCTGACCACCTTTGAGGTGGATATCCGATTCTGAAACTCATATAACCATCACCCAGCCACCCTCACAGGCAGCTGAGTGGTGGCTATCCTATTCCAAGAATCGGAGAGCCACCACCCAACCGCCCGTGGGAGTGGCCAAGAAGTGGCGATTCGATTCTCGGAATCAAATAGCCACCGCCCGACCGCTCGTAGGGACGGTGGCCGATAAAATTGTATTTTTTTAAATAAAAAAAATAAATTTTGTTAAATATGTTTATTGTGTGTGTATATATATATATATATATATATTTAAAGTTTTTTTTTTAATTTTATATATATATATATATATATATATATATATATATATATTTTAAATGTTATTTTAAAAAATATCAAAAATTTATTTAGCTTTTTTTAATTTTAATGTTTTTATGTTTTTTTTAATCCAAATTTTAAATTTTAAATTTTTTAATATAAAATTTGAAATGTTTTTTTTTTTAATCTATATATATATATATATATATATATATATATATATTAATTTGAAATTATGTATTTCGTTTTTAAATTTTAACTGTTTTTCGGGTTTTTATTTTATTTTTAATTTCAGCATATTTTTGGTTTTTAGAATTTTTTGAAAATGTTTTTAATCTTATTTTTTATAGTTTTTAATTTTTTTCTTTTTTTTTTTCGTTCTTTTTTTTTTTATCTAAGTTTGTTTTTATTTTTATTTTTTTGTTTTTCTTAATGCTTTTTTAAAATTTCTTATTTTTACTCTTTTTTTTTTTTTTTTGATTTATCACATTAAAAAAATATATATATTTTTTTGAAAATATGTTTTTCTTATTATTTATTTCTTTAAATTTTTTAATTCTTATAGATTTTTTTTTTTAATATATATTTTTATTTATGTTTTGGTAATTTAAAAAAAAAAAAATTGTGTTTTTTTCATAGTTTTTATTTTTAATTTTATGTTTTCACTATTTTTTTGAAATTTTAATGTTTTTTGGAGTCATAACAAAATATTTTATACCATTATTTCAAAATGTTGAAAATTTATCCCAAAAAAAAAGTGTTATTCCAGCATCAACACTTTTCGTTTTGAGGGTGTTTTTTGCATAATTTTTGCACATAAAAATTCGGTTTTACTAACATTTTTTCAAAATGATGGAAATTGACCTTAAAAAAGAAATCCATCGTTCCATTATTAGCACTTTTCATTTTCAGGTTGTTCTTTGCACAATTTTTTCACAAAAAATTCGTTCTCACTGCTATTTTTAAAATATATTCAAAATTGACCCTAAATAAAAACCATCATTCTAGTATACACACTTCTCGTTTTTAGCATTGTTTTTCATGTTTTTCTGGGGTTTTTGGGGCATAGTTCTCCTTCTAAGTTTATAGTTTCCGTTTCAAATTTTACGTTGTTGAAAATAATACTTGAAAGTAAATGCCCAAATGAAAAAAATAATTACATCAATTGCTCATGAGCTTAAATGATCATCAAAGCAACAAACATATGGAATAACTTTGTACTAGAGTTGCACCAATGAAATATTCGAAATACAAGAAAGCTAAATGTTTCATAACTAAAAGAATTCACAATACTTGCATAATAAATGCCTTATGAAATAAAAGTGATAATTGCAAACAAGATTCAAATAAATCTAAGATAGCATAAATAAGATAATTTCATTTGCAAATAAAGTAAATTTGTGGTGTATATGTGTTCTTGGTTTATTTTATTAGTTGTATTCTAAAAGAAAGGTTTCAATTAAATTTTTATCCCCAGACTTCACCCTCACCCGGAAATCCAAATCTCATAGTGAAGAGTCAATAAATTGTAAATGAAAATGCTTCAAGTAAATGGAAATATTCTCAACAAAATAACTTAGATATAATGCAAGATACATAAGCTTCATAAACATATAAGATTGTAAGTTTCTCAAATTAATTTATTTAACAAATGATAAACCAATAACCAATAAAACAATGAAATGAAGCTTTCAATGTATTATATTCTTGCAAAATGAGAAAATAACTTAAAATAAATGAGCAAGTAATCAATGAGTCTATTGTGAAGCCAACATGAAGCAAATTGTTAAACTAACTAGATCAACTTTGCTACTTGAAATGAGATGTTTTGCATAAATTGAAATAAATTACTCCAAAGTAAAATCCCAAGTTGTACTTGACAACAAAACTTGAAATGCAAAGCATAAAATGGAAATAACTAGCAAAAGAAAATTTAGAAAATTAAATTGTGATGGTGAGGTTATGTTAATTTTAAGACATGCAAAATGAAAACTATGAAAACAAGTGCAAGATCAAACCACCCACATGTTTCTCTTTTTAGATAAGGAGAAAATGATGCTTTGGGTGAAAACCCAGGCTCCCACAAGAATAACTAAGCCTTTATTAGATATTATAAGATGAGGAACAGTCCAAGAGGTCTCAAGTAAAACTTCAAGATGAATCTTTACAATGTATGAGGATTTTCAAGCTCTAGATTTCCTTCTTGAAATTCAAAATCAGAGAATGAAGTAAGTACAATGAAAATGCTCTCAAGTTTGAAGAAATTAGATGTCTTTTGATGTTTCGAACATTTTCCTCCAAATATGAATGAAATGTAGCACAAAACAAAGCGTTAATCCTCCTCAAATGCCCACGACATCCTCAAAAATAAACTTTGAATGGCTTTAAAAGTTCTACAAGAAAATGGTTAGAGTTTGTATGATCTCTCTTTGATGCTCTTATCACCAACACCCTACTTATGGGATGCAAAATCAATAGACAAATTAATGTAGAGAGAATATGTAAAACAATTAAATAAAATACAAATAGTATACAAGAAATCAAATCAAGTGATGTGGATAAACCCTATCACTCACTCAGTTTAGAAAAAGCTTTCAAGTAACTAATATAAAATCAATGAAACACTATTTGAAAAGATTTAAAATTTTAAATGATTTCTTGTATACAAACTATGTCCAGATGAATCCCTGTAAGTCACTTCTTCGTGAGATAAACTATGAAAATCTAAATAACAAATCAGAGTTCCTTTGAAGGTGCTTTGAGAGTGGGCTCGTTTCCTAAAGACTTCCCTTCACGCTTGATCCAAAAATAATTCTTTTGCAATATTTCAGTTACACATTAGTTCATATATATTTTGATAAACAAACAATTTATTAAAACTTCCAGAAATTTGTTTGAAAATAATCTAGAACTTCTAATATCTAGAGTCTACTCTTAAATCAAATGTTAATACAATATAGCTTTGCACTAGCAATTATATGGGAAATAAAATAACTCAAAGCATAGAAAAAATTATACCAATAGTTCACAATGCCCTATATTCCAAAGGAATAACACCTATGAATAAACTTTCAAAGTCTTTTTATTGATATTCTTGAAAAGTGTACAAAATAG
Organism: Pinus tabuliformis; assembly: GCA_031772625.1. Classification (NCBI taxonomy): domain Eukaryota; kingdom Viridiplantae; phylum Streptophyta; class Pinopsida; order Pinales; family Pinaceae; genus Pinus; species Pinus tabuliformis. The sequence continues at coordinate 740,776,370 of CM062806.1, read as the reverse complement.
CAACGTTTTCGCAAGCACAATAGCTAGTAAACAATGGATACATAGTGAGTTCCCATGGCTCTCTTATATAGAAGTTTGGGAGCCAATCCTAAAGCAAATGGTAACAATCTCAAAGAAAATGGGTGACAATCCCAAAACACTTTCATGAAAATTCGAATTTCTTAAGTGACATCAAGAATCCCTCAAGCAAAATCGAATTCCATGATGAAATGACAAGCGTAGAAGGGTAGGGACCTATGTGGAGACAATTTCCCACAAAATCCTCTGCCAAATATTCTCTCAGATCCTCTCAAATGTGCATTAACTCTACAAATTCGAATTTTCCAAATAAGGAGCTTCTACAAGCACAAATTTATTAATGGTTTATTTTATTTTAATAAATCTTTATTTTTATATAATTTGACCTAGTCAAAATGCTTAGATGACATAATATAATAAGTTATTACATCTCTTCCATACTGAGTTGGAAAGTGTCTCTCATTGCCAAGATATATATATATATATATATATATGAAATGATTTTTGGGCATATTGTATCGATGAGCAATGGTATTGTAACAAAGCATGTTTACAAAATAATAATATTCATGATAAAGTGGTGTTGAATATGGATGGTTAAAATTGTTAAAGAAAAAATTATATTGTAAGTATTTAGTTTTTATATTTTTATGAAATTTAAATATGATTACAAATTATCTTTTTTATTTATATGTCAAAATGAATTTTAATTTATAGCTACTATTTATATCATATATGTATTTTCAAATGATACAAATGTGATAAAGAGTTTAGATAATTGTAACAAAGCCTATTTACAAGTTAATAATATATATGGTAAAATAAGTTGAATATCCATAATTAAAAATATTGTTATATTATAAATTTACTGTAAGTATTAAAGTTTTTATATGCTTAATCATTAAATTTAAAAATCGTTATAAAATTATTATTTTAATTTATAATGTAGAATATATCTTAACTTATAGCTACTACCTATATGTTATATATTTTTATGTGATATGTATATTATGATTTTCTTTTATCTAAAAAATTATTCATAATTTTATTAATAAAAACAAAATTACAATATAATAAATTGAATTTTATTATTTTTATTTTTTTATAAATATTACATTTTCTTATACTACCCTTTATATTACTTTCAACATTTTATTATTATTTAATTAAACCCATTTATAAATATTTAAAATAATCTATATTTTATAAATTTAATATATTTACATCTGCTCATATTCTTTATATTAAGTTTAAAATACCTCTCACCACAATTATGTTAACATAAATTTAAATTTAAGTTAAAATTATATATACATATATAGTTTAGATTTATATTAATTTAATTTATATATCAATATTTATTAGACGTCAAAAAAATTCCAAACTAATCCATGACACTCCCAGAAATGCAATCCAACAGATGCAACCTCGAAAAAGGTAGTTCAATAAACAAATGATATTAACCTTTACCAGAGAAAACATAAATCACGGAAATGCCCCACGTGATATAAAAAGTCTGGAAATATCAAACCCTCGGCTCTTCTGGTCGTCGTCGTCTCTGTCTGCAGTCGATAGCAAGAGCGACCACTCACTTATCAAACTCTTCAAATATATTGCTTCTTCTATCTCACTATGTTTATTTACATACATCATTGCATTTATAATTCTGAATTTTTGTGGATGGTAAATTTGAGGAATATTTGGAAATCTCACCGTCATAAGAGGCGTCAAAGGAGAGGATGCCCCATCTGTAAGTCTCCCCATAATTTGTAGATAACATAGTCGCCCAAATATAGTAAAATCCGCCTCCTCAATTGGGATCAAATGGTGTTCCATACCGGGCAGCGCCTCCACATTTGGACACGGGCTGACGTAGAGATATTGAAGCTTGGCCAGACGAGAAAGCCCTTTTATTCCTCTCAATTCGAAAGACTCCACAAAGAACATATATCGAAGATTCGGGCAAAAACCTTCGTGAAAGCATACATCTGATATTTTTGTGCGTGCCAGCACTAGCGTTTTGAGCTTAAGCATGCATTTGTCATCACTGAAGTCCAATTCTCCTCCAGCCTTTTTAAATGGAAGTTCCCGCAGCGGACAATCTTCGATTATTAAAATTTCCAGATTCTTCATCCCCAGAATATCTCGTGGTAAATATTCTATCCCACATCTGCAAATTTTCAACTCTATCAATTGACTAACCAGTCCAAATGAATCCGGCCAGCATTTAAATTTCGAGCAGTTGAAGAGAAACAATTCCTTCAAGCTTTTGAGGCAACCGAACAATGTTGGCAGCATTTCCAACAAAGGCTCCCCTCCTAATTCCAGAGCTTCCAATTTGCATATGTCTCCAATACCGCTTGGCAATTTCGATAACTTCGTTTTACACACATCTAATGTTTTCAAGGACCGTTGATATGCGATTTGTGATGGCAATTCTTTGACATTGCTACAACCTGAAAGATCTATGTGTTCCAGGGTGATAATATTTCCAAATGCTCCATTGGAGATGACCAAACTGCAGCAATCTCTCAACACTAGATGCCTGAGTCGAGTTAAATTCCCAAATGAGTTTGGAAGCATCTGCAAACTCAAAGCACCAGACAAATCAATGTGCTCGAGGTTTCTTAAGGTACCCAAGGAATCAGGAAGCGACACCATTTCTGAGCAGCATCTTAACTCGAGGTATTTCAACGATGGCAGATCGCAAAATTCTTCTGGCATGGTTTTGAATAGTGCATGAAATATGCCAATCTTTTCTAGGTGTTTCAGCTGCCCTATGGATTTAGGAAAGCTTAAAAGGGGAGCGCAGATATTTAACTCTCGCAGTTGGAGAGGGGCCTGCAATTTACACGTTTCAACTATCACAAGGACGTTTTAACCATAACTTTCGCATTACAAAATGAAATGGAATTAGGAAAAAAAACATACCTGAGATTCATGTTGCCACAATAATTTTAAATTTTCCCCTGCAACATCTAAAACTCTCAAACTCTCCATTGGAATCCAAGAAGGTAGGCAAGAGTATCCACAATTATACCAGCGGAGCCACATGAGTTGTGGTGACTGCGCCCTCCTCAATATGCGTTCTAAATAACGCTCTTTAGTTGCAACAAGTTGCAAATTCGAAATACCACGAAGATTGAAATTACCGAACAGATACCTCAGACAGTTCCCCAGTACCTCTTCACTCCATCTTTTGTACCATGACATTTCTGAACACTCCATTATAATTTGCGAATCCTCTGTGAGATCTGCCCGATTGACCATCTTAATGCCGCGAACTTCAGCTATTACCTGTTACTTCGAAAAATGTATCCACGCCACAGATCTATCATAGTCTTGAATAAAAAAACCTTCAAATTTTTATTTAAACTAAAACAAAGGAAACAACCCTAAAGATTCGTCTTCAAACCCAAAACAAAGGTGTGAATGTTTGAAATACTTACACGGGATGATCGTTCCAACAAATCGTCAATGTTGTTAGTCGTGTGATGCGAAAGACCACGGGGCATGATTTCTTCCTCCTCAGCAATGCTTATTCCCAAATCCCTAACATGATCATGCATTTGTATCTTATATTTACTGTCCGTTTTAAAGAGGCACTTGTTCTCTATATTTCGAAGCCCCACGGAACCCCAAATTCTTGCGGCAGTATCTCTGTCCTCTCCTATAAAAAAGCAGCAAACATTCAAGAATATTTGTCGCTCCTCTGGATCAAGTGAATCGTAGCTGATTCTAAGTCTTTTTTGTATCTCGGGAGGTAGGCGGTGAAGCCGATTCAATGTCTCTTCCCAGTAAGATGTTTCATTTTCTCCAAAGAGAAGCGCACCAAATACTTTTAATGACAGCGGCAATCCATCGCAGGCTGTTATAAACTGATATGCCAGATCTGCAAATTCTGGTTGTGGATGTGGTTGACCAAAGGCGTGAAAGCAGAAAAGCTCTTTGGAGTGCTGTCTGTTTAGTCCCTTTAGCTCATAAATTGATGCCTCTGCGATTTTTGCTTTCTTGAGGACTTTCTTGTCGCGAGAGGTAATCAGAATCAAGCTATTGGGGTTTACAATATCTTTAATTGGCAAAAAGGCTTCCAGTTGGAAGGCTTCATCTACGTCATCTAAAATGATGAGAATGTGAGAGGAAGAAAGATGCCTTACAAGCATGCCTGTGCCTTCGTGAATGTTGTCGATTGGCAGATCCAATCCAGTCAACTGCTTAAGGAGTTTCCTCTGCAAAGAAGGCAGAGAACCCTTAGCTGTGTTTTCTCGGACCTCGTACAAAAAGCCTGATCTATTGTAATTTGACCTCCTCTTGCTGAAGAATTCTGTGGCCAGCGTTGTCTTACCAACACCACCTGCACCCACGATCCCGAAAACCTTGGTTTTCTCTGGCCATAACACCGTGCTTTCAAATTTTTCTAATTTTTCTTTCAGCCCAACTGGGTGTTCGGCAACATACTTCAATGGGGTTTTGTCGCATACTTTGGACACCCATCGCAACACATCATCCAAAAGTTGCTCCACGTTGCTGAATATCAGGTTATAGAAGAAAAAAGTGAGAAGCGCCTACAGAAATCTATGACTCCAATAAATTAAAAAGGTAAATGGGAAAGGGAGAAAGGCTCCACGTTGCTGAATATCAGGTTATAGAAGAAAAAAGTGAGAAGCGCCTACAGAAATCTATGACTCCAATAAATTAAAAAGGTAAATGGGAAAGGGAGAAAGGCAGAGGTCAGATGCAGGTACTCACCCATTAAACGCCTCCAAATCGAGACCACTTATTTCTGCAGCCTCAGAAAGAGCGCCTCTCCACTTCTGAATGGCATTGAAGTCGAATCGCTGCTTCTTTTCGTGATCGCTTAGGGCTTCAGCATACGGTCCTTTAGTGGTCCACCGGAGCTCCGAAGGCTTGACACCATAAAAGATAGGAATAATTGTAACCTCATTCGGCCTCGACTGAAATGCATTCAACATGTGCAACAGTTCGTCTAGACACCATTTTGATTCGGCATAAGTCGATGAGAAAATGGCGATGTGGATGAAGGAGGTTTCGATTGCGTGTAGTATTTGAGGAGTAATATTTTGCCCAACTTCCAGTTCCGGTTTGTCCAGAAAAACTCGCAGTCCACGGGAATTAAGACTACGGTATAGATCTGTGGCGAAGGTGGTCTTTACGTCAGGGCCACGATGATTGATAAAAACATCGTGGCTGTTATAAGAAATCAGGGAAGAACACGAGGCCATGGAGGAGGAAGAAGCACCAGAAGCATTGCCCCGGTTGCGCATTGTTTTGTCTGCCATTGGAATGGGGATTTGGATGAATGGGATAGACAGAAAGATAAAATCGTTATAAGAGTAACAAAAAGAGGAAGGGCAGGAAGGTAGACCAGAGGAGCGGAAACTGTAGGCAGCGTGAAGCAAGAGAGTTTGTGAGCAATGTCGATACACTGTGGTTGTCACAGCTAACACTTTGGCACCATCCGCCACTTGATATTCAAGATTCGCTTCCCACAAAAAGACTAAAAAACAATATTTGGCATATGGTCAAGCTGCACCGTCAATTATAACATTTATATTTTATTAAATATTTTGTAAATATTAGTCACTAGATACTTATATTTTACTAAACAATTTAGTAAATATTGGGATTTTTTTCCAATTGAATTATAATTTTAATTAAATTGTTAGTAATACATGAAAATTTTTATTATAATTGTTAATAATACATGAAAAACTTGTTTTTACAAGATAACGATTTAAGCTAATGATTCAAAATTACAAGTATTTAGAAAAAAAGGGATTTTAAATTATTTTAGATAGTTAAATTTTATTTATATAATATAATATAATATAATGTTGTAGTAATCTGAAAAGAGAGTTTATAATTTAACAATAAAAATAAAATAGTGTAATAAATTTATTTTTTTTAATTATAATATTTCATTATTTAAATTATATTTTTAAATATAAAAACATTTATATTATTATGTAAATTTAATAACTTCAAACTATAACGTTTCCACCCATGATAAAAAAATATATATTATTTAAACTACTGCTTCAGCAACAGCTTCAAGCATTAAGGTTTATATAAAAGTTCATCGACTAAAAAGATGTCCAAAGCCAATAATACAGTCCACTGTCCACATACGATATTTACAGGTATAGTGGAATGATATTGACAACTGCCAAAAATACAGGTTCATTTGAATAACATATGCATTATTTGGCAGGTTCAATTGACTGACAAATTCACGGACTGACTTCGATCGCTGATTATTTATTATAAAATTAATTTTCCATCGAAAAAGTAAAGAGGAGGTCCCAAGCCTTTAGTTCTATCCGTATGGTAGGAGCACTAGAGGACATTTGACAGTGATATTACATGATATTCTATGGTACAGCAGATCTTTTGGTGAATGATGTGTTGTAAAATTCTAAATTATTTGGTCAATTTTAAATTATTGTCATAAAACTTATTTACGAAGTGACTCTATTCAAATCAATGATAAAAGTCTAGTCTTGTTTGATTTAAGAAAAGTTATTTTCTTAAATTGAAAAAGTTCTAACATTAGGCATTTCATGCATTATTGAAAAAGTTTTAACATTATGCATTTCATGCGTTCTTGCAGTTTCGTTTTCCTTTATTCTTTTCAAACCGACCAACACGTGAAGAGGGACCACCCCAGGCAACACCATGGACAATGTTTGGAATTTAATACCATATCCCTCATTTGTAGAGAGATTCATGTTTATTGGTGACGGGGCTGATAGGTTACGACAGTTTTTTCGAGGGTATTATTTTATGGTGTAGTTTAAATTAGAGATAAATAGTTTTTTTGGTCGTAAAACCATTTTAAAAATATATATATATATATATATATATATATATATATATTTAAATATATTTTTGAATGTTTAAATAGATTGTTTCTCTAAAAACTCTCTCTGATATTAATTATATAGATTAAACAATTTAAATTTAAATTTAAAAAAAAAATTGCCAAATTTTTCATTTATAAATTAAACTATGCTTTATTTTATTAATAAATATTAATTATATATAAAAAGTAATATTTTATTAGTAAGTATTAGTTTTTATATAATTAGTTAATTTTTTATTAAATAAAAATAATAATAATAACACAATAAACAAATCATCAATTTACTGCTATAGTAATTAATATTTGCCTCCATTGCTTTAATATTTGTATTTTAAAATTCTTTAACATACACCACTCAGCGTATGCCAATTATACTCATATTATCCACTCTTTAATCTTTTGCATTTTTATGTCTTAAGACTTTGCATTTTTGGATTAACTTTATTCTTGTACTATGTTATGCTCGATAATTTGTTAGACAATTGCACTAGTTTCCATAAAGTATGAAAATCTCTGATATATTCTCTTCAAAGCTTATTCATTTCAATGTCTTAAGACTTTTCAATTTTGGATTAACTCTATTCTTGTACTATGTTCTGCTCGATAATTTGTTAGACAATTGCACTATTTTCCACGAAGTATGAAAATCTCTGATATAATCTCTTCAAAGCTTATTCATTTCAAGCTACCACTGTACCATTCAAGGGTTGTCTGAGAATGTTGCACAACCTAAACACCTTTCCTCCTACCACCCTCCACATTTAAAAGTTGATCACTACTGCCTGCCATACCTAAATAATATCTTCACATATCTTCAATGAATTGAATTTAATCCAATTGCCTACCATTTTCCTTTTGAATTTCGTTTGGCACCAAGAATATCAGTTGTTAATCATGGTTTCGTTCAACCTAACTTGTGTTTTCGTGGGTTGCCTAAAAAATGCTCCATTTACTCAAGTGCATGTAGACATCCTTTGCCCCATCTCCCATGGTATGGATTCAACACCACATCCTAAGCCATTTCATCTCTGATTGCTACCAAATATGTTGATTACCTTACTATTAACATTATTTTCTTTTCGCATATCCAAGGCTTTGCAAACGAGAATATGATGCTGCAAAAAATCATTTGTCATGCACATCTACTCGAATTATAACAGATCCTATTTTTTATGGTAAGTCGTAGTTCAGAAACTCTGGTGGGATGCGTCTTCATGAACCTGCAACAATAAGTGTAGATGGAAAGGCAATAATATCATGTTGCATAGATCCTTCTTAACTTTTTAACCATGGATTTTATCAAGCACAACATGAGCATAGTAATGATAAAACTTGTTGAGTTGAGCAGCGAAAGCATAACTTGTAAATAAATTGAAATTGTAGAAAATAATGCCAAATAATCAAGATAGCAGAATAATCAAACACAAAGATTGGCACAATGCTTTACATGGTAAAAAATCCTTGTGATGGAAACATCCATGGGCAATGATAATCGTTATTCTTACTATTCAAGGGAGATTTACAACAATCAACTCACAGGCATACATTATCCAACCATTCAACCCACTCTCCATTCATTTTATGTTTTCATATTTCCTTTATAGGCTTACATGGATAAATATCAACCTGTCAATTTTTTATAAATTTGTCCACAACTTTTAAAGCAGATACATAATAAACTTTTTACCAAAAAAAATATTTTATATTTTTTTTTTTCCAAAAAACTTAGATTATTAAAAACAACCCAAACCGAAGGAACCAATCTTAGCTATTATCCCAAGAATATATGGAAATAGTTGACAACTTCTAACAATCTCTTCCTTGACAACAATTTACCTGATATATCATGTGTAAATTATTCATCACCTTCCTTGCAAGCCAAGAGAAGCTAGGCACCATTTTAGCTTCTCTGACAAGATTGGTTTTGTGAACATGTCTATGCAATTTTTCGTTGTATGGACCCTTTCTAGAGCCACCACTCCACTTTCATCAATAACATGTCTTACAAAATGGTATTTAATAGGTAGATGTTTTTTCTTACTATGATACGATGGATTCCTTTCCAAATGAATAGCACTTTGACTATCATAAAATACTTTCACCTTGTCCTGCACCCTTCCAAACTCACCTAGCAAAACTTTTAACCAAATTGCCTCTTTGAAAGCATGTGAGACAACTATGTATTCTGCCTTAGTAGTGGATAAAGCAACTATGTTATGAAGCTTTGACATCCAACTAACAACTCCACCTGCAAGAGTAAGAACATATTGAGAATTGGATCTCCTCTTGTCCAAGTCACTTACAAAATATGAATCAACATAACCACAGAATAAATCACTAGTACCATTATAGGTGATACAGTAATTACTTGTGCCTTTAAGATACTGAAGCACCCATTTCATTGTTGCCCAATGCTATTTACCTGGATTTTCCATGTATCTACTGACAACACCAATTGCATGTGAAATATCTAGCCTTGTACTAACCATCGCATACATTAAGCATCCTACTAGATTAGGATATGGTACCCAAGTCATATACTCCTTTTCTTCATCATTACTAGGACACAAACCTAAAGAAAGCTTGAAATGGGAAGTTAAAGGGATTTGAACAAGTTTCCCATTATTCATACTGAATCTCAGAAGTATTTTCTCCACATACTTTTGTTGTGATAACCACAACTTACCATTTTTCATGTCTCTGTAAATCTCCATGCCCAAGATTTGTTTTGTTGTTCCAAGATCCTTCATTTCGAAAGTCCTAGCTAACTGAGCCTTTAACCTATTGATCTCAACCATGTTGCTTGATATAAGCATATCATCAACATATAACCCCAAAATAATGAATATGCCATTTTCCAACTTTTGAAAGTAAACACAATGCTAATACTCACTTCTGGTAAAATTGTAGCTCATCATAAAGGAATCAAACTTCTTGTACCATTGCCTAGGAGATTGCTTCAGGCCATACAATGACTTCTTGAGTTTCCAAACAAACCTCTTGTTGTGATTTTGAGCAAACCCTTAATATGGTTGTTCCATATATATATCCTCATCCAAATCTCCATGTAATAATGTTGTTTTAGCATATAGTTGTTCTAACTCTAGATCAAGTAATGCAACTAATGCTAACACAATTCTAATTGAAACACACTTAATAACTGGTGAAAAAATCTCATGAAAATTAATACCTTCCCTTTGAGAATATCCATTTGCGACCAATATTTCTTTGTACTTCTGAACAATATCATCAACTCCTTTCTTCAATTTGTAAACCCACTTGCAACCGACAACCTTCCTGCCCTTAGGAAGTTCCACCAGATCCCATGTCTTATTTCTTTGTAAGGAATCTATTTCCTCTTTCATTACTACTTTCCATTTATTGCTATCAAATACTTCCATTGCTTCATGATAACAACTATGTTATCCATCATTAGAACTTAAAGCAACAGATGTAGCAAAATCATCATACCTTTTAGGAAAAGGTCTGATCCTTGTAGACCTTTGTACAATTTGTTGTGGAATTTCCTCAGTTTCCTGAGAATTTTCTGTATCCTCATCTACTTCTGTAGGAGTTTCTTCATGAACATCTTCATGATCCTCCTCCCTTGAAGATGATTTCCGTTTAAACTTGTTGAATATGTGGTACTTTTGTCTGATTCATTTCACCATCTACATATGATTTTATGAGTGATGATTCATCAAATCTGACATCTATGTTAATGATAATTTTGTGGGTAGTATGATCCCACAATCTATATCCCTTAACTCCATCACCATACCCAACAAATATTAGTCTTTCTTAATTTTGGATCTAACTTAGAACATTGATTCTTTGGAATAAGAGCATAGGCATCACAATCAAAAACTTTAAGATTTGAATAATCACAAGGTTGAAATGTCCGTACCTCTTCCGAAATCTTACAACTAATTTCAATTGATGGTGACTGATTTACCAAATAACACGTTGTAACAACTTATTTTTCCCATAATTCATGTTACAACTTGGAATTACTAAGCATACTCCATGCTCTCTCTAGAAGAGTCCTATTCATGCATTTAGCAACACCATTTTGCTGAGTATAAACCGTGGTTTTATGTCTTTTGATCCCAACTTCCTTGCAATAATTTTCAAATTCCTTTGAAGTAAAATCGGTTCCATTGTCAATTCTCAAACACTGAATTGACCTGCTAGTGCTCTTTTCAACTAAATCTCTATACTGCTTAAAAGCATCAAATACATCAACTTTTCTTTTCAGTAAATATATCCATGCCTTTCTAGAGTAATCATCTATAAATGTTACAAAATATGACAATCCTCCAAAAGAGACTTCATGAGATGGTCCCCAAAGATATGAATGGATGTAATCAAGGATGCCTTTACTAACATGTTTTCCTATTTTAAATTTATGTCTAGATTGTTTTCCATAAATAGAATGCTCATAGAAATTCAAATTCAAAGATTTCAATCTTGGAAGTAACTTACGATCAACCAATACCTTCGACCTTTTCTCGCTCATATGACCCAAGCACTGATTCCATAAACGAGTAGAGTCACTTGCACCTTCAAATGGTACTATTGCATGATATGTTTTTGTCCTTCCTTCAAGATTATAAAGGTTCCCAAACATATTAGCCTTCATGACTACCAAGATGCCTTTCGTCACCTTCATAACTCCACCTTGAACTATACATTTATAACCAGTGAAATATGGCACTCCCAAAGATATTAAGTTCTTTCTAAGCTCATGCATATGACTCACCTCTGTTAACATTCTAATAGTACCATCATACATTTTAATCTTGATACTACCAATCCTAATAGTTTTGTATGTAATATCATTACCCATGAAAACCACACCATCGTCAATAGATTGGTATGACGAGAACCAATTCCTATGAACACACATATGATGGGAAGCACCAGAATCTAGCAACCAATTATGATGATGTTGAGAAATAGTAGAAGTGGACAATACCTCATCAACAATACCCGCACTAGTTTCAATTGAATTAGCTTCTTTGTAGAGTCCTTTTTAACATCGTGTTCCCTTCTTTTCCAACAATCCTCCTTAAGATACCCTGATTTGTTACAATACTAACACTTTAACTTACTCTTCTTGCTTCTTGACTTCGATCTTGATGTGTCTCTCGAATTTTGATATTTTTCTTTTGATTGACCTCTTGCCACCATTGCTTCTGATGTTGAGGTTTCAAGACTAGATTTTTCCCGAGTTTCCTTAGACAACAAAGCTCCCACAACAATATCAAAATCGATGGTATCAGTAGAACTAAAATTGATAGAGGTTACAAAATGATCCCAAGACTTAGGAAGAGAACACAATAGGCAATTTCTTTGTCTTCCCCTTGGAGATTTACATCTACACTAGACAACTCACGTAAAAGAGTATTGAAATAATTCAAATGATCAGATATCTTTGTACCTTTCTTCATCCACAAATTGTATAATTGCCACTTCAAGTAGATTTTGTTTGTCAATGAATTTGTCATATAGAGACTTTCTAACTTGGTCCATAAGCCTGCAATCATTTTCTCTTCAAGGATGTTAAACGACACATCATCTGCCAAGCACAAACAAATAGAACTGAGGGATCTTGCACCCATGTCCTCCTAGTCGTCACTATCCATGCCCACGGGTTTCTTTGCCCTGCCCAACAATGCCTTTGCCACTCCTCGATGCACGAGCATATCCCAAATCTTAGCCTTCTATAGCTCAAAGCTATTACCCTCATTGAACTTTTCAATTTCAAACTTCGCATTCTGCGTCTTTACCATTAACACAAACTTTTTCTAAAAGATCTAATACCACTTGTTGAGTTGAGCAGCAAAAACATAACCTGCAAATAAATTGAAATTGTAGAAAATAATGGGGAATAAACAAGATAGCAGAATAATCAAACACATAGATTGACACAACGTTTTACGTGGTAAAACCCTCCCTGTGAGGGAAACATCCACGGGACAATGATAATCGGTATTCTTATTATTCAAGGGAGATTTACAACAACCAACTCACAAGTATACATTATCCAACCATTCAACCCTTATTATTGAAGGGAGATTCACAACAATCAACTCACAAGTATACATTATCCAACCATTCAACCCACTCTCCATTCGCTTTATGTTTTCATATCAGATTTTTTCCAAATCTGTCCACAACTTTTAACACAGTTACATAATAAACTTTTTACATAGAACAAAAAAAGCTTCTTTTATATATTTTTTTTCCAAAAAACTTAGATTAGAAAAAGAAAACCAAACCAAAAAAACCAATCTTAACTATTATCCCAAGAATATAAAGAAATACTTAGCAATTTCTAGCAATAACGCGATAATCAAACGTATAGTAATTCAATGTTTATTTGCTTTTGAGTAGCTGTTTATTTGCTTTTGAGTAACATTGTTGGGCTTTGGAGGTATCATCTTCTGTGTTTACAGGTGTTGGAAGAAGTTGTGGTAGACAACATTCGTGTGAAGCCTATAGATGCGGCTTTGGATAATTCCATAGGTTTCAAGTAACCCTCCATTGTAGAAAGAATGTCAAACATATTGGAAGTATAAGTTTGTTCTGTTATTTAGCATAACATATATGAGAGAAAGATTAGAGTTGATATAGACGTAGGATTATGATTTTTTTTCAAAGATCCACATCGTTTCAAAAGTAAACTAAATTGTCTACGCCACTTGCATCATGGAACTCTACTCAGGTGAAAAACACCTGGACCACTTGCTTAGTGGAAGTCTCAAGGGTTTTTTTGGGTTTTTTTTAATTGATGACTCGTATCCCATAATCCCATTTACTAATAGGAATTGGAATTTAGTAATGGAAGTTGGGAATTAAAATTTTCAAGGCAGACATGTCACACCATCCCATTTAGTAATGGGAATTGGAATTTTTACGAAAGGCATGTCATTAATGGGCATTTTTGTAATAAAGGCATGTGAAAAAGAGAAAGGAGTAATGTCTTTTGAAGTTTTTGGTTTTTTCGTTTAGTTGATATTTGAAGGCACCTCAGATATTTAACTTTTACCATTTCAAATATTAAATTTTATTTTAACGTATTTTTAGTTTAAATTGTCTTATCTAATGATGGTATATTTCACTTATTTTATTGAATAATTGTTTATATATTTGTTAATTTATTAGGTTGAGAGGTTCATTTTACAATAGAGTATGAGAGGATGTGTAATTTCTTCAATGGTCAATTTAGAGTTGACATATGTCTCTTAAAAAAAATACTTAAATGAAAAAACATTTTGGGCTATAGTAAAAACATAAATAATTATATATATTTGGTTAGTTTTGATTAAAAACATTATAAAATGTTAAAAATCACATTCTCATTGTTTCACTTGCACGCTTGAAATAATACATAAAATATTTTTATGCTTATCTTAAATAATTTAATTTTATATAACTTTCAAAGATAAAGTAATTAAAATTAAAGGTAAACTAATTTAGTTATTTCTTAATAAGAGGAAAATGTGTAACTCATTCAATTTTTAATATAAAATATTAATAATAATAATAATTTATTCAAAAATACAAGTTAAACAATGAAAAATTATACATGGTCTATATAGAGAGATGGATCTATCTTAATCATGGTTTTATCAAGCACCAAAAGGAATTAATTGTCTTGACGTATAAATCTTTTTTCAAATTTCCTGGCTCTCCGTAGATTGGTGGTTATGATGGATCTATACTGGTATTATTTCATTTAGCAATGGTATTTTTAATTTAAATCATATAATTTTATAATGGTTTTTCATTTATCTTATTTGGTAATTGTTTATACATTTTTATCACAAGCCGCGAAGACATTACAATAATATTCATTAAGGCATTATAGTTTATCATATCACTAGCAAGAATTTGAATTTAAGTAGGGAAGATAACAAATCATTTTTCTTAACCATTTTAGATAACGTCAATTGACTATATATATATATATATATATATATATATATATATTTACTATCTTTAATAATATTTTTAGTAGCAATGTCTTATCGCATTTAGTAGTGATATATTTTTATTTGGTATTTTTCATTTTAATTATCTCAATGGTATTTTAGTAATGATAATTTTCACTTATCTCATTTAGTTGTATTTTTTTTTAGTTAACGTAATTTTATTTCTTCATCTCATATATTTTTGCTATTTTTAAAAATGATATGTGAAAATATTAAATGGGTAATTTCAATTAGAAATTGTTTTTCTCCGAATGAAATTAAATTAAATTAAAAATTCAACAAAATGAAAATGAATCAATAAATTTTGCTCATGTTAGTGAATTCAATGGAAAAAATATTGGAACTACATTAAAATTTATTGTTCTTGTCAGCTCTGATAATGAAGAGACCCAGACTCTAAAAACATGGTTTGAAAAGGAAGTCTTAGCTACAACTTCTCCATCCCTAACTACAAGATATGCACCTTCTTCTTACCAACTACCTAAAAAATAACACTTGTATAGCTTTCCAACATCAATGTCTCTCAGACATTCACACTCTTTCATGTAAAGGTTGTAATGGATAAAATATGGATGGAGAGTTTTTATTATCTTTATTACCCTTCTATCATTGTGGGGAAACAATGCATGAAAAAACTCATTCCCAATAATGTAAACACATGGCATTGTCCAAAATGCAACATTGATGTAACTAACTATGATTTTAGATACTTACTTAAACTAGACATACAAGATCACACATAAGAGTTGCTTTCAACAATTATTGTTGGCTTGTTGGGCCTGACCCAGGTTCGGAGTTTAATTAGCCAAACAAATCCCTATACTACTGGCCCTTTCGGCAACAGTCCGCGGGGCACGGACTGAGGTCTCACCCGAAGTAGTATGGGAGGGTGCTAGAACCAGGTTTCTGCACCCTTGAGATGTTTGAGAGGTTCGACTGGTCCCACTGTTTGTCCCTGCGCGTAGGTCACTTCACACACTTCCCTGTTCCTCACGCCCTGATACACTGCCTTCGCGCAGCCCTAACCAGGGGTTGTGGAGCTTCCACGCTACTAGAGCCGCGCTCTGCGCTATTACCCGAGATCTTACTTATCTTCCTATACCAGTTAATTACCTCTACGTACTTGGATGTCTTACGTTATAATTATTTATACAAAACATTCATATAAGTTCGCGCAACAGATAAACAATATACTTGCAAATTATACCCAATCATATATTAAAATAGGAAAATATGCACATAAATATGGTAAACTTCTCTTTATTGATTCTTCCAATGGTTACAGACTCGACCTACCCTGCGCACTCAGCTGCAGGGGTTTGCGCACTCATCTGCGAACTACTAGGCCTCTGTGCACTCAGTTGTAGAGCCTTCCCCTACCCTACAACCCAAAGACACACTTTTCACTTTTACTCAATCACTTAGAATTCTCATGCTCTTGTGCCTTTCTCTACACTTAGAGCCTCGCTCTATTTATACAATCCCATGGTCCGCAGACCATGGGTAGGTCTATTAAGCCAACATTACATTACAAAACGAGGGCAGACAACCCTGTGACTCTATCATAACTTCAAAAAGATTTGGTCAAAACTTGGGCTTTAAGCCCCAAAACATGCCTTGGGGGGATTCCATGCCCAACAGGCCCCCAACACAAACATCATGACTCGCCCTCGAGTCACTCTGCCGGTGCGGAGATCTTCGCACGGAGTCCTTCCAACTCTGCTCGAACTGCTGCAAGGTTGGCAGCACACTGAGCTGCTGCCTGCTAGATCTGCTACATGCGTTGTTCTGAGACCGCAGTGTCGGAAGTTCTTCTCTGCATTTGTGCCTGTATCCCTTGCATGTGTGCGAGCTTGCCTTCAATTTCTGTTGTGATGGTGAAGGCCTCGTCGATCCAAGGCTGAACACGCGCCTTCAAGACTGCTTCCTTGTGTCGTGCTGCATCCACCTGTTCTTTCAATGCTTTGGCTTGTTGCATCCGTGCGAGCCTTTGAGTGAGGGCCACCATCTGCGTAGTTCCTTTGACGCTGTCATACTGTTGTTGGAGTTCTTTTGCCTCTGTCTCTAAGCGCTGGATGTTGGGGTCCTTCTGCAGATTTGTGAGGACCTCAAATGACTCTTCCAACATGCTGGTGCAGTCTCGCACTGCACTGCCAATCTCGTCCAATCCCGCTGTAATAGCGCTAGCGTGTTGTTCTCTGACTTCCAGAGGGGTGGACGGTTGCGTCTTTAACTGCATCTCGGCAATATGAAGGTTTAGTGCCAGCTGAACCTTTGTCATTTCCTCCCGCGCCTTGTGCACCCCTGCTGCTAGCCTGTGGATGCGTGCCTCTACTAGTGTGTCTGATGGGATGGCCAACTTCGGGATGATTTGGCAAGCTTCATCTAGTACCTGTACAAGCTGTTGATTCTACGACGCCACTTCATCACACTACAAGCTCAACTGTTCCATGTTGATTTTCTGCTCGTTGAGGACTTGCAGCACGCAGCTCTTCCTAGCCTGCAGTTCTACAATTATCCCATCCTACGGAACATATAAGGTCTCCCGCAGGGGTGCAACCATGTTGATGCCAAGACCTTTCAATAGGCTAACCATTGGCCTGTCGGCCTCATCTATTGTCAATAGTGCCCCTTTTGGCAGCACTACGGTATTCGACACCCGAGCGCGCAACATCTGTTTTGTTGTCGTTGTTTCGACTACGAGGCTGGTCGAAAGGGTACTAGCCAGAGGAGGGTGCACCTGCAACTCCTGCAGCTGTGCTCTAAGGGCCCCTAACACAATCTGGTTATCCTGCATAAAATTTTGGAGGGCCTCGGAGGTGACATCGCGCACTGTCTCACCAATGTCGTGAAAATCACCCTCGGTTAGGGTGATCGGGTCAATAGACAACTTCGATGCCTTGACCTTCTTGTGCGGCCATGTCCGCTCAGTTTGGTCCTAGCGCTTCAACTGTGTTGACGCGGTTTGCAGGTTCGCGCCTCCCTCTTCTTCCTCTGCTTCTTGCCCATGTGAATGAGACGTTTGGCCCTCGCGCGCCTTCGTGGGTGCCTCCTGTGCTGCTGCTACTGCGGCCTTTTCCTATTCAGTTACTGTCTATGCATCGTCCTTCGCCGCCTACGCTTCTGCTGCCGCTGCCTCCTTCCTTCTCTTTTTTGCCAATTGTGTGATGCATAGTTTGGCCTCTTCTTTCTTCCTCTGTGCCACCGAATTTTCTATCTCCGTGATGTCTAGAGTGCACCACTCCGGCGACCATGTCTCCAATAAGTTAAAGATGACATCGTCCGTGGCTACTAAGGGTAGCTTTCTCCATTGTTTGGTCGGGTCCTTGCACGCTCTGCTGTATATGCTATGGATGTCTGCTTTAAATTCCACAAAACTTTGTAGGCTGTTGTAGACAGTGGGCGACAACCGCGACTTGTGGTTGATCCCCATTCTAAGGTTCATCTCCATGAACACCCAGAATATCTTACTGTCACGGATCCTATTTGCATCCTTTGTGACCCAGAGCGAAGCATACTTCGCGGCCTTCGACAGATCCCTGTCAATTGTGGGGAATTGACTATCTTCCGGCAATTCCCCTACCACAAGTACTATGGATAGTAGAATCCACGCATAGTGGAACATTTTGCCCTGTTCCTGAGCTTTGCAACAATTCTCTAAGAATTCCTTGCAGAGGAACTCGGACCAGTTAAACCACACCCCCTCCACGCACTATTCAGCAAGTGCTTATACCACCGGCGTGAGTACCTTGTCCGCGCGACACTTGCACATAATCTTACTGACCAATATTTGGGTCACCAATCTTATTACTTTATTGTTGATGCTGGATATGGCGTAGCCCCTTTTCTTCTTCGCCAACTTGTATTTCTTCTTCATGGCCTCCGCGATGGCCAAGTCACTACTCTTCCCTTCCGAGATGTCTACGGGGTCCTCTCCTTTGCATGGAAGCCGGGAAATGCGGTGAATCAAGTCTGTCATGATGGGGATGGGCTCCTCTAGCCACAAACACCCATCATGCACTAGGCAGAGTAGCTGCTTGATGACGAAAATTATTATTGGGGTGCGGTGGAAATGTGGCACCCAGAGCAGGTTAAGTAGCCCGACCTTTTCCACTCCGTGCAACCACTTTCGCGGCTCTAATTCTGTAAGCCCTGTCGTGGTGTTCTGCTTGGGCTTCATGAGGTGTGAGGTCTCAAGGTGAGGGAACTTCTCGTGGTCAATAAGGTCCCAATATTCAAATTTTAAGCTCGGCACCCGTCCTAGGTGCGTGCCCTAAAAAAATGTTGTCTGGGAGAAGCGGGGTCTGGAGCGAGCTCTTGGTCTTGTCAAGGTCCTTGGGCACTTTAGCCTTCCCTTTCCACAGGGGACATAGGTGGGCAACTTTATCGGGGGGGTGCGCAGGCTCAGTTTCCTCCTCCATGCCTTCGTCCTCATCCTCTTCGATGATAAGGTCCTCCAGGTCTTCTTCTTCTTCATCGATCTCTATGGTGACAGCTTTCCCCTTCTCCTCCATTGACAGCTTGGTGTGCAGTAGGTTCCGCGGGGACACACGTATGAGAACCATCACTTGTTTGTCCTTCTTTGGTCTTGGCATGGGCGGTGATTTCAGGATTTCTTCCACAATCCCGACATATTCCGAAGCATCCCCCATAGTTAGGGCCTGTACGACCTCTTCGGCGATCATTTCTATGATTTCCATAACTTCCTCAGCTACTGCCATCGTGTCCGTCCAGAAAACTATCACTTGCAAACTCAGGGGCTCAATCAACGCTCAACACAAAACAAACAGGGCTTTGTGCACAGGTTTAGCATAGAAAAGGAATGTATACACGCTGGTTCGGTATTCAAAATAGTGTATACGCAGGTTTGCCTTAATATAGCAGCGTATGCGCGCAGATTCTACATATTGAAGTAGCGTACATCTCATAAAATATGTTTTAGCTACTTCTGTTTGTTGCTGTAGTGTTCTGGGTTCAGGATTGGCTTTTGGTTACTGTTACTGTATTCCGGTTACAACATTCAAAGAAGTGATTGTTTGATTCAGTTTTTGGTTGGTGCAAAGGAGATTGTTTGATGTAGATATGTTTGATGTTTGATTGATGTTATTGATGAATCCAGTCTGAAAATTTATGAAATGTGGTCCCTAGAAGAAAAGAGAAGGTTGTAGCCTTTTGTAGGTTAGCACCTACGTACTAGTACATCAGCTAGTACAAAAGCTAAGGGGGTTGTAGCTCCCTTCCAGGAGAAGCTGGAGAACGAGAGAAGGTTGTAGCCTTCTGCAGGTAGAAGCCTGCGTACTGGTATAAGATTGCACCAGTATAGAAATATTGTAAAAAGAAGTTTCTTATTAAAGGAAGATAGAGATGAATCCCAGCAGGTGGTTTTCACCCACATTGGGTTTCCACCTTATATCTTGTGCCCATGTGTGTGATTACCTGTACTTTTTACAGCACTTGATTACTGTTTTATGGTTCTAATACACAGATTAAGATTAACTAACTAAATTAGAAGTCTGCAAGATATACGCGTTTTTCTCTAAACACAGTTGCGTATATATGGTGGTTTACTTAACATAAATGGCGTATATCAATTTGTTTATGGAAATGAAAAATTTTTAAATTGCTAATACTGATTCACCTGCCCCCCCTCTCAGTATTATTTCCAACAATTGGTTTGAGATCCAGGTCCTTCAGAAGAAGATTGATTGCTTGAAGGAAGATCTATCATCATGAGCAACTACGAAAAAGAGGCATCCATTAGGCCACCAATATTTGATGGGAGCAACTTCGTCTATTGGAAGGTAAGAACCATAGCCTATCTTCAATCTCTTGGTACATAAGTTTGGGATATCGTGGAAGGAGGATACACATTTTCATCAACAACTCCTACAGATACGACTGGTAAAAAGCAGTATGAAACAAATACAAAGGTTGTCAATACTCTATCGGGGACTCTATCTTAATCATAATTCATCAAGGTTATGAAACTCAAAACCGCCAAAGAAATATGGGACAAGATCATTCTAAGTTATGAAGGAAACAATCAGGTAAAACGTGCAAAACTACAATCTCTCAGAAGAAGATTGATTGCTTGAAGGAAGATCTATCATCATGAGCAACTACGAAAAAGAGGCATCCATTAGGCCACCAATATTTGATGGGAGCAACTTCGTCTATTGGAAGGTAAGAACCATAGCCTATCTTCAATCTCTTGGTACATAAGTTTGGGATATTGTGGAAGGAGGATACACATTTCCATCAACAACTCCTACAGATACGGCTGGTAAAAAGCAGTATGAAACAAATACAAAGGTTGTTAATACTCTATCGAGGACTCTATCTTAATCATAATTCATCAAGGTTATGCAACTCAAAACCGCCAAAGAAATATTGGACAAGATCATTCTAAGTTATGAAGGAGACAATCAGGTAAAACGTGCAAAAATACAATCTCTCAGAATTCAATATGAAACTCTCAGAATGCAAAATGATGAAAGTGTGGCTAATTATTTCTTACGTATAGATGAGATTGTTAATCGCATGAAAAACTTGGGTGAAGAGATAAAATAAGTTACTTTAGTTGAAAAGGTTCTAAGATCTTTGTCTTCTATGTTTGAATCGAAAGTTTCTGCCATAGAAGAAAAGAAGAATCTTCAGAGTATTACTATGTCACAGCTGCACGGAATCCTAAATGCTTTCGAAATGAGAAAAGGGGGACCATCAAACATGAGAGAAGCCACATTCAAAGCTTCAGGAAAAGGAGAATATAATGAGTCAAGGCATACGTCAGAAGGAAAGGAAGAATCAAATTTTGTCAAGAACCTTCAACAGGGTTCTGGAATATTCAGAGGTAAGCTACCTTTCAAATGCTTTGCTTGTGAAAGAGTCGGTCACTATGTAGCCAAATGTCCTCATAAAGATAAAGGTAAGGAACCAATTAAATGGAATAGAAAACAAAATGTAAGTAAGAAGAGTTATTATACACATGAAGACAGCGATGGCCTTTCAAATAGTGATGAAGACGAACATGGTAATGATTATAGACTTTTCATGGCTTTTGAAGATGATGATTTCTTGGATGCTATAGATGAAGATGATCTCTATGAAGAAATTTGTAAACTTAAAATCTGTTTAGAAGAAAAGAGTATGATCATAGATACTCTGACATTCCGACTTGTTGAAAGGGAAAAACACAATGAAAAGTTAGATGTGAAATTGTGGAACTTAGAAAAGATATTGAGAAAACAAAAGCTCTTAATCTTAGATTTGCTAAAGGATTTGAAACTTTAGATGATATTATCAAAGTGCAGCGTTATCCACTAATCAAGATAGGTCTTGGATATATTGAAGAAGCATCTCAAGCACAAAATCCATCCACCTCCAAAAGTTATCTTGATGCAACAAGGAGAAGTGAACAGGTTGACAATCGTCAGCAAAGGCATAAAGCAGATCACCAGGTAAATCAGGGTCAATCTACTTCAAGGATGAACAGAGATCACCAAGTAAATTGGGGTCAATCTACTTCAAGGATGAACAGAAGCTACAACCAACCGCAGGTAAATCATTCTCAATTTGCCTCAAGAATGAATGTCAATGGAAACTACAATCACCTGGTCGGTAGATTTGATAATCGCAGGAATTTCTTTAATGGCTAATGTTTTTCATGTCATAACTTTGGACACAAAGTTGCTCAATGTGTTGCCTACAAGACCATCATGACTGAGAAGCACGAAATCAAAGGAGTGTGACTAGGAGCATGAAGAGGACCTACAATAACTTTTTTGCTCTTTAAAATGAAATAGAATGCTCTATTTGTAACAACTTCGGTCATGAAGATTCTGAATGTAGGAGTAAGTTTTGGCAAACATCTCATAAGGAGCAAGCTTCATTGGGTCCCAAAACATGGAGAAAGAAAGAACCACAACCAAAAAGATGTGGTATAGCCTTATATGCGAAAGGACAGGAAAATCAGTGGTACATCAACAGTGGATGCTCGAAACATATGACAGGTGATAAAGAAAAACTTCAGTCATATAGTGCCTTAGAAAAGGAAAGGAAGGTCTCATTTGGAAATGACACCCCTGCACTCATAAAAGGTAAAGGTTCAGTTCTTTTGAAGGAAAAGGTCAAAGATGGAAATGTTATGTATATTGATGGCTTAAAGCATAATCTATTGAGTGTTAGCCAAATGTGTGATCAAGGAAATGAGGTTATATTTCGATCAAATGGATGTATTGTTCGTGAGCTTGATACAGGAGAAACAGTGAACACAGGCATAAGAACTCCAAATAATCTATACATACTCAAGGGAGGACAGCAACAATGCTATCTAACCAAAAATGATGAAAATTGGCTATGGCACAAAAGATTGGGGCATATAAGCTTCCCTCAGATAAGGACAGCATGCAAATATCAATTTGTTTGCGATCTTCCTGACATTAGAGTTCCAGACAATACAATATGCAAATCATGTCAGTTTGGTAAGAAAACCTGAACACATTTCCCTGAGAAGGAAGGATTAGCTAGTAAGCCACTTGAACTTGTCCATACTGATTTATGTGGTCCATCAAGGAAAAAGTCACCTCGTGGAGAAGAATACTTTATATTGTTCATTGACGACTTTTCCAGGATGTGTTGGATAGGACTTCTGAAGCATAAATATGAAGCTTTCGAAAAATTCAAAGCTTTCAAAGCCTTGGTTGAAAATGAATCAGATCGCAAAATCAAATGCCTCAGGTCTGATCGAGGAGGGGAATTTACCTCGGATGAATTTTTTGACTTTTGTGAAGAACATGGAATAAGAAGGGAATTCTCTACTGCAAGGACTCCTCAGCAAAATGGAGTGGTGGAAAGGATGAACAGAACGGTTCAACAAATGGCTCGTGCTATGCTTGATGAGTCTGGAACTCCTGCAACCTTCTGGGGTGAAGCTACATTTGTTGCCATTACTATTCTCAACAAAACAAACGTCCAAGTAAACAACACTCAAACTCCTCATGAACTTTGGTATGGTAAGACTCCTACTGTAAAATACTTCAAAGTTTTTGGAAGCAAATGTTACATCAAAAGGACTGATGAAAAGCTTGGCAAGTTTGAACCTAGAGCAGATGAAGGAATTCTCCTTGGGTACTCTTCTCGAAGTAAGGGATATAAGTGTTACAATAAAAGACTTGGAAAAATTGTTGAAAGTATTGATGTGGTGGTTGATGAAGTAGACAAAAATCCAAAGAAAATAAAAACCGAAGATTTTGAAGATGATGAGGACTATCCTTCAACATCAAATTAGACTAATTCTGAAGAAGAAACTTATGAGGAACCAAACGAACAGAGAAGGGTAGAAGAAAAGACTCCATCCAGGTATGTCCAAAAGAACCATCCAGAGACTCAAATTTTTGGGTAGAAAGAGGCAGGTGTACAAACAAGAAGAAATATTACAGAAGCTTCAAGCTATCTAGCATTGCTCTCATCCGTCGAACCACGAAATATAAGTGAAGCATGCAAAGATGAATGCTGGGTCAAGGCCATGAATGAAGAACTTGAGCAGATTGAAAAGAATAACACTTGGGAATTGGTTCCTAGACCTAATGATAAGAATGTCATAGGGACCAAGTGGATATTAAAAAACAAGCTGAATGAAAATGGAGATGTTATTAGAAACAAGGCCAGACTTGTTTGTAAAGGGTATGCTCAACAAGAAGGTATAGACTTTGAAGAAACTTTTGCACCGGTTGCCAAACTTGAAGCCATAAGAATGTCCCTTGCTCTTTCTAGCTTTCAAAAGTTCAAAGTATATCAAATGGATGTGAAATTTGCCTTTCTAAATGGAGACTTAGCAGAAGAAGTGTATATTGAGCAACCAGATGGATTTATCCTTGGAAATAATCCAAAACTTGTATGTAGACTCAGAAAGGCTCTCTATGGTCTTAAACAGGCTCCAAGGGCTTGGTATTATCGTCTGGACAAATACCTCCATCAACAAGGTTTTTCAAAAGGATCGCAATCTATATATAAAAATTGACAATGATAAATTGCTAATACTTGTTGTGTATGTTGATGATATCATCTTTGGTAGCAATGAAGAAGCCATGAGTCAAAACTTTGCCTTGGTGATGCAAAAAGAATTTGAAATGTCCCTGCTTGGTGAGCTCACATATTTTCTTGGTTTACAAGTCCAACAAAACAAATGCGGTATCTTTCTATCACAAACCATGTACCTCAAACAGATCTTGAAGAAATATGGCATGGAAGATTCAAAACTAGTATGTACCCCTATGGTAATAGGATGCAGCCTCAGCGCAAATAATGAATCAGCAGCAATACATCAACCAACCTATAGATCCATGATTGGTAGTCTGCTTTATCTTATAGGTACCCGAATAGAAATCATGCATGCAGTGGGAATAGCTGGAAGATTCCAAGAAAATCCAAAGGAAGAACACCTTCAGGTAGTTAAAAGGATTTTCAAATATCTTCAAGGAACACAAAACTATGGCTTATGGTATCCTAGAGACACAGATCTCACACTTCATGCATATACAGATGCAGATTGGGCAGGAAGCGTGGATGACAGAAAAAGCACTAGTGGTGGTGCATTCTGTATGGGTTCCAGATTAGTGTCTTGGTTTAGCAAGGAACACAGTTCAATTGCATTATCTACAGCTGAAGCAGAATATGTGGCTGCTGCATCTTGCTGCACACAACTCCTTTGGATGATGCAAACATTGCAAGACATTGAAATCACTTGTACTCCACCTATCTCCATTTTTTGTGATAATACAAGTGCAATCAGTATTTCAAAGAATCCAGTCATGCATTCAAAGACCAAGCACATACCTATCAAATATCATTTTCTTCGAGAACAAGTGCTTGAACAAAAGGTAAAATTGGAGTATGTTCCCTCCAAGGAACAAGTTGCTGATATATTCACCAAACCACTTCCCAATGAGACATTTGAATACCTCAAATAGAAGCTGGGAGTAGTTGATGCATCATCTTGCGTTGAAACTTATCTATTTCAGAGAAAAGTGGTTGTACACGAGTTTCATGAAGAGCATCCGCGTACATACGCCTGTTTCTGAGGATACAGTCGCGTATATGTTGGTTTGAAGAAAAACAGTGGACCAGACTTAGGATGAAAAGATTCTGATATGGGTTTGACAGAGACCATCTGGCACAGGTTCAGGGGGAGCATATACTTCTAATAATGCATTATTGGCATTATCTTAGAAGATCTTGGTACAACTTCACAATTGTTTTTTATTCAGGTAGAATAGGTGCAAAGGGAGATCATGGGTGCTGGTCTAGATGATGATTGATAGATGTTTTTGTTGACTATCATAGTCTTGTCTCTATGTCATGTAATTCTTTTATTATCAAGGTCATATAACGTCCTATTTTGGTTTCCCCACTATGCCTGGGATGGATGATGTAATGTTCTTGTTTTATCCCCACTTGGTTGGGAGATGGATGTATGTATGAGTCTTTGGTGATAGGAAGGTCATTTATGATGTATAGAGTCATGTTTTCTCTTGTAGAACATCTTTTTGCAGACCTTGCCTACATTCAGGGGGAGCATGGACAACACAGCAGAGCAGAGATTTCGGAATGTACTCAGCGGGAGCATAACCCTTTGCCCTTGATGACAAAGGGGGAGAATGACTTTGAGTGACTTGGGGTTGCCATCAAGTAAAGGGGGAGATTGTTGGCATTATGACATAGGCTTGGCACTATGGCACAAGTATTTTCCTTGATGGCAACTCTCTCGACAGATCACTCAGATGACAGTTCTAGTTCACGGGCTCTTAAAATAAAGAAAAGGAGGTATACGTAGGTTCTCGTTGACCAAGCCGTGTATACACACGGATTCACAGACCAAAAGTTGTGTATGCGTATACACGCACTTTCATGCACAGAAAAGCGCATACAGTTTTGAAAACTTGGTTTTTGGTCCTTGGTATTTGGACCTATGGTTTTGGACCATGGTATCTCGTCCGAAGTGTTGAACCCAGGTATTGGTTCTAAGTGGTTTTGGACCATGGTATTGAGTAAGGCTTAAGACTATAAAAAGGGAAGGAAATCATTAGGTAAAGGCACTCAAGCATTGAATATCTTATGAAGTGCAAGATCTAGAATACTAGTCATTGGGTTATGGTGCATAACTGGATCTGAATCAAGGAGGAACTTGAGTGCTAGAAGAAGGATAAGTTCTATTGATGGGTCAAGATCTTAAGGCTTGAAGAGAAGTATCTTGTGTGATTTTGATCTTTTATATTTGGTGCATGATTTGATCTGTAAATCTGATGATCTGGGTATAACTGATGTATGAATAGTTGAAAAGGGTAATTTATGTTTTACAGATCTGTACGCAGGTTCAATATAGAAAAGGCACGTATACACGCTAGTTCGGTATTCAAAACAGCATATACGCAGGTTTGCCTTAATATAGCAGCATATGCACGCAGGTTCTACATATTGAAGTAGCGTATGTCTCATAAAATATGCTTTAGCCACTTCTGTTTATTGTTGCAGTGTTCTTGGTTCAGGATTGGCTTCTAGTTACTGTTACTATATTCTGGTTACAACATTCAGAGAAGTGATTGTTTGATTCAGTTTTTGGTTGGTGCAAAGGAGATTGTTTGATGCAGATATGTTTGATGTTTGATTGATGTTATTGATGAATCTAGTTTGAAAATTTATGAAACGTGGTCCCTGGAAGAAAAGAGAAGGTTGTCGTCTTCTGTAGGTCAGCATCTACATACTAGTACATCAGCTAGTACAAGAGCTAAGGGGGTTGTAGCTCCCTTCCAAGAGAAGCTGGAGAACGAGAGAAGGTTGTAGCCTTCTATAGGTAGAAGCATGCGTATTGGTATAAGACTTCACCAATACAGAAATATTGTAAAAAGAAGTTTCTTATTAAAGGAAGATAGAGACGAATTACAGCAGGTGGTTTTCACCCACATTGGGTTTCCACCTTATATCTTGTGTTCATGTGTGTGATTGCCTGTACTGTTTACTGCACTTGATTACTGTTTTATGGTTCTGATACACAGATTAAGATCAGCTAACTAAATTAGAAGTCTGCAAGATATACGCGGTTTTCTCTAAACACAGTTGTGTATATACGCAAGTTTACTTAACATAAGTAGTGTATATCAATTTGTTTATGGAAATGAAAAATTGTTAAATTGCTAATACTGATTCACCCTCTCCCGCCGCCCCCCCCCCCCCCCCCCCCCCCCCCCCCCCCCCCCCCCTCTCTCTCAGTATTATTTCCAACAATAAATTTACTTTTGTTCATTTACAATTAGGGTTAAAACATAGTTCCTATATGAATAGATACAACATGTGCATTTTAGTTTCCAAATGGTTGTTGAATTTGAAGGAGTGCAAGGGTAAATTATCATTTTTTTACTTTTCTACTTGTTTCCTTCACTTGCATTTTAGTTTCCAAATGGTTATTGAATTTGTAATAACACAAGGGTAAATTATCATTTTATGCTTTTCTACTTGTTTCTTCTCAAATGAAATTTCATCATGAAAATGCAAAGCTTCCTTGTTATGATCATACATGAGTTCCTAATAAACATAGAGTTATTTTTGAGCCCAAAGCTTCATTATATTAAGATTAAAAACTTGTATGAGGATGAGTAATGAAACATGGCAAAGTTGCCTTGAGGCCAATCTGTTGGCTTTCAAAGTTGTAATGATGTAAAAATCACTGATGCTTGAGGTCAATGTATTGTCTTGCAAAATTACAATGATGTCAAAATGATTGGTTCTGGTATGTTTATCATATTTATTGAAATGGTCTTTACAAAGATGTTTCAAAAAAGTGAAGCCTTGCCAAAAAAATGTCTACAGTGAGACAAGCTTTGAGAAAACATGACATTATGTCTTTGAGAAATTTTAATCTTTAATCTTTAATAAAGTGTACCAAAAAGTAAAGACTATTATGAAATTGAAGATTCTTTCGAACATTTTTTTTTTCCCTAAGTATCTAACAAATTGCTCATGTAAAAAGAAGCTTTAGCATCAAATTTACAATTCTATTTTTTTTTCTAAAAAATTATTTGTTGTAGCTTATATAATGCCGTGTAGGAAATGCTTCAACTTTAAGTTTACAAGTTCGATTTTTTATCTCGAAAAGTACTAAAATGAAACATATAATGAATCAGTTTGGAGCATATATATTTTTAAAATAAATATTGTTTTTATAGGAACATATGTTGTTAAAATTACATAATATTTTAATAGAAATCATATACCATTAGAGTCAAAACCATTTAAAAAAATTATTTTATAAGAAAGTGGTAAAGATATTTAATTTGTTTAAAAAAAATATAACATTTAAATCACTTTAGCAGAGTTGTAAAGATGTAAAATGGGCGGTGTTGGTACATGTATCTAGTTTCTTTACAAGATGGTTTTCTGGGAGCTTTATTTTTAAAATTTGATAGTTGTTGGGAGATTTATTTTTAAAATGAGATAGTTGTTATGGTTTTTGCATGTTAGGTTATTTGTAAGATATTTCTCATTTTTAGTAATAATGTATGAGTTTGAGTAAAATTATTATTTTAGGGTTAAAAAGGGGTTTTTTTAGTTGTGTATCAAGTTTTTTTTGTACAACGGTTTTTCTGAAAGTTTATCTAAATGATGAGATTATTGTTTAGGTTTTTTATCTATTTTTAGGAATAATGTACAAAAATGATTAAATTGTTATTTTATGATTAAAAAAGGAAAAACATCCATTTCATGTATTTGAAAATGGTCAAGTTGTACAAAAGTTTTATTTCTTTCCTATAGACTTATTAAAAGTAAGCATATACTCTTATTAGAAGCAGAAATTATGTGTAAGTAAGTATATACTCTTATTAGAAGCAGAACTTATGTGTTTTGGGTATATTTGGACCTTGTTCCATGGGAGTGAATAAAATAGTTTTATTACAATTATTCTTCAATGTATTTGATTTTAGCACTTCATGTATATTTTTTTTTCAAATTATATAAGATTAATATTGGCAAGTGCTTAGACATTGAATTTTTATTGAAATTTTTAATGATCATTTCTGCTAAAGAGTCATACTCATGAGTCATACAACCTAATTTTTTGAAAAGAGAGTTCTAAGGGTGAGAACTTGGTCTCTCAAACCACTAATAGTTTTGTTGTTGGACCCACTTGTCCTTCCACTCCAAACACTATGGTTCTCATTGTCAGCTAGAAATTTCACCCATTTAATTAGCTACCAAGCAAACACTAGGATGTTATCATAGTATAGGCGTTATATAGTTTGTAGGCCGTCATTATACATATTGCAATAGTAGGCTTCCTCGGGCATGCTTCCAAGTAGAATTCCAGGCCGAAGAGGTGAGGTGAAGCAGTGTGACGAGGGAGTGAAGTAGTGGGATGAAGTTGTGTGACAACGCAGTGAAGTGGTGGGATGAAGTGAGGGGAGAAGGCTCTATTTATGATCTAACGTTGTTGGTTTAATTTCACATTTATTATTAAAAAATTAAATTAGATATTGCAATAATATTTGGATTTAAATATATCACTTTATTAAAATTTGTTAAAATAGCTAATTATTCCAGCATTAAGAGTTGGTTAAAATTAGAGACTTTGTTAATTAAGTTAAGTTGATTCAAGTCGAGTTAAGTTAAAGTCAAATTTAGTGTATGATTATATGTTAAGTTATTTTATGTGAGTAGTTAGGTGGAAAAAGTTTAAATATCTCACATGATTCATTGTAATAATCAAGTTTTTGTGTGATCAATAAAAAAACATCTCATGTCATTTTGTGTGAATTATTTATTATTTTGTACCTATTCTCCTCTATTTTTCTAACAAATTGATATTAAAACCCAAAAAAGATCACAATATTAGTAAAACCAGCCAAACAAGTAAGAAATAAGGGAAATGAAAACAGCAAACCATTTTTATTATTTTTATTTTTTAAATTGAGTTGCGAAATTACCACACAATTAAAAAATAAAAAACATGCAGATAAAGAACTTGCACTTTATTAGTGTACAGACTGCGCACATTGAGCAAACGATTCGACAAACTTCAGAAAATTTGCGCAGTAGATCTGTGTCTGGTGCGGAAACCCCTTGAGGCATTAAAATGTTAAAAGCTCGTCTTTTCAAAGTTTCAAAACAGTCGCGTTGAATTGGATTGAATTCGTATCAAGCATACGAGTACATCGTTATGAAAGTTTATGAGCCTCTTCGTACATGGATTGAATTCGTATTAAGCATATGAGCCTGTTTTTATTAAAGGTGGGTCATAAAGTTTATGAAGGGTTTTTAATAAGGTATTCTGTAAAAGTTTAATAAGGGCTTATTTGATATATACAAATTATTTTACAATAAAGTATTTTTATGAGGAGTTCGTAAAAGTTTTTTAATAAAAAAAATACTTGAGGCTTATTAAAAAAAGGTTTTATTATAAAAAAAAAATTTGGGTCTTTGAAAAAAAGTTTTATTATGTGAAGAGATCTTTTTTAAGGAAAATAGTTTTTTCACATTTCCAGTCTCTATTTTCACAGTTTACAAAGAAATATTATGATGTGCGGGCCATTAAGATGGAGACCACACTAAAGGTTCATGATGTTTGGGATTATGTCATGAATGGATTTTCAGAATCTAAGGATGAAGTAAAAGAATGAGCTCTCACTAATGCACAAGCGTTGTAGCTTATCCAATAGGGAGTGGACCGACTAGTGTTCTAGAAGATTATGGTCACATCTTCAGGAAAGACAGCATGGGAGACCTTGGTGACAAACTATAAAGATTTGGCCAAAGTTAATATTGTTAAGTTGCAGAATAATAGGAGAGATTTTGAGAGTCTGCAAATGAAGGAGATAGAGGACATCGAATCTTTCATGAATCGGGCCATGATTGTCATAAATCAGTGAAAAAATTATGGTGAAGATATTAAAGATCAAACAGTGGTTGAGAAGATTCTCATATCTTTGTCTACCAAATTTGATGTTGTGGTAGCAACCATAGAAGAAGCCAAGGATTTGGCATCATTGACAGTTGATGAGTTGATGGGATCACTTCTATCACATGAGGCAAGGATAGACAAAAATAAGGATTCCATTTTAGAAACCACTTTCAAAAGTCAGGTTTCTATTTCAAGAGACAAAGGTCAACGCAAAAGTAGATCGAGAGGCAGAGGACGAGGCGAAAAACATGGTGGTCAAAGAGATGGCCGAGAAGAGCATGAACATGAAAGTGGAGAAACAATAGAAGCTTCAACAATAATCAAAGAGTTGACAAATAAAAGGTGTGATTTTATTATTGCAATAAATTTGGTCACTATGCCCGTGATTGTAGGAAGAGGATAGTTGATCAACGAAACCAAATAGATAATGTTACTACAGAGAGTACTAACTCCATGTTCCTAGCTTTACATACCATCCATGAACTTTATGATAATGTGTGGCTATTAGACAGTGGTTGCAGTAACCACATGAAAGGAAACAAGAATTTGGTTGCAAATTTGAATCAATCTGTGAAGACAGAGGTAAAGTTGGGGATTGACAAGACTGTGGATGTAAATGACAAAGGAGTGGTCAACATTCTAACCAAGCAGGGGGGGCGAAGATAATCTCAGAGGTATATTATGTCTCTCGTCTCAAACACAATTTAATAAGTGTTGGTCAATTGCCATAGAAGGAATACAAAGTTATCTTTCAAGGACAAGAGTGTGTAATATATGACAAACCCCCAAGCAAACAAATGATAGCAAAGGTGCAGATGATGAGGAGCAGACACTTTCCTCTAATTATGAATTATAGTGAACAGATCAATTTGTTTACAATTGCATGCATTGTTTATGTGATAAACAGATCTCCTACAAAGAGTGTGATGAACATAGTACCAGAAGAAGCACGGTCAAGTATGTCTTGCAGCATATCTCATCTTAGATTGTTTGGATGTGTGGTTTATGCACATGTACCTAAAGAGCTAAGTGGCAAGTTGGATGATAAAAATGAAATTTGCATATTTATTGGTTATAGTGAGCAATCAAAAGCTTACAAGTTATATAATCGTGTCACCAATAAGACCATAATTAGCAGAGATGTTGTGTTCAAAGAACAAGAGTCATGGAATGCGAATATAGATAAGACAGTTGATGCACAAGTTCCATTGCTGGAAGAAGAGGATGTAGCAGAAAATGAGCAGCAAGAATCACACGTAAAGACACCAAACATAGTCATGCCAGCAAGGACTCCAAAATTTTTTGAACAACATGGATCTTCAAGCAGATCAACAGATCAAAATTCTCCCAACAGTCAATCAGGTGATGAATCAAGCAATGGTAAGAGAAAAATGAGAAGTCTAAAAGATATTTATGATGATTTGGATGTTAGTTCAAATTTTTCATTGTTGTCATTCCAACCTTTTTCGTTTGAAGAAGCAATCAGAGATGAAAATTGGGTTCAAGCCATGGATGAAGAAATTGAAGCTATTGAAAAGAATGATACATGGGATTTGGTTGATTTTCCAAAGGACAAAAATCTCATTGGTGTAAAATGGGTGTACAAGACAAAGTTGAATGAGAAAGGTGAAATTAATAGATTTAAAGAAAGATTTGTAGCAAAAGGATTCTCACAACAACCAGGAATAGATTTTGGAGAAACTTTTGCTCTAGTAGCCAGATTGGATACTATAAGAGCAGTTCTAGCCACAGTAGCTCAGAACAAGTGGAAAATATATCAGATGGATGTGAAATTAGCCTTCTTGAATATAATTCTAGAAGAAGAAATTTTATGTGCAACAGCCTCCAGAATATGAAGTTGAAGGTAAAAAAGATAAAGCTTACAGGTTGAAGAAAACGCTCTATGGACTCAAGCAAGCGCCTAGAGCTTGGTATAGCAGAATTGACAGCTACATGATCAATAATGGATTTTGCAGAAATAACATTGAGCCTACCTTGTACACAAAGGTAAATGAGCATGGACATATTTTGATTGTTTGCTTATATGTTGATGACATGCTTTATACAAGTGAATTTGAATTGGATGAATTTAAAGTAGCCATGATGAAATAATTTGAGATGACAGATTTCAGACTTATGAGATATTTTCTTGGCATAGAAGTTGAGCAATCTGAAAAAAAGGTATTTTTATTTGTCAAAATAAATATGCTAGAGATTTGCTGAAAAGATTCAGGATGGAGAATTGCAAACCTGTCCCTACACGAGTTGAAACATGTGCAAATTTAAGCAAGGATGATGAAGGATTAGATGTCAATTCAACTCTATTCAAAACGTTAGTTGTCATCCTCATATATCTCACAGCTATAAGACCAGATATTATGCAAAGAGTGAGTTTGATTTCCATATTTATGGAGACTCCAAAAGACACATATTGGAGAGCAGGAAAAGGAATTCTGAGATATATAGTAGGAACTAGAGATTGTGGCATAATGTATGTAAGTATAGAAAAGAAGGATTTGATTGGATATACAGATAGTGATTTTGCAGGTAGTTTGGATGATAGGAATAACATTTCTGGTTATGTGTTCTATCTTGGTTCAGGTGCGATAGCATAGGCATCTAAGAAGCAACCTATTGTGACATTTTCGTCAGTAGAAGCAGAATATGTAGCAGCAACATTAGCAGCATGTCAAGCAGTGTGGTTAATAAGAGTATTTGATGGACTCAAGAAGAAACAACAAGGATCAACAACAATATATTGTGGCAACACCTCAACGATTGCATTATCCAAGAATAGTGTGTTTCATCAAAAGAGCAAGCATATTGATACTAGATATCATTTTATTAGAGAACGTGTGAGCAATGGAGAAGTTCACTTGAAGCCGTGTAAATCGAGTGATCAATTCGTTGATATATTTACTAAGTCATTAACAAAATATGTGTTTGAGTTTCATAGAGGAAACTTGGGTGTTGTAAGCATAGTTGAGACATAAACCAGCATGCATATTTGAGTTGTCATGAGTCATGTGTTAGTTTAGCAGTCACAATTAAGGAGAAGTGTTAAAATAGGTAATTACTCCTGCATGAAGTGTTCGCTAGAATTAAAGAGTTTGTTAACTAAGTCAAGTTGAATCAAGCCAAGTTAAGTTAAAGTCAAAAATAGTTTCTGGTTGCATGTCAAGTTATTTTAGGCAAATCACTAGTTAGAAAAGATTTAAATAAGGTTTAAATACGCTCACCGAGTTCATTGTAATAATAAAGATTTTGTGTGATCAATAAAAAGCGCCATAACTCATGTTATTTTGTGTGAATTATTTATTGTTTTGTACCTATCCTCCTCTCTAACAAAATTTTATTTTATTTAAAATTTTCAATAAAATATATATATCAAAATATAAAATAAGATATTCAATTTATTCACAAATAAAAAATAAATAATTTTATTTATCTTTTAATTACCTGTATAAAATTGTATTTACTAACTTAAACATTACATATTAAAAGAAAGAAATATATTGTCAAACTCAAATTAACACAGTATCAACTATAAATTTATCATTAGAATTTTGATAACCTTTGGCATTTCAACGCACTGCCAGAAATACTGAAGGCAGCTTTTTGTTACTTGTAATATAATTTGATGCTTTTCCAAGCCTATTTTCTGGTTGTATTTGTTTAGAATCGTTAACATCATTAAGTTTGAGTTATAAATTCTTTACCATCCAAATGTTTTTAAAAAATTTCAAAATAATAATAAAAAATTCAAAAGCATATAATAATTTAAAAACAAAATATACAAAACAACATATACATATGCATGTACACTTTAATATATAAAGTTTACAAAAGAAAAGCATCACTTCAGAATACCTTCGTTTCTTCTGGTGCTCGTCCTCTCTGTTAGCAGCGATTAGCCAGAGCCACCACTGATCTATCATATAATCCAAATATTCTTGTACTACCATATCATGACATTTATTGACTTATATCATTGCATTTCTATATCCCCCTATCCTTTCGAGGAAATCTCGCCACCGCCATTCAATTAGGAGATGAATACCTTTCAGTATCATGCACCTCTTGGGATGATATTAAATGGTGTTCCACGCTGGACAGTGCCTCTACAATTGGACACGCGCTGACGTTGAGATATTGAAGCTTCGCCAGATGACAAAGCCCTCCGATTCCTGTCAACACGAAACACTCGACGAAGAACATATATTGAAGGTTTGGGCAAACAGCTTCGTGAAAGAATACCTCTGATATTTGTGTGCGTGCCAGCTCTGGCGTCTTGAGCTTAAGCATGCATTTGTCATCAGTGAAGTCCAATTCTCCTTCAGCGTTTTTAAATGGAAGTCCCCGCAGCCGACAATCATGGATTATTAAAATTTCCAGATTCTTCATCCCCAGAATATCTCGTGCTAAATATTCTATCCCACATCTGCAAATTTTCAACTCTATCAATTGAATAACCAGTCCAAAATTCAAATGAATCCGGCAAGCATTTCAATTTCGAGCAGTTTCAGAGAAACAATTCCTTCAAGCTCTTAGGCAACCGAGCAATGTTGGCAGCATTTCCAACAAAGGCTCCCCTCCTAATTACAGAGCTTCCAATTTGTATATGTCTCCAATACGGCTTGGCAATTTTGATAACTTCGTTTTACACACATCTAATGTTTTCAAGGACCGTTGATATGCGATTTGTGGTGGCAATTCTTTGACAGTGCTACAACCTGAAAGATCTCTGTGTTCCAGGGTGGTAATATTTCCAAATGCTCCATTGGAGATGATCAAACTGCAGCAACCTCTCAACACTAGATGTTTGTGTCGAGTTAAATTCCCAAATGAGTTTGGAAGCATCTGCAAACTCAAAGCACCAAACAAATCGATGTGCTGGAGGTTTTTTTAAGGTACCGAAGGAATCAGGAAGCAACACCATTACTGAGCAGTATCTTAACTCAAGGTATTTCAACGATGGCAGATCGCAAAATTCTTCTGGCATGGTTTTGAATAGTGCATGAATTATGGCAATCTTTTCTAGGTGCTTCAGCTGCCCTATGGATTTAGGAAAGCTTAAAAGGGGAGCACAGATATTTAGCTCTCCCAGTTGGAGAGGGGCCTGCAATTTACACGTTTCAACTATCATCAATACGTTTCTGCCTCGACTGAAATGCCTTCATCATGTGCAACAGTTCGTCTAGACACCATTTTGATTCGGCATAAGTCGATGAGGAAATGGCGATGTGGATGAAGGAGGTTTTGATGGCGCGTAGTATTTGAGGAGTAATATTTTGCCCAATTTCCAGTTCTGGTTTGTCCAGAAACACTCGCAGTCCACGAGAATTAAGAGTACAGTATAGATCGGTGGCGAAGGTGGTCTTTACCTCAGGACCACGATGATTGATAAAAACATCGTAGCTGTTATAAGAAATCACGGAAGAACACGAGGCCATGGAGGAGGAGGAAGCACCAGAAGAATTGCCACTGTTGCCGATTGTTTGGTCTGCCATTGGAATATGGATTTGGGTGAATGGGATAGACAGAAAGATAAGATCGATATAATAGTAAGCAAAAGATGAAAGGCAGGCAGGTAGACCAGAGGAGTGGAAACTGCAGTCAGCGTGAAGCAAGAGAGTTTGTGAGCAATGTCGATGGTTGTCACAGCTAACACTTGGCAAGAGAGTTTGTGAGCAATGTCGATGGTTGTCACAGCTAACACTTTGGCATTATCCGCCGGTTGATATTCAAGATTCAAGATTCTTAACCAGAAAGGTTTCAGTAGAATGGACTTTTTAACAACTAGGCACTGATTTTGATTAACTTTTTTAACAACTAGGCACTGATTTTGATCAATTGAACTAAGGAACTTAAATATTTTGTAAATATTAGTCACTAAATACTTACTAAACAATTTAGTAAATATTGGAATTTTTTCTAATAAAATTATAATTTAATATGATTGGTATACATTAAAAATTGTTTTTATTATAATTATTTTTTACAATATAACGATTTAGGCTAATGATTTAAAATTACAAGTATTTAGAAGAAAAAAGATTTTAAATTATTTTAGATTGTTAAATTTTACTTATATAATATAAGAAATGTCGGAACCACTTCAACCTCGTGCCACCACTTCAACCTCGTGCCAGAAGGCCCCGCGACCGGCCCCTCATAGAAAAGAATACCCCATGGGCTTTCTTTGATGGTGCAGCCCAATCGCAGGAATGTGGGGGAGGAGCCCCTCATAGAAAAGAATACCCCATGGGCTTTTTTTGATGGCGCAGCCCAATAGCAGGAATGTGGGGGAGGATTTATTCTCTACATAGATGAACATCACTACTATAAAGTTAAATTGGGATTGGGGACTGGATCAAATAATTATGCTGAACTCATTACTCTTCGTCACCTCATGCATTTCTCATTGGGCCACAACTGCATGAACATACATATTTTCGACGACTCAAAGATCATCATTGACTGGTTTAATGCTACATCTGCATGTCACACTCACACACTCAACAATATACTGGATGAAATAAATATCATGAAGGTTCATTTTAATGATATTACTTGTACTCATATTTACAGGGAACACAACAGCAGTGCCGACAAACTATCCAAGGCGGCCACGACACTTCCCCGAGGAGAGTGGATGATCCAGGAGCAAAGAGGGTCAAATGCATTTCAATATTATCATCGGCCTTATATAGACCCTCATTACCACAGGGCGGAAAGTCCATGATCTGAGTACATGATATAAACTGTACAGGTTTTTGATTTCATTTTGACGGAAAGTTTATAATCGGCCCTGCGTGGCAATATGTATATAAAACAATACAAAACTAAATGAACATCCTGTGTGATGATTTGGTTTATCTATGCTGATATATCCGTTATCTATTTTGCTGAGCCATCAGGCTGTCAGACTATAGCATATGCATTTCGATGCATCTACAATATGTAATTTTTCAAAGTATAATGAAAGATTAGGATTTTTCCAAGGAAAAAAAAAATATAACATGATGTTTTAGTAATATGAAAAGACAGTTTATAATTTAACAAAAAAATAAAGTAGTGTAATCCGTTTATTCTTTTTAATTATAATATTTTATTATTTAAATTATATTTTTAAATATAAAAATATTTATATTAATATGTAAATTTAATAACTTGAGATTATAATGTTTTTACTTATGATTAAAAAAAATATTATTTAAATTACCATTAAAGCTATAGTACAGGGTTTCATTAGGGGAGAAATATCATACTACGTGAGTTCATATTGAGAGAAAAATGACATAATATATTGGGAGATGTATAGGGGGTAAAGGGTTTTATATTGGAAAATATAAAAAATGGAGTTCAAAGTTAATGAAAAGTATAAAGAAGTGTAAAAAATGTTAATGAAAAATGGATACTCACAATATTCAGTGAAAAGAGGGGTTTTTTAAATTGAGAAGCTATATTGGATTTATATTGGTAAGGAGTTAAATAATGTGAATTTGAGAGAAATTTTCCAATATATAATCAAATTAAGAGTATTGTTTAATATACTACCAAAGCACGTGATATGTTAAAAGTTTACCAAATAAATCCCCGTGAACAACCGCCTCAACTATTAAAATTTATATAAAAGTTCATCCAGTAAAAAGATATCCAAAGCCAATATTACAGTCCACTGTCCCCATACGATATTTAAAGGTATAGTGGAATGATATTGACGATGCACAATGTTTGGAATTTAATACCCATCCCTCATTTGTAGAGAGAATCACGTTTAGTGGTGACGGAGCTGACAGGTTACGACATTTTCCTCCAGCATATTAACCATCCCTCATTTGTAGAGAGATTCATGTTTAGT
This sequence comes from Pinus tabuliformis, assembly GCA_031772625.1. Classification (NCBI taxonomy): domain Eukaryota; kingdom Viridiplantae; phylum Streptophyta; class Pinopsida; order Pinales; family Pinaceae; genus Pinus; species Pinus tabuliformis. The sequence goes on along the minus strand of CM062806.1, from coordinate 740,736,660 downwards.
GTGACGGCGCTGACCGGCTACGACATTTTCCTCCAGCGTATTATTTTATGGTGTAGTTTAATTTAGAGATAAATATATATTTTTTCAGTGTAAGATCATTAATGTCTAAATAAAATAGTTTTTTTGAAAAATTCTCTACTGAAACAACTTAAATTCAAAATTTTCATTTATAAATTAAATTACACTTTATTTTATTAATAAATATAAATTATATATAGAAAGTAATATTTTATTAGTAAATATTAGTTTTTATATAATTAGTTAATTGTTTACTAAATAAAAATAATAATAAAAACACAATAAATAAATTATTAATTTACTGCCATAGTAATTAATATTTGCCTCGATTGCTTTAACATTTGTATTTTAAAATTCTCTAACATACACCACTCAACGTATGTCAATTATACTTATATTATCTACTCTTTAATCTTTTGCATTTTTATGTCTTAAGACTTTTCATTTTTGGATTAACTTTATTCTTGTACTATGTTCTACTTGATAATTTGTTAGAGAATTGCACTATTTTCCACGAAGTATGAAAATCTCTGATATATTCTCTTCAAGGCTTATTCATTTCAATGTTTTAAGACTTTTCAATTTTGGATTAACTCTATTCTTGTACTATGTCCTCCTCGATAATTTGTTGGACAATTGCACTATTTTCCATGAAGTATGAAAATCTCTTATATATTATCTTCAAAGCTTATTCATTTCAAGCTACCAATGTACCATTCAAGGGTTGTATGAGAATGTTGGACAACCTAAACAGGTTTCCTCCTACCACCCTTCACATTTAAAAGTTGATTGCTACTGCCTGCCATACCTAAATAATATCTTCACATATCTTCAATGAATTGAATTGAATCCAATTGCCTACCATTTTCCTTTTGAATTTTGTTTGGCACCAAGAATATCAGTTGTTAATCATGGTTTCGTTCAGACTAACTCGTGTTTTCGTGGGTTGCCTGAAAAATGCTCCATTTACTCAAGTGCATGTAGACATCCTCTGCCCCATCTCCCATGGTATGGATTCAACACCACATCCTGAGCCATTTCATCTCTGATTGCTACCAAATATGTTGATTACCTTACTATTAAAATTATTTTCTTTTCGTAGATCCAAGGCTTTGCAAATGAGAATATGATGCTGCAGAAAATCATTTGTCACACACAACTACTTGAATTATAACAGATCCTAATTTTAATGGTAAGTCGTTGTCTAGAAACTCTAATGGGATGCTTCCTCTTGAACCTGCAACAATAAGTGTAGATGGAAAAGCAATAATATCATGTTGCATAGATCCTTCTTAACTTTTTAACCATGGATTTTATCGAGCACAAAGTGAACATAGTAATGATAAAACTTGTTGAGTTGAGCAGCTAAAGCATAACCTGCAAATAAATTGAAATTGAAGAAAATAATGCCAAATAAACAAGATAGAAGAATAATCAAACACAAAGATTGGCACAATGCTTTACGTGGTAAAAACCTCCTTGTGATGGAAACATTCATGGGGCAATGATAATCGTTATTCTTATTATTCAAGGGAGATTTACAACAATCAACTCACAGGCATAAATTATCCAACCATTCAACCCACTCTCCATTCATTTTAGGTTTTCATATTTCCTCTATAGGCTTACATGGATAAATATCAACCTGTCAATTTTTTCTAAATCTGTTCACAACTTTTAAAGGTGATACATAATAAACTTTTTACCAAAAAAAAAACATCTTTTATATGTTTATTTTTTAAATGGATTTCTAAAAACAACCCAAACCAAAGGAACCAATCTTAGTTATTATTTGAAGAATATATGGAAATAGTTGACAACTTCTAACAATCTCCACCTTGACAACAATTTACCTGATATATCATGCGTAAATTATTCATCACCTTCCTTGCAAGCCAAGAGAAGCTAGGCACCATTTTAGCTTCTCTCACAAGATTGGTTTTGTGAACATGTCTACACAATTTTTCTTTATATGGACTCTTTCCAGAGCCACCACTCCACTTTCATCAATAACGTCTTACAAAATGGTATTTAACAGGTATATGCTTTTTCTTACTAGGATACGTTGAATTCCTTTCCAATTGAATAGCACTTTCACTATCATAAAATACTTTCACCTTGTCCTGCACCCTTCCAAACTCACCTAGTAAAACTTTTAACCAAATTGCCTCTTTGAAAGCATGTGAGACAACTATGTATTATGCCTTAGTAGAGGATAAAGTAACTATGTTATGAAGCTTTGACATCCAACTAACAACTCCACCTGAAAGAGTAAGAACATATCGAGAAGTGGATCTCCTCTTGTCCAAGTCACCTACAAAATCTGATTCAATATAACCACAGAATGAATCACTAGTACCATCATAGGTGATACAGTAATTAATTGTGCCTTTAAGACACTGAAGCACCCATTTCATTGTTGCCCAATGCTATTTACCTGGATTTTCCATGTATCTACTGACAACACCAATTGCATATGAAATATATGGCCTTGTACTAACCATCACATACATTAAGCATCCTACTAGATTAGGATATGGTACCCAAGTCATATACTCCTTTTCTTCATCATTACTAGGACACAAACCTAAAGAAAGCTTAAAATGGGAAGTTAAAGGGATTTGAACAAGTTTCCCATTATTCATACTGAATCTTAGAAGTATTTTCTCCACATAATTTTGTTGTGATAACCACAACTTACCATTTTTCATGTCTCTGTAAATCTCCATGCCCAAGATTTTTTTTGTTGTAACAAGATACTTCATTTCGAAAGTCCTAGCCAATTGAGCCTTTAACCTATTGATCTCGACCATGTTGCTTGATACAATCATATCATCAACATATAACCGCAAAATAATGAATATGCCATTTTCTAACTTTTGAAAGTAAATACAATGCTAATACTCACTTCTGGTAAAATTGTAGCTCATCATAAAGGAATCAAACTTCTTGTACCATTGCCTAGGAGATTGCTTTAGGCCATACAATGACTTCTTGAGTTTCCAAACAAACCTCTTGTTGCGATTTTGAGAAAACCCTTATGGTTGTTCCATATATATATCCTCATCCAAATCTCCATGTAACAATGTTGTTTTAGCATCTAGTTGCTCTAACTCTAAATCAAGTAATGCAACTAATGCTAACACAACTCTAATTGAAACAAGCTTTATAACTGGTGAAAAAAATCTCATGAAAATCAATACCTTCTCTTTGACAATATCCGTTTGGGACCAATATTTCTTTGTACTTCTGAACAATATCATCAACTCCTTTCTTCAATTTGTAAACCCACTTGCAACCGACAACCTTCCTGTCCTTAGGAAGTTCCACCAGATCCCATGTCTTATTTCTTTGTAAGGAATCTATTTCCTCTTTCATTGCTACTTTCCATTTATTGCTATTAGATACTTCCATTGCTTTGTGATAACAACTAGGTTATCCATCATTAGCAATTAAAGCAACAAATGTAGCAAAATCATCATACCTTTTAGGAAAAGATCTGATCCATGTAGACCTTCGTACAATTTGTTGTAGAATTTCCTCAGTTTCCTGAGAATTTTCTGTATCCTCATCTACTTCTGTAGGAGTTTCTTCATGAACATCTTCATGATCCTCCTCCCTTGAAGATGATTGAGTTTCCAATTAAACTTGTTGAATATGCGGTACTTTTGCCTGCTTCATTTCACCATCTACATCTGATGATGATTCATCAAATATGAGATCTATGTTAATTATAATTTTGTGGGTAGTAGGATCCCACACTCTATACCCCTTAACTCCATCACCATATCCAACAAATATTAGTCTTTTTTAATTTTGGATCTAACTTAAAACATTGATTCTTTGGAATAAGAGCATAGGCATCACAATCAAAAACTTTAAGATTTGAATAATCATAAGGTTGACCTATCTGTACCTCTTCCGAAATCTTACAATTAATTGCAATTGATGGTGATTGATTTACCAAATAACACGTTGTAACAACTTCTTTTTCCCATAATTCATGTTACAACTTGGCATTATTAAGCATATTCCATGCTCTCTCTAGAAGAGTCCTATTCATGTGTTTAGCAACACCATATAGCTGAGTATAAACCATGGTTTTATGTCTTTTGATCCCAACTTCCTTGCAATAATTTTCAAATTCCTTTGAAGTAAAATCGTTTCCATTGTTAGTTCTCAAACACTAAATTGACCTACTAGTGCTCTTTTTAACTAAATCTCTATACTGCTTAAAAGCATCAAATACATCAACTTTTATTTTCAGTAAATATATCCATGCCTTTCTAGAGTAATCATCTATAAATGTTACAAAATATGACGATCCTCCAAAAGAGACTTTAGGAGATGGTCCCCAAAGATATGAATGGATGTAATCAAGGATGCCTTTACTAACATGTTTTCCTATTTTAAATTTATGTCTAGATTGTTTTCCATAAATAGAATGCTCACAAAAATTCAAATTTAGAGATTTCAAGCTTGGAAGTAACTTACGATCAACCAATACCTTCGACCTTTTCTCGCTCATATGACCCAAGCACTAATTCCATAAACGAGTAGAGTCACTTGCACCTTCAAATGGTACTATTGCATGATATGTTTTTGTCCTTCCTTCAAGCTTATAAAGGTTCCCAAACATATTAGCCTTCATGACTACAAAGATGCCTTTCGTCACCTTCATAACTCCACCTTGAACTATACATTTATAACTAGCGAAATCTGGCACTCCCAAAGATATTAAGTTCTTTCTAAGCTCAGGCATATGCCTCACCTCTGTTAACATTCTAATAGTACCATCATATATTTTAATCTTGACACTACCAATCTTAATAGTTTTGTATGTAACATCATTACCCATGAAAACCATACCATAATCAATAGATTGGTATGACGAGAACCAATTCCTATGAACGCACATATGATGGGAACCACCAGAATCTAGCAACCAATTATGGTGATGTTGAGAAATAGTAGAAGTGGACAATACCTCATCAACAATACCTACACTAGTTGCAATTGAATTAGCTTCCTTTGTAGAGTCATTTTTAACATCGTGTTCCTTTTTTTCTAACAATCCTTCTTAAGATGCCCTGATTTGTTACAATACTAACACTTTAACTTACTCTTCTTGCCTCTTGACTTCGATCTTGATGTGTCTCTTGCATTTTGATATTTTTCTTTTGATTGACCTCTTGCCACCATTGTTTCTGATGTTGAGGTTTCAAGACTAGATTTTTCCCGAGTTTCCTTAGACAACAAAGCTCCCACAACAACATCAAAATCGATGGTATCGGTAGAACTAAAATTGATTGAGGTTACAAAATGATCCCAAGATTCAGGAAAAGAACACAATAAGCAATTGCTTTGTCTTCCCCTTAGAGATTTACATCTATACCAGACAACTCACATAAAAGAGTACTGAAAGAATTCAAATGATCGGATATCTTTGTACCTTTCTTCATCCACAAATTGTATAACTTCCGCTTCAAGTAGATTTTGTTTGTCAGTGACTTTGTCATATAGAGACTTTCTAACTTGGTCCATAAGCCTGCAATTATTTTCTCTCCAAGGATGTTGAACGACACATCATCTGCCAAGCACAAACAAATAGTACTGAGGGATCTTGCATCCATGTCCTCATAGTCGTCATTATCCATGCCCATGGGTTTCTTTGCCCTGCCCAAAAACACCTTTGCCACTCCTTGATGCACGAGCATATCCCACATCTTAGCCTTCTATAGCTCAAAGCTATTACCTTCATTGAACTTTTCAATTTCAAACTTCGCATTCTGCATCTTTGCCATTAACACAAACTTTTTCTAAAAGATCTGATACCACTTGTTGAGTTGAGCAATGAAAACATAATCTGCAAATAAATTGAAATTGCAAAAAATAATGGGGAATAAACAAGATAGCATATTAATCAAACACATAGATTGACACAACGTTTTATGTGGTAAAACGCTCCTTGTGAGGGAAACATCCACGGGACAATGATAATTGGTATTCTTATTATTCAAAGGAGATTTACAACAACCAAATCATAAGTATACATTATCCAACCATTCAACTCACTCTCCATTCGCTTTATGTTTTTATATTGCCTCTATAAGCTTACATGGATAAATAGCAATCTCTCAAATTTTTTCCAAATCTGTCCACAACTTTTAAAGCAGTTACATAATAAACTTTTTACATAAAACAAAAAAAAGTTTCTTTTATATATATTTTTTTTCAGAAAAACTTAGATTAGATTAGAAAAAACAAACCAAACCAAAAGAACCCATCTTAACTATTATCCCAAGAATATAAGGAAACGCTTGGCAATTTCTAGCAATAATGCTATAATCAAAGCTATAGTAATTTAATCTTTATTTGCTTTTAAGTAATATTGTTGGGCTTTGGTGGTATCATCTTCTGTGTTTACAGGTGTTGGAAGAAGTTGCGGTAGACAACATTCGTAAGAAGCCTATATAGATGCGGCTTTGGATAATTCCACATGTTTCAAGTAGCCCTCCATTGTAGAAAGAATGTCAGAGATATTGGAAGTATAAGTTTGTTCTGTTATTTAGAATAACATATATCAGAGAAAGATTAGAGTTGATATAGACGTAGAAATATGATTTTTTTTCAAAGATGCAGATCGTTTCAAAAGTAAACTAAATTGCCTACGCGAGTTGCATCATGGAACTCTACTCAAAGGTGAAAAAGGCCTGCACCACTTGCATAGTGGATGTCTGAAGGGTTTTTTTGGGTTTTTTTAATAGATAACTCGTATCTCATAATCCCATTTACTAATAGGAATTGGAATTTAGTAATGGAAGTTGGGAATTAAAATTTTCAAGGCAGACATGTTACACCATCCCATTTAGTAATGGGAATTGGAATTTTTACGAGAGCATGTTATTAATGGGTGTTTTTGTAAGAAAGGCATGTGTAAAAAAAAAAGGAGTAATGTCTTTTGAAGTTTTTGGTTTTTTCGTTTAGTTGATATGGGAAGGTATGTGATATGTTTAGCTTTTATCATTTAAGTATGGTATTTTTAAGTTATATTTGGAGTAAATTTTATTTTCACATATTTTTAATTTAAATTGGTATTTTTCACTTATTTTATTGAATAATTGTTTATATTTTTTTTCACTTATTAAGTTGAGAGGCCTATTCTACAATAGAGTATGAGGGGATGTGTAATTTTTTCAATGGTCAATTTAGAGTGGACATGTGTATCTTAAAAAAATACTTACGTGAAAAAACATTTTGGGCTATAAAACATTTTGGGCTATAGTAAAAATGTAAATAATTATATATATATATATATATCCGGGACCTTGCTTTTATTTGAATGGAGGAGACAGGAATAACTTGACTTCAGGTGCCGGGTCTGCCTATAATATGAATCTGGAGGCAGGAATCACTTTCTTTTAGGTGCGCGGCGTACTGAAACTCCTCTAGCTCATTCCATTAGAATCTCTGTCTTAGCCCATCTACGAGCTTGGAAGGTTGGATAGCTTGCCTTCTTAGCCCATCTACGAGCTTGGAAGGTTGGATAGCTTGCCTTCTGATCCATTCTGGCACTTCACCACATAACTCAGACTCAGGATGTGGAGCCTCCCTTCCCTTCCCTCCTCTCCTGCATATAGCTTATTGGTGATTCACAAGAGGTTCATCAAGAATCTCCTCTAGAATCTTCTGTGGTTACTTTTGATGAAAAACATTATAAAACATTAAAAATCACATTTTCATTGTTTCACTTTCATGCTTGAAATAATAAATAAAATATTTTTATGCTTATCTTAAATAATTTAATTTTATATAATTTTCTAAAGATAAAGTATTTAAAATTAAAGGTATACTAATTTAGTTATTTCTTAATAAGAGGAAAATGTATAACTCATTCAATTTTTAATATAAAATATTAATAATAATAATTTATTCAAAATACAAGTTAAACAACGAAAAATTATACATGGTATATATAGAGAGATAGATCTATCTTAATCATGGTTTTATCAAGCACCAAAAAGAATTAATTGTCTTGACGTATAAATCTTTTTTCAAATTTCATGGCTCTTCGTAGATTGGTGGTTATACTAGTATTATTTCATTTAGCAATGGTATTTTTAATTTAAATCATATAATTTTATAATGGTTTTTCATTTATCTTATTTGGTACTCATTTATACATTTTTATCAAAAGCCGCGAAGACATTACAATAATATGCATTAAGGCATTATAGTTTATCATATCACTGGCAAGAATTTGAATTTAAGTAGGGAAGATAACAAATCATATTTCTTAACCATTTTATATATATATATATATATATATATATATATATATATATATATATATTATTCTTTAATAATATTTTTAGTATATATATATAGATAGATATACTATCTTTAATAATATTTTTAGTAGCAATGTTTTATCACATTTAGTATTGATATATTTTTATTAGGTATTTTTCATTTTAATTATCTCAATGGTATTTTAGTAATGATAATTTTCACTTATCTCATTTAGTTGTATTTTTTTTTAGTTTTCGTAATTTTATTTCTTCATCTCATATATTTTTGGTATTTTTAAAAATGATATGTGAAAATATTAAATGGGTAATTTCAATTAGAATTTTTTTTTTCACCCAATGAAATTAAGTTAAATTAAAAATTCAACAAAATGAAAATGAATCAACAACTTTTGCTCATGTTAGTGAATTCAATGGCAAAAATATTGGAACTACATCATAATTTAATGTTCTTGTCAGCTTTGATAATGAAGAGGCCCAGACTCTAAAAGCATGGTTTGAAAAGGAAGTCTTAGCTACAACTTCTCCATCCCTAACTACAAGATATGCACCTTCTTCTTACCAACTACCTATAAAATAACACTTGTATAGCTTTCCAACATCAATGTCTTTGAGACATTCACACTCTTTCATGTAAAGGTTTTAATGGATAAAATATGGATGGAGAGTTTTTATTATCTTTATTACCCTTCTATCATTGTGGGGAAACAATGCATGAAAAAACTCATTCCCAATAATGTAAACACATGGCATTGTCCAAAATGCAATGTTGATGTAACTAACTATGATTTTAGATACTTAATTAAACTAGACATACAATATCTCACATGAGAGTTGATTTCAACAATTACTTTTGAAGATGCAACACCTACCATACTTGGAAATAGTGCAAAAGACTTTCACTTATTATCTTCAAACCTAGATACATTCAAGGAGATTGTCTCCAAAGTACTATAGAAATATCACCTCTTCACACTGCCAGTGAAGATGGAAACATTTAGAGAAATACCACGCTTGAAGTTTGTCATCATTAAGGAAGAAATATTTGAATTCTTGTTAGGATGCAACATCATCCTTGAAGAAATCAAGATAATTTCTAAATCATAAATGGATTTAATTACATGTACCTCTACAATTTGCTATAATGTCTTCTCAACATATAGCCTTCATATCCTTGACTATATGTAATATTCTAATGTTTAAAGATACTTTGAGCACAAGTTTTTTTTGGATTTAATTACGTGTACCTCTATAGTTTGTGGTATTGTTTTCTCAACATATAGTCCTTGTATCCCTTATTTGTTGTATGTAAAATTCCAATGTGTAAATACACTTTTCAACATAGGTTGCATTTTCCCTCTTGTAACAAATCATGGAACTTGATGAGTCTAACAAATGCATTTATTTACATATGTTGTTGTAAAATACTCAAATGTTTTTGCATGCATACTATTCAAATGTTTAAATTCTCTTTCCATATGTAAAGCAATGCCATGCCTCATTTTATTAATGTGATAATGTAATATAAGAATACCTTGTTCTTCACTTTCTATTATTTGTTAATTGTTATTAAATGTTATTCTTTTTTCTGTTCCCCATAACATTCTCATTTTTTCCTTTGTCACCTCTAGGTACATTTCCTTGTTTGCAATTACTTCTGCAAATGTCCTCTACTTCTAATGATGAATGTGTCCAAAGATATTATATCACAAATAAAAAATGAATAAATACATGTCGACATGAACTTTATCATGCTATAAAAGAATCTACAAATTTCAAAAAGAAAAAAAGAAACAAAAAAACGCCCAACCCTCCCCCTCTAAGTCATATGTTGCTACTTCACATTTTCCCTTAAACCCATATGTGGCTACCACTTCCCACTTCCAAATCAACCCTATTTTACAATAAACAAACTATCTTCCTCATGAATATATCACTTAAAAAAACACCCACACTATTCATCGTGCCACCAACTCACTAGCACATGCTTTTAACAACACTCACATTATCCATGTGCATCATGAATTCCATGCAAGAATTGACAAACTCCCACTAACAAATTCATATTCTATTTGTATTGAATCATAACCTTAAATCCATCTCTACATCTCCAACAAGATGCATTGTTACTCCAAATCCATGTCTGAAACAAACAACCATCACGTCTCATTATGGAACAACATGGACCATGGTCATCAACCATGTGTCCTAGCTTGTCTTACACAAATCAAAGAAATGCTCATAGCTAGAGTCAACTTGATATTCCAACTAACGCGTGCATGTGGTGGCTAATATAAATACAATGGCCACATAATAATCTTCCCACAAGACATTACAACAATAACCAACATCTTAGCTCTTCATGTTGAGGACTTTGACATCCTTTTGGTTACCCATAGTATCCTTGACCATTGGGCTTATGATTGCATGGTAAGTAGACATCGTCTTTTGGCTGGATTGGAATACAAAATATCAAATGACCCCTACTATAAAGATGCTCAAATTGACCACAATGCTCTTGCATCCTTATTAGCTTTCCCCACTAATGTCTCCTCTTCTCTGTTCCATTCTAACACGATCGATCCAACCATCCAACATTTGTCTCCAACTCCCTTTGAATCCCATCTAGATTCCAATAACCCAAATTTCCAACAAACATAATTATTTATACCGATTATTCCCAATACACATATAGAAGTGCAATAAGTATGACAATATTTAAAAGCATCCAACCACCATTTTGGTGCTACAATTGAATGATTTCCAATTAGAATATCTATAATCAATGAATACAACACAAAAGGTCTCCTTTCTATGGATATCCCCACACTTTTTTGCACATTATTCTTCACATTGAGGGCTACTTATACAAAATCATTATTCATGTAGTCATGCTAGATAATCAATCTCATGATGTTATGAAACAACAAAAGTGGAGAAATGAAAACATTATCTCCAACCCCCACTTAACATCGCTATATATGCACCCTAGATTCATAATATTATGTGAAGTCATCTTAGCAAAACACTTGCAATCAAAAGACTACTGGTATAAATATGCATTGTGTTACAATATTATCATATTTATATATACATGAATGAAAGCATGAAGATGGGTTACACTTTGGGGCCAAATGTGGAGATGAAATTTCAAGTTTTTCCTCTTTTATTGAATTGAAGCCCTCAAAATTCATGTAAGCATTGTGAATTTTGATTTAGAGTAAAAAAAAAAAATTTGGAGAATTATGTTGTTGTCCTAATGATATTTTTTGCAAAAATATTTAGTGTCAATATGTCAATTTCCCATTAAATGAAACACTTGTCCTTGCAAATTTTCACACATCTTAAGAGGTATGTGTGCGTTCAAGTAGCATAAATTAGTCTAAAATGTGTAATTTAAAAAAATTATATATATGAGCATGATCTACACAGAGAGAGCTAAAAGTTTCATATTAAAATTTTATTTTTTTATGCAAAAATATATTTTCTATTATTTTTTGAAATTGGCGAAGTAATATTTCAATTGCATTTTGTAGACACATGTGTTCACGTAAGTTTTTTTTTTAATATTTAAATAAATTGAAAAACCAAAAGTACCCTTTTGAGTAGAACTCGTAAACGAAGAAAGTGGTATTTTTTGAAAAAAATTCGTTGTGTATATCTTATGATATTGATTATTTATTCAACCTCTTTAAAAGAGTTAAAAAAATTTCAAGCATTATGTTTAAAAGAAATTAGATGAAAAATATCATATGAATTTCAAACTTGTCAAACTCATATGCTATTAGATAGAGGATTCCTTCATGAATCCAATGTGATCAACTCTACCTCCTAAGGACAAATTTAGCCCTAAGTTCGCTAGGGTACAAAATGGAGTTGTAGGAAATTTTGCATAAGACGTGCTGAAATTGCTGATTTTAGGACTTAAGAGGCTCGATCCAACGCTTAAAGTGCTCAATCAAGCGCATAAATTTCAAATTTAAATAGCCATATCGAGGGTTTTGTAAACTCTCGATCAAGCCATATATGTGGTTAACACAGGCTCGATCGAGCGTTATAGATCGATTAAGGTATTATGCTCGATCTAGCCTTTATTGAAATTTTTTGAATGATGTAAAATTAAATATTTTAAAATTTCAAATCTTATTAGAATTTTTGCTATAATGTCATGTAAAAACTTTATTAAATTTAATATTAATATTAAAAGATTATTATTATTATTATTAAATTAAATGATGAAATGATATTAATATGAAAAAATTAATATTAATATATTTTAATGTTAATATTAAATTTATTAATTTTGGATTAATATAATATTATTAACTTTAATATAATATAAAATTTCTTATATTATAATATATACTAGCATAACCTCCCCGATGGGGGTGAGACCCGAGACTAACGTGGCTGTCGGGCCCCATGAGGAGTGACAAATGGGTCATCAAGGAGGGTCGTACCTCCTAGTCCCCTCTTCTTATACGGCGGAGAGAATGGCGTACAAAAGCCTTAGATTTCAGACGTGCGAGTCTTTACGTTGCATTGGAAATGGGGAGCGATAACGTGTTGATAAGCTGGATGAGGAAGGTGTCGGGATTTCGTTTCAGTGCTCAGGTTTGGTGATGGAACTATACTTAGCCTCTTTCGTGATGATGAAAGAGGCATCAAAGGCATGATATAATTGGTGATTTCTTGATTTTCTTCGGGGAATTGTGGTTTGTTGCATACAACGAAGTCCAACTCCTTATTTTTCTTGGAATTTGCAGGGCCAGATTGGGTTGGCAATTGTTGTGTGAAGGAAAATGTTATTTCTGGTTCATTCGGGTTAAGGAGTGTCTATGTAAATGTCAGCAGTGCCATTGTGAGGGAGGCGATTGGGAGGCGCCAAGCTTCTGGAGGACGGTCATCGTCCTGGTAGCTGGCTCTGTACAGTGGAGTGACTGGTGTGGCGGGGAATGTAAATGTGGTGATTGTGGAGACATTCGAGCGGACTCCCCGGGCTCCAAGAGAGTGACCCTGTTTCACAGTTGGCACAATTATATCTGGGTTATGCAGGATGGGGACAATCTACTCCGCATTCCACCTTCTCCTTGAACTCGTTCTGGATGGACTAACGAGTGGAGCGATGCAGCTACCATCATGCATTGGAGCAGGTGGGGAACCTTGAGTTCTGTCTGGTGGACGGGTGGGCAACAATTCAATTTAGCAAAAGGGGCAGTACCCCTGGTCGAATTGGGTGTGCTTAGGTGGTGGTAGATGCGCCCTTATCCTCGTCGCAGAGGAGGCCCTTGCAGTGGAAATCATGGTGGATACAAGCGAGAGAAAACCGGTGGGTAGGGCTCGAGGTGTAGGTACTTCTTGGTGGTCGACGCAAGACCTCTTAAGGAGGTGGCAGGAGTCAGGGGCAGTTGACTCAATGTGACAATAATGGCGACATGAAGAAATCTCGTACTTGTAGCAGTACTCAGACTCTTAGCTCTTGGAGGGGTGGTGGGCACTAGAGAGCTCATGCATCTCAAAAAGATGGCCAATGTGATGCCCCAGACCCACAAGGATTGCAACACTGCTACTTGGAAAACTGTCGAGGCCTAATCCAATCCTTGATGGATTGGGTAGATGTGGCATAATGAACCAATCGGGAAAAGCACAACCAGTTGATGGCAATATTGGATCGCATGCATTACTTCCAGTGCCAAGTCAGGGAGCGAGTGGTGGTAGTCTAGCGGGGACAAAACCATCTAGTGGAGAAAGTGGAAAAGCTGGAGAATTAGATGGCACACTTCAAAGGGCACATTCAATGCAACTTCCATCCTTTGCCTCCTCCAGGAAATGCTCCAAATAACCCAGCTTCTGTCACCTCTGACGTCTAGTATGTCCTTTGGTTTTCTTTATGTTTTGTTTTTCTATTGGAGCTTATGGCCCTCTCATTTGTGGACACTATTATTGGCATCTTTTTTGTATTTTTTCCACCTTCTGCAGACTTTGGTCAACAAACCCGGTCGGGGTGAGACCACATGCTTTTTGAAGTATTGGATGTATATCTTTTTTTTGAATGAATAGAATGTTGAATTTTATATATATATATATATATATATATATATATATATATATATATATATATATATATATATATATATATATATATATATATACACACACACACACACACACACACACACACTAGCACAACCACATTAATAAATGTGGTTGATATATGCCTTAGGCGTTAACAAAAGAGTTGACCATTAACACAAAAAGAGTCATACAAGATGATTCAATATATGTTAATTTTATTTAACCTAATTTTTTTATAAATCTAACATAATAAAATATATATAATATTTTTAAAATACTGAAGTAATCATAACCTACCTAAACAATTTCAATTGGAAGACATGAAGCTCTCTATATATCTTTGATGGAGGTAGCTGGAACATTAATATTTTGGAAAATTTTAGATAATATTTCCATGAAAATTATCATTTTCCTGATATTTATGATTGGGAATTACTTGGGGGGGGGAGGGGTGAATCAATAATTCAAAATTATTTACTTTTCCTCAACTTAATCTTCTTCTTATGTTGTTAATGGTTTATGTTTGTGCTCAATTATTATTGAATTCCTTTTGCAGGTGTCAAAGAGAGAAAATTGTAGATTTATTTATCAAGAATTCAAAACATTCACACAACATTCAAGAATAAACACATGAAGATACCATATATAAGTGGAAACTCTGAAGGGAGAAAACCATGAATTTTAGTCTAAAAGTGATATGAAGGCAAGCTGCTACTCCTTATTACATTAGATTTTTGTAGGCTTCTACCTCAAGGGAAGCTCCAACTCCCACAAGTTTTCTACAGGCTAGAACCCACATGAGGCTCCTACCTCAACAGGCTACAACATGTTCCTCTTCAAGTTGCAACATAGAAAGGGACAGAAATCTCTGAATCACAACATCATGTAACATATGTTGGTTACCTCATTTATAGTTTTGTTGTCAAGTCTACTGCTGCACTACTTCTCCCTTTCACTTTGTATCTCTTCTCTTGCTCCTCATCCACTTTCTTATGCAGATTGTTTCTTAAAAAAAAAAAAAAAACTTTTACCATTCCACATTGTATATTTTATAAGGAAGCAATCTTGGTTGTTTGTATTCTTTGCAAGAATATGAAATGAAGCATTGTCTCTTGGACTTCCAAAAACTTCTCACAGTCTTGTCTCTTTACTTACAGTTCTAAAAAAATAATTTGTAACATAAAATAGATTTGAATTAAAACAACTCAATTAGTAATAATTACAAGAGACAAATCATATTTTCTGCTATTGCCTACATTTTTTATTCAGTAAAAAACATATATATATATATATATATATATATATATATATATATATATATATATATATATGCTTTTGTAATGTCCCATTTTAACAATGTTCAACCTTTGCACTTCACATTTAATTTTCAGCCTTTGCATTTCACATCACTTTCAGCCTTTTGCATTCAAGCATAAATTATCCCCAATTCAACATTCAACATTCATGTGATAAATGACATCAATGCCAACATTACCAACATTCTCCCCCTTTGGCATTGATGGCAACACAAAATACCTCTGCTTCCAAATATATATATATATATACCTTTGTTACCTCCCCCTTTGACATCAATTGCAAGGGTTTTAAGACAGATAATGATAGTTCATAATAACACTCAACCCATAAAATCATATCCAATATTACTTCCAAGTATTAATGCACTGTGAATGCGGATGTTGCTCCATTGTAGACCCTTCAAATGCAATATATTTGAACATGTTGCCATATTTCTTGTTGCTCTCCAATAGGGATGCCATTGTTGTCTAATGTATGAATAATATTGTTGCAAATAATAACTAAGAAAAATAATAAAGTTCTTTAAATAAACTTGTGGCAAGAGAGATAATACATTGCTCCAAATAAATAGGTTTCTCTATAATAAATAAATAATAGGTTGCTCCATAATATTGAACGTTGGTATTAATGTTTCTTGTAATATATTGTAATACCAAGGTGCAACATCATTTACACATTCCCATCGACAACTATGCAGTTTGTGAATGTCATTTTATGCGTTATTATCTCAATTATTTAATCTGCGTGGTATCTGCTTCTAGTTCACTTGACCCACTTGGAATTGTTTGAGGTTGATTACTGAAATTGCAATGAAGGTTGTGCTACTCAAACTCAGCAAAAAGGTTGCCAGTTCGGGGCTTGTCAAAACCCAGTGATGCATCAAAACTTGGTTATAGAGTCGGTGAAACTCGACAAATAGAGTAAAATTCAAAATATAGGAAATTTTGTACAAAAAAAATATTAGTCACATTTCCATCCATAAAATTTATAAATTAATCTAACGTTGAAGGCATGTAATATCGTTGGAGCAAACACATAAGTCGAATGCATAGGTAATACTTCTTCCATTCCATTTCAAATTCGAGGTATATATAATACTTGCATTGGAATTTGATGTAATATTTCATATGCATAGGTAATCTGCTAAGGTATATACTACCAAACACTAAATGAATAATGATGAGTGCTCCATTTGTTGTAGGATGCACAGAATAGTGATGAAAAATTCATTTGGTGTATGTTGCATTTTTTGTACACTGGGTATTGTTGTATGCTGGCACTTATATCTCTAATGACGCCCATTCTCCTACCGGTCATGTTGCTGCAATCAATGAAGCGTTTTAGCTTTGCAATGCTAAGATCCTCATCTAGAGAGGAGAATCTTCGCTTGAACTGAAGAGAGAGATAAATGCATTATCATTCCACCAACACTCCAAAGAGATAAATGCATTATCATTCCACGCTGCTTTCAGGAAGATAGTACCAATATTCATACAAGGCTAACATTGCATAAATTCATATGTTGTTACAACTGTAGCTGTGAGAAAAAAATCAAGGCACCATAAAAAACAAATGGAGCTATGAGAATGTTTTCCATTGATAACATTGAGCATTTAATATACATAATATTGCCCAGATTGGGGCATAAAACCCTAAAAACCATTTCATTTGTAAATATAAATTGCTTGTCCATAGAAAATGCATTGTTGTCGGGAGAAAGAAAATGTTGGTATCAAATTAATATGTCACCACAAATAATATAAGATGTTGCCTTTATTCAACAAGATCAAATAATCCCAATGCTATTGTCTCCTAGAGTCTTTCTCATCTACTCTTAGATCTGCGGTTGACTTCTCTATTGATTCTTCAACAGATTGTGACACAAAGTGTTTACCACTTTACTTTGTACCAAATTCTACCTCCAGGATCTTCCACACTTCCTTGGAAGATGTAATGTTTACTACTTTTCACAGAAACTTCTCATTCAATGCCTATTTTATAAAATCCAATACTAAAGCATCACATACTTCATCATATGGGTTATTAGACTGATACTCAATTAACTATTTACCTCAAATAAAAGTTTTCATTTTGACAACCCAAAAATAAAAACTTTTACCAGTAAACATAAGAGGTGGTAGCATATCCACACTACACCAATCAACCTCGATTTCTCTTCTGTATTCTTCTAGACTTCTTGGGTTCTTGGCTACAACATCAACCTCTCTAAACATAGAGACGATATCTTCCTCTTCCTTTCTATTTCTTCATTTGATATATTTTAGTCTCACTTTGCGACCCATGACTGTTGTCTTTCTTTGCCCTTTATTTACTTTCCTTATTGCATGAGGCTTCCTTCGATATCGCCCCCGAAAAAAAAATGATTTTTAATATGTGCGCCCTTAAGGAAGAACCATCACTATATTCACGTACATAGAGGGATTTATCTAAACCCAAAACACTATCATGCTTGAAAAACTAGAAAATGTTTGTAGACAAATGACCCTTTGCAAAACCCTAAACTCTATTTAAAAAAAAAAACCCCTTTTTTTTAATACCATGCACTCTTTCTTTTTAAATTTATCTCCAAACCTTTAATAGAAGCTCGTTTTATTCCTTTATAAACAACTATTTAGGCACATTTTCAAACCTTTTCGTCCCATGTAACTTGGGTTTTTAATATAAAAAACACCTTAAAAAAACTTTTTAAATAATCCCTTTTAGGTAAAATTGACTCGAGGTTTTAGTCAAGGCTCACTTGGTTACATAGTGATGGTTTTGGGGCACATGGTATTGTGTACCCATGGTATTTCATGTAATGGATCCTATAAAATGATGGAAAGACTTCATTGTAAGGTAGGCAAGGGAGGTGAGCGGTGAAGGCTCACTTGGTCAGGTGGCCATGGTTTTGGCCAAGGATAATGAAATTTTATTATGGTGGGTTTCACTCGAAGTTGGGGTTTTTCCCAGGACACATTTGTGTTTATGTGTTATTATTGTTGCTGTGTTAATGATTTTATTCTCAGTAATTTTATCTCTACGATAAATATTTTAACTATCTCTCTGGTTAAATTTTCTTCATTTGGTATCAAACTCATATTTGGCTTTAGAGGGATGCTTCTATTGCCAAGGGTTTGTATTGGCCCGATGAATAATATTTGTTATCAGATTTATTTTGGCTTCAAGACCTGGTATGGCACATGTACCCCTGGGTAATCACTGGTAAAGTCTGAGTTAGACCTAGGCGATAGGGGGGATGCTAGGGTTAACTGATACCTGAGTATTAAAATTTGAGGGGGGTAAGGGCCAAAGTGAGCAGGGTTGGGTTGACTCACTTGACAAGGTTGGATAGATTTAGTGAAAGAACTCCAAGTCAAATTTAAGGGGGGAATGTTAGGTGAAAATGGCTCGGGGTTTGAGTCAAGGTTGACTTGGTTACACAGTGATGGTTTTGGAGCACATTGGATTGTGTACCCATGGTTTCTACCCGTGGTATTGCATGTAATGGATCTTATAAAAGGCTAGAAAGACTTCATTGTAATGCAGGCAAGGGAGATGAGTGGTGAAGGCTCACTTGGCTGGGTGGCCATGGTTTTGGCCAAGGATAATGAAATTTTATCATGGTGGGTTTTGCCTAAAGTTGCGGTTTTTCTAGGACACATTTGTGTTTATGTGTTATTATTGTTCATGCGTTAATTCTTTTATTCTCAGTAATTTTATCTCTGCGGTAAATATTTTAACTATCTCTCTGGTTAAATTTTCTTCATTTGGTATCAAAACCATATTTGGATTTAGAGGGACACTTCTATTGCCGAGGTTTTGTATTGGCCTGATGAATAATAAGCCCTTCATCAAACCCTTTTATTTTTATTTTTTAATATAATATTTTTATTTTTAACTTTTTTAATATCAGTCAAACTCTTTAAGAAAAAAGAAAAACCAAAAACCTTTTAAACTTCATAACAACGACTCAAACTCTTTAAGAAAAAAATTCCTGATAAATGCTTCAAAGTTTTTAAACTTCATAACAAGGGCTCAAACTCTTAAATGAAGCTTTGAATTTATTTAAAAACTTTCAAATTTCAAACCCGCTCTAATGTTAAAACTTTTACAGCGTTTATGGCTATAGCCCTTTAAAACATTTTATTCAGGATAATATACCTTACGTTATACAGAGGCTCGTGTTTCCCCTCTCCTCACCAGTATTATAAGTTTTGAGGTGTAACAGGGTTTCCCTCTCTTCACCAATGTTATACGTTTGTAGGTGTGAAGCGACTTCCCCTGCTCCTCACTAGTGTTATAACATGGATTTGTAATTTTTGAGTGAGTTACTACAACGCTTTTCAAATAAAATAAAATAAATCTATTCTCACATAGATTGCAGCTATTGACATGAGCTTTCTCTTAGATCTTTCAACTTGATCTCAACTCTGATACCAATTTGATGGAAAGGCAAAGAAGGTAAGGCACAAATTTCACTCGCACAAAACAATACAAGCTACTCTTAGTATTAACACATAATTTGATTGGTTACAATTCAACCCAATGTGGGGTATTTATTCTTTCTAACTAATGACTCAACTGAAACTCTTTTTGACTAACTTCATCATGCAAACTCACACTAAATTTAGCATTTCCAAATATAGATTGACCTCAAATTAACTCACACTCTTGATATTAACTACACTGCATGCGGTAGTAATTACTATTTCCAACACAATTAATTATTACAAAAGTTTCATCTTGTTCATATTATTCTTTTTTTCCTCTTCAATTTTGTTTCTTCCATGCATTGAATTTGAAAAGAACTATTCACAATATAAATTGACGTAGTTATCTTGTAGGTTTTTCTAATGATGTTGCGGAGAGACAATCGTTCTTCTTCGTTCCTGGACATAATATGTAATTCACTCGGCCTTGCAAATTAATGGGGTCTGGTTACTAGAAGGTAATGGGGTCAGACAAAGAAGTTCACAACAAGTTGCTACAATGCTTTTCTCTAAAGAAGACTCTTGTGTTTTATAAAGTAAAACCCCCACTCAGGAAAATGATGGACCACTAGTACAAAATGGCTAATTACTTACTAAAACAATGACTAAAATTTTCATATAAATGACCATTTTTCAGTCGGTGATCAGTAGTAGCTAATTTACAGTATCGTATAACGCAACCAACTTTTAGTCATTTTTAGTTTAGTCATTAATTGGTTGTCTCAATTTTATCATCTAGTAGTATATTTAGTCATAAATTTGATCATTAATTTAGTCATTAATTTCCACAATTAATGACCAAATATACAACAAAATATATTACTATATGATCATCCGACAAAACCAATTAATGACCAAAGAAATATGACCAAAATGTTGGTCATGTTATAAGATACTGTAAATTAGCTACTAATAGTCATATATATGCAAATTTTAGATGTCATTTGAAACCAATTAGTGACCAAAAATATGACTAAATTTTTGTCATGTTATAAGATATTGTAAATTAGCTACTAATAGTCGTATATATGCAAAATTTAGTTGTAATTTGTAGTCACAAATTAATGATATGCAATAGTCATTTATATCTTTTTGGTAGTTTCATATTCATTATATAAATGACTAATTTAGTAGTTTATATCCATATTATTTATTTTCATTAACAATCATTATAAACAACTAATTTAATCGTATATTCATTTTATTTATGTTGATCATTAATCAATATAAACCATTAATTTAGTAGTTTTAGATTGATTTTATATGTTCATTATTAATCAACATAAATTAATTAGTATGATTTTGCGACTAAATTAAAAAAAGAATGTCATACAATGTGCACTAGTTCATCTAATATAAAAATGCAAAGTTACACATGTTAATTAAAATACTAAACAATATCAAGTGCAACTATAAATAATTTCAACCACATAAATTATGTTATATTGAATGTCAATTATTACAACATGAGTTTCCAACTTAACATTAGTTCGACTACAATTTACACATGAAATGTTTTTTCATCACTACAAAACATTATCATGTGTTGTGAAGTCATTGCAGGTGAATTCACCAATTCTGAAGACTTGAACATTAGTCTCTATGTGTGTCCTTATGCGGGATGTTAGCTAGAAGGCTATCACTAGACCGGTTTTCTTCTCTCTCTTTTTTCATTTGTCACTCTAGTGTTAGTGTTCTCCTCTTTCTTCAAATCCTGCTCCTTACCATCAATATTGAGTTCCTTTTCTGAAAACAAAAGAAGATGCACTGCAAAGTGTAACATATGAAAGACGATGAACACTAGAATATAAACTAAAGTAGACTATAAAGGATTTATATGATATATATACCTCAATATCAACAATGTTAAATCCATTTGTCCCCATAAAAGCAAGAAACTCGAACAATTTTTCTTACGTTGAGTGATAGTGGCCAGAAGACCTGTAGAAACAAATAAACGTCGCCATAGAAAAGAACACCTTAGTAAATTAGTATTCAAACTTCAACGAAATCTTAGGCACAATCATTCCAACTAAGTTACATGCTAAAAAGCTCAAGTTGTAAATAACTTGTGAAAGCAAATAATATGAGGTGTGGTGTCCAATCCTTGTCGTTTTATTCGAAACAACATTTTGTTCTCTAACACATGAATTTGGTCAAGTATATAAAAAACACGTGCTCAAATAACAACATGAAAGTAAACTTTTCTAATAGTCATGAAAATCTTTCAACACAAAACAATCAAAAGGATTTCAATCAATATCATGTAATATTAGTTTCACCTTCAAGATTTGGTTGTTGTTTAAATGGACATGGTACCAAGTATTTTAAATTTCATAGTTAAAATACAAAGAAAAATCAAAATAAACATTCAAAATATAATCAAACAATAAAGAGAGGATATCATGGAATGGACATTGCAATTCTAAAAAAATTGCTTTCCCAAAATAACCATGAGGTGAAAGAATCACAACATTAAAAACCATAGGAATACCTACTAGACACATTTCCAAATTCGATGGTTCAAGTGCCTGAAGGATCTCAAACAACAAATGAATCATATCCAAGACGTGATCTCTACATTGTCTCCCCACCCTTTTTCCAATCACATTTCGTGTCACCTGCCCTTTTCTAACCAAAACAAACGAACAAACAATGCCTCTAATAAAACTTCACACCTCAGAAATTACTCTGCCACATGCTTGGACTAAAGGTGGGTTTATTTGAATCATTTTTATGTCATATTTAATGGGATATTTGTATGTTTACCATGATGTCAATTCGGTGCAAAAACAAATATACAAATCCAGGTTATTATGAGTGTAATTCAACTATAATTAAAAAAATAATGTCACTGCAAGGTATGGAGAGGGAAACATCTTCATAATTACGATTCTCTATTTTAGTTTTATTTGAGTTGAGTTGGTATTTGAATATACAGTTTTCTCTAAAGAAGTGAAATAGAAATATGAGAACCGAAATAGCCCTGTGAATTTTTAATTAATTCCTATTATATATCTCTAAAACAGTTGAGTCATCTTTCTCTGCTATTTGATAGAGATTTATTGTGCATAGAATGATAATGAATTAACTATCAAACACAATGATGCAATATATTAACCAAGGAAAGAAAAATGGCATGATTGTGTTATTTGTGTGCTCGAAGGAAATCCAACAATGGCTACATGCTTTCTTTATCATGAAATAGTAATGAAGGAAAATGTGAGTTCAAAAATTGAACTCTGTTACTGATAGGAGATGGTCGTGTTGGGTAAGGAAAGGATGAATTGAATGGATTAAGGTCTAGCTCTAATACATAGTTATCCTTATCACTACAAAATACAAAGCTGCCATCATTTGCTTATCCAGGTAAAAAAAAAAGTGAGTTTGTATTTGTGCACTTGTGATAGTATATGAAAAAGAGAGAACTCGTGCAAATCAAAGTGTGTCATCCCATCATCCAACCTACACACAACACATCTATATTCAGTTGTTGACTATAGTGGAAATCAAAAGTAAAACCCACTCAAATCTATCTTTACATGACATAGGCATAATGAACTAGTACAATAGAAGCATGCTAACTCAGAAATAGGAGATGATAAAAAAGAATAATGGAACATTGTTTCCTGCCACATAATTGGCATGCATAAAATTTCCACATAATCCATCCAAAAAATGAGAAGAACTTATGGTAAAATAACATATCATTAGTGTTTTGTACCCTCTTTAAAACATGTAGACTAGGGAAGTAGAGGAGGCCAAATGTAGCAAGATTCCAATTGTGTGGGATATAAAAACAAAAATGTGGGAAAACACGTATGCCAATTCACAAAATCTCACTCTAAATAATAGAACATGTTGAGGATAATAATGATGAAAACAAAGCATGTATGAAGATCAAGTGCCTTTAACTTGCACTGAGATTCAGATTCTCCATGTTTTCTAATTTTATGAAAACAATCAAGAATATCTTGGGTCTACAATTAAAAGACTATGGTTTGTCCTTTCCAGAAATTACTTGAAAACTTATATAGTCCAAAGGATTTTCAAATCCAAATCTCAACATTGTACCTGTAGCTTTGATTGCTCCAGTTTAGCATACAGTTATTTTTGTTGGCCTGCATACAATCAATATTTAAGTCCTTTATGATTCCATAGGAACTAAACCATCCTAAAGGTATGCTAAAACTTGAATTTTTAAAGCAATCCCTCCCTCAAATATTTGTAACATGATTTGTTTCATGCTTATGAAAAAAATATGTAGCTTTCACTACAAGCAATAACTCTTATAGACATATTTCCACAACAATCTTGTTTATCAATTCGTAATACATCTAAGTTCCCCCACTCGCTTGATTAAATTTGAACACGCGCATGAGCATGAGAAATACTCAAATGCAACTTAAGCTACTAGAAGGGCTAGGAGAGAGGATCGGGAATGCACTTTAACAGAGGGCCAAAAAGATGAATTTGAGGAAATTCTCCGTGCTTTAAACTTGGAGAGAAATAAGATAAAAGAAGCAGTAGAGTTTTCTCTAAACAATGTCGATGCAGCTGGCGAGGTATTTGAGGTACTTACAGAGTCTTTGACTCTAAAGGAGATGCCCATTCCAACTAAAGTTTCAAGGCTCGTGTTAGTTTCTGATATTCTTCACAATAGTAGTGCTCCTATGAGAACTTCTTCTGCATATAGGAAAAAGTTTGAAGCAACACTACCTGATATTATGGAAATATATAATGACTTATACCAAAACATCACTAGTCGGATTACTGCAAAATATTTGAGTGGGAGAGTGATTAAAGCTCTCCAAGTTTGGTCAGACTGGTTTCTCATTTTAGATTTGTATGATAACGGACTGATATTTTTCTTTCTTCGATCTGGAAATTCGGGTGTCCCTCCTTTTCATTCAATATGTGGAGATGTGTTATGAAACCAGCTCACAAAAAGATAGAAAAGAGAGATCCACGCCTTAGAATTCAGCCTCTTCGAGGGGGCAACCTCCTTTACATTACATAAATGAACAATTCTTGGATGATACAAATGACAAAACCTCCTTTCTATATATAGGAGTCTAAGGAGTCACAATATAATCCAGCCGACCTAACAATAATAATAATAAGCCACAAAAATAACAATAGAGGGATTCTATGGGGCACAGAAATAACAATATGGGGGTAATAGGGGCACAACAATATAAATAGGGGGTATAACTACAATAGTAATGGGGTAATCACTAGTATTATAGGGACCCAACATGCCCCTCTCCTTCAAAAAAGTGTTGTCCTCAACGCTTGAGCAGTTCTGGATACTTCTGCATAAAATTCTCATCCTCCCATGTGGAATCTTCAGCGGATAAGTTCTTCCACTTGATAAGATACTCTGAAATTGATCGATTTCGTAGCTGTCGAGTTCTTGTTTCTGTGATTGCTTCCGGTTCCAATATAATTTTTCCTTCCTCGTCAAGTTCTGGCAATATTGTTTGAATTGGGAGCTTGTCACCTATAACCTTCTTTAAACATGAAACATGGAAAACTGGGTGCAATCGAGAAGCTGCAGGAAGCTCCAATTTGTATGCCATAGTACCAATCTTTTCCAACACCTTGTACGGACCATAATACTTTGGTGATAATTTATTATCCTTCTTAGCTTGCTTTAGGGACATTTGCTTATATGGTTGTAGCCGTAGGAATACCCAATCACCTACATCAAAACTTCTTTCACTGCGATGTTGATCTGCCTGTTGTTTCATTCTATTTTGTGCCAACACGAGGTTATCCTTTAAGAGTTGGAGGACTTGTTGTTGATGTTCGATGTGATGTTCCACTGCCTGAACCTTAGAATTTTCTCTTAAATATGATGTGATGGATGGTGGTTGATACCCATAAAGTGCCATAAATGGGGTCATTTTTGTTGCTGTATGGAAGGAAGTGTTATACCACCATTCAGCCAGAGGCAACCATTTGACCCATTGTGTCTGTTTATCAGATACAAAGCAACGAAGATATCCTTCCAAACATTTGTTTACTATCTCAGTTTGCCCATCAGATTGAGGATGATAAGATGAGCTATGAGCTAACTGAGTACCAAGACAAGAAAATAATTCTGTCCAAAAATTTCCAGTGAAAATGGGATCTCTGTCACTTACAATAATCTTTGGGTTTCCATGTAGCTTTTGAACTGTTTCCATAAATGCAGTAGAAACTGTACTGGCTTTAAATGGATGTGATAATGCACAAAAGTGTGCATACTTGGTAAGTCTGTCAACTACCACCATGATGACACTCTTTCCCTCAGACTTGGGTAAACCTGTGATAAAATCCATTGAAACCTCCTCCCAACGTTGGCTTGGAATGGATAAAGGTTGTAATAGACCTGGTGTCTTAATTGTTTCAACTTTATTTTGCTGGCAAACCAAACATTCTGCCACAAACTTTTGAATATCTGATTTAAGGCCATCCCAAAAAAATTCCTTCTTAACCCTGTGGTAAGTTTTTAAAAATCCTGAGTGCCCTCCTAAGGGAGAAGTGTGCAATTCCATAAGAATCTTTTGTTTTAGCTGGGAATTCTTACAGAGGTATAAGCGATCTTTGTACCATAACGAATCATTTTGCCAGCTAAATGTATCAGAAGTACTGGAATCTTGTTGTAGCTTTCGAATAAGTGCCCACACTTCTTCGTCATTCTTCCATTCCTCCCTTGCTTCGTTTATCCAATCTGGTTGGATAATAGAAATGGCACACAACAATGCTTCCACATCCTCATCCTTTCTTGAGAGTGCATCTGCCACCACATTTTGCTTCCCTTTTTTGTAGATGATTTCAAAGTCATAACCCAACATCTTTGTGACCCACTTTTGTTGCTCTTCAGAGGATAATCTTTGTTCTAAAAAGTATTTAAGGCTATCATGATCCGTTTTTACCTTGAAGTGTCTTCCCATTAGGTAGGGTCGCCATTTCTTAAGTGCATGGAGTATTGCCAACATTTCCTTCTCATAAATAGCTTTGCTTAAAAACTTTCCCTTGATTGGACGACTTTCAAAAGCAATGGGTCTTTCATCTTGCATTAGAACAGCACCAATTCCATTTCCTGAAGCATCACATTCCACAATAAAGGTTTTTGTGAAGTCCGGTGTAGCTAAGACCGGTGCTTGGCACATTGCCTCTTTAAGATGTTCAAAGGCCTTTGTTGCTTCCGAGTCCATGAAAATGAATCTTTCTTCAATAATGTTGTTAGAGGTGCTGCTATTCTCCCATAATTCTTAACAAACTTGCGATAATACCCTGTCAACCCAAGAAATCCTCGCAGATGCTTTATGGATGTGGGGATTTTCCATTCCTTAATGGCTTTAATTTTGCTAGGGTCTACCTTAACTCCTTCATGAGATACAATATGACCCAAATATTCCACCTCCTGGACTCCAAAGAAACATTTGGATCTTTTTGCATATAATTGTTTCTCCTCCAATAGTTGTAGCACCCTGTCAACATGTTCAACATGATCCTTCCAAGACTTGTTGTAGATTAGTATATCATCAAAAAATACTAACACAAATTTTCTAAGGAATGGTTTGAAAATTGAATTCATCAAACCTTGAAATGTTGAAGGTGCATTGGTAAGGCCAAAAGGCATGACCAAAAATTCATAATGACCCTCATGAGTTCTAAATGCTGTTTTCGGAATGTCTTCAATCTTCATTCTGATTTGATGATATCCCGAACGAAGATCCAACTTGGTGAAGTAAATTGATCCATGCAATTCATCCAGTAATTCATCAATAACAGGAATGGGGAACTTATCTTTAATAGTGAGCTTGTTGAGCTCCCTATAATCTGGACACATGCGCCATGATCCATCCTTCTTGTGCACCAATACTACTGGAGCTGAGAAAGAACTTTGACTCGGTTGAATTATACCAGCCTCTAGCATTTCTGCAACCATACGTTCAATTTCACTTTTTTGGACATAGGGATATCTGTACGGCCTGATGTTTGGAGGAACACTTCCTGGAATCAGATGAATAGCATGATCATGATCACGCATAGGTGGGAGACCTTTGGGAGTCTCAAATACCTTGGAATGATTGTCCAGGACTTTTTGGAGATCTGGAGAAATAGATGATTCCAATGTGGAAACATCTAGCGAACATAATTGTGCAATTACACCTCTTTGCTCCTTTTTTAGAAGCTTTGTCATGCCATTAGAGCTGATTATCTTTCCTGGTTTCCCTGCAATACCCCTTAATTCAACTTCCTTTCCTTCCACAGAAAATTTCATGAAAAGTTCTTGAAAATTAAAAGCTATTGTACCCAAGGATTGTAGCCATTGGACTCCTAGTACAACATCAGCACCTCCCATTGGAATGGAAAGCATTGGGCTAGTCAATACATATTCTCCCATGGATAGCTTGATATTATGGCACTTTCCAGAACAATTTATTGTTCCTCCATTTGCAATCATCACTTGACACTCTGGTGCTGGATATAGGAAGCAATTCAATTCTTTTGCTACCCTACAATGAATAAAATTGTGGGTGCTTCCTGAATCAATCAACACTATTACCTTTTTCTTCTTGATTTGTCCTTCTATCTTGATGGTTTGAGGAGTGGTAATTCCTGCCAATGCATTACAAGATATGGTCGGATTTATTTGTTCTTCATCTAGGCTTTGTTCCTGGAATATATCCTCTTCTTTTGACCTTTCTTGCTCCTTTTCTTCTTCCTCTTCACAATCTATGTAGAATAATTTCTTCTCAGCACACTTATGACCTTTTGTGTATTTGCTATCACAATTGTAACAAAGCCCTTTTGCTCTTTTTTCTTCCAATTGTTGTGGTGTCAACCTTGTAGGTTGTGGAAGACTATGGGCAACAACACTTCCGTCTTTATAGTTGTGAATGGTATGCTTCCTAGTTGCCATAATTTTGCTTTCCATTTTTCTTGCTAACCTGAATGCCTTCTCTAATGAATCAGGTTCCCAAAGGCGCACATCATGTTGGATATTATCCTTTAAAGACCCTATGAACACATCAATCCTATGCTCCTCTGGAATATCTTTTACCCTTATGTTCAATTTTTGGAACTCCTCAATGTGCTCCATTATTGAACCCTTTTGTTTGAGACTTATCAATTGGCTAAAAAAAGTGTTGCTTTTTGTATCCTCATAATGTGCTATCAATTCTTCCGTAAAAATTGCCCAAGTGATAAATTGTTTACGAGAACAAAGCCATTGATACCATACAAACTGATTTGGTTCCAAATATAAAGTTGCCATACGTACCTTTTGTGTGTTTTGCACATTATTGAGATCGAAGAATTGCTCCATCTGTAATATCCATGTGGCGGGATCCTTGCCATCAAACTTCCTCATATCGATTTTTGGAACATGGTGAGTCTTCGATCCAACATTAGAGTCTATGGAATCATGATTAACATTTCTTTTGTTCTCATCATGAGTTTCCTTTACTACCCTTTCACCATTAGTGACCATTTCTTGTAGCAACTTATTCATATTTATCTTCAATTCGTCCATGTCTGTCTTCAAATCTATCTTCAAGTCATCCATCTTAGCTTCCACACCTTTCTTTAAACCATCCATCTTAGCTTCTACTTCTTTCTTTAGACCATCCATCTTAGATTCTGTTCTCTTTTGTGCAAGGGACATTTGTTGCACTTGTTCTTGTAATTTTGATATATCATGTAGCATTTCTTCCTCTTCTTCATGAGTCATGCTAGAGCTTTCAGGTTCCTTACTAGGTGTTTGCATTTTCTTTCCTCGGGGCATCAGTTACCGATAATAATGCTTTACTATGCCCTTTGAATTCCTTCAAACCAAGCTTATGCAAAAATAAAAAAAAAAACTACACACCTTTTTTCACTTTGTAGAAGCCTGATATTGAATCTGATGTATCTCTGTAATTTCGGATCATCCAATTCTGAAATTGCTACCTGTAGTAGCCTTCTGCGTCCTCTTTCCAATGCCACAAGTCTGAGCCAAATTGGATTCTCCAAGGAAGAGTTATGTGAAATCTCCCACAGTGACTTGCTTTTAGACTAGTTCAGTAGAGCGAACTTGTACGACGTGCCACGAGTCACTGTTTCAACTTTTGAATCTGAAACACATATACAAGAAACTACAGTCCGTCCTCTTTCTGTACCTTATTATGAAATTTCAATCCGATGCTCAGAGAGAGAGTTATGACGATTTTCCCCAGGTCACCTGTTTTGAATGTAATTCAGGAGTCTGCAAAAGGGCCAACTTCCTCAGATCATATCTCCGAAAATATCGCGCAAAAAGCTCTGAAATTCGGACCCAAGGTTCAACGCCAATTCTTCTCAAATGGGTTTTTTTTGCGACTTCTGAAACGTCACAGAAAAAAAGTTATAGCGAAAATTCCACGATGACCTGTTTGGAGCAGCGAAACCCTAGAATCCAAAGCTCTGATACCAAATGTTATGAAACCAGCTCACAAAAAGATAGAAAAGAGAGATCCACGCCTTAGAATTCAGCCTCTTCGAGGGGGCAACCTCATTTACATTACATAAATGAACAATTCTTGGATGATACAAATGACAAAACCTCCTTTCTATATATAGGAGTCTAAGGAGTCACAATATAATCCAGCCGACCTAACAATAATAATAATAAGCCACAAAAATAACAATAGAGGGATTCTATGGGGCACAGAAATAACAATATGGGGGTAATAGGGGCACAACAATATAAATAGGGGGTATAACTACAATAGTAATGGGGTAATCACTAGTATTATAGGGACCCAACAAGATGCACCACCGTTGAAGGACCTTGATAGTTCTGAAGCCAATCTTACAGACGTAATAGATGGATCTGGTCCAAATCAAGATGTTTCTCTGACGATTGGAGAGGGAGTAGTGACATGATAATTTTTTAGTATTCCTCTTGTGGAGCTTGAAAGACAGCATAGAAAAAATGGTTTACCTATTCGTGGTGGTAGGGAGGTAATGGTTTCCTGATTGTTTAGCTTAGAAGTAGAGAAGCATAAGAACCAAGATCAAGATGAGTATGTCAGTTATGGGTATAACTTTGTAATCAGAGGGAAGCATGCAAGTGAAACTAATGATTATTTAAAATTTGGAGAGGGAAGGTGGAGCACAGGTGAAGAAAAAAAAATCCATACTTGATGATGATAAGGACTATATGTCGAGATCTAGGCAAAATGTTCAACAAGAATCATATTTATGGTCACAGTCTCAGGAACATGAATCAATGGATTCCTCTAGCAGTGGAAATTTACCAAAAAAAGTTGGTGTGGTGGGGAACTCAAAGTCATCAATACCACAACTAGATCTAAAACCTTAAATAGGAAATTTTATGAAAACGCATCATATATTATTGGCTTCAAAGTGGACTCATGGGGATGGTGGAATTGATACAGAGGACAAGGTAGAGCTTAAGGTACTTGGTTTGAATTACTCTTCTTTTGGCAGTGATGACATATTTGGGGTTCTGGGAAACAAGATTAACAAGAAATTACAATGGACGACATTTCTTCTACTCTTAATGACAGTGGAATGGATGAAGGTCGTAGGTGATTCTCCTTGCCTCTAGGATGATAATTTATTTTTTTCCTTTATATATATATATTGTTTGGTTTGATACTATAAACGTGTAATATCAGGAAAAATCTATAATTAGAGGTAATTTCACTCATGGAGTATCGTGAGTCTCTTGAAGAACGTGGCACTAAGAATGCTGAAGAAATTGAAAGAAAAGTCTCTTCCCATAGAAAGAGATTAGAAGTTAAATATGGGTTAATATATCCAGTGACTAATAAAGACACTAGATCAAATTCTGGATACTACAGGCATTCATCTTGCATGGAAGGTAATGCATGAAATTGTATATCTATTGGATTGCATTTGATTGAAGTGGGTTCCATATGAAGTCTCTGGTGCTTGGAAATTGCAGCTCATTTTAAGTCATATTTATAACAATTGGTATCTACATGATTAATATCTTTGTGGCTTACTTATTTTACTTTGTGATGGGAACCATAGAAAGAGTCCCTCACACAGATTAAGTAAAGACAGGGAAAGAGAGGATAAGGAGAAGGGTTTTGATGGGGATGGGGAATGAGATCCTGATACTGTTTCTATTCATCGTGAAAGAGATGGTAATAGAGATAGGCTTCATGATTCTGATGCTAGAAGGGGGAGAGGGAGGAGCGACAGTAGAGAACATGAAAATCATGATAGGGATAGGGACAAAGATAGGGAGAGGGGCAAGGGAAGAGATAGGGATAGGGATCGTGATAGAGAAAGAGAGAGGGAAAAGGAAAGGGATATAGATATGGATAAAAGGAGTAGAAGAATATAGTCATTTATTTTAATGTCTTATAGTGCTAATATATACTCTCTGCATTTTTATTCGAGTTGTAATTTCTATACAAGTAGGTAGATTTATTTCAATTTTAGGTTTAAATAAATGTTTCTTTTCCCTAGAGGTTTTGGATTTAAGTTATATTTTATAGCCTGCATGATTAATGTAGAATTCCATTATTGAAATTCAGTTTGATACAAAGTTGTCCCCTAAGAATACTAAGGCGGTTTCAAAGTATAGAAGGTGACTTCTATCAATGTTTCATTTCTCATGTAATATAAATTGACTCTAATGTGCATGCCTTAGAACCTTACATATGAAAGCGTTGTTTGTTATATTCTCTCGTTTATTAGATGCTATTGATGAGTTGTCAAGACGCCCAAAATATGCACACATATGATCATGATTAGCTCCCCATGATTCTCGGGGTTCTATTGATGAGTTGTCAAGACGCCCAAAATATGCACACATATGATCATGATTAGCTCCCCATGTTTCTCGGGGTTTTGTTCTTTAGCTGGCTAGCCTTCTAAAGGAGTATTAAAACCATCAGAGTTTATGTAGTGGAGCATAACTATTACCATATTATATGTTTTTTCTCTGCTGAACTCACAGGTCATGGAAGTGAATTATCTTAAATACGTTTTCCTTATCACCAGACTAAGTGACACGTTTCATGGAATCTACTAAAGACCTTAATTGTAATTTTGTGATGATTGCAGGTGTCATTGTTAGTGAGCGTATTTGATTGCTAGCATCTTTCTTCCATTTTTATGTTTTTCAATTTAAATGCTTTCAAGGCTATAAATACTATAGGCATTTTAATCTCTTTCTAAACGAAACTTTTTTAGATTTAACCAGTGTGATATACTCTGCAAAAATGAGATTAAATGCAAATATAGTGGTGAGAATTTGAGAGATGAAAATGCGTGTAACAGTTTGATACGCAAGACTAAATATTTTAGAATCAAGCCATAATTATAATAGTCATTAGTAAACACACCCTATACGTTACCCTTCAATATAAAGTTTATATAGAGAATGATACTTCAATATTAATGACCATATATATTATTTTGAATTTATTATTAAAGGCTATCTTTTTCTTTTACACTTGGGCCTTCTTTAATGTGTTAAAAAATCTTGATGGGATGTGTAGACTTCAAAACTGATTTCTAATACCTTCCAAAAAAGTTTCATTGCAATTTTTAGACAATCTTGCAATAATTATGTTTAGATTCACCTGGATTAGCTATAGAACATCGACTCAATCTTTAGTTTTACTTAAATGATGCATCACAACTTTGGATGAAAGAAATGATATTTTATATTATTGACTGTATATGTTTTAATCTAGGTGGATACCACCACATTTACCACAACAAAGTACAAAGAATTGAGAGCATGAGAAAGTCTCAACTGCAACTTACGCTACTAGAAGGACCAGGGTAGCACCATATCATCTGTTGGGATTGTTTTCTTTTAATACTTCATTAAAGGTCATTTCAATCTTTTTGAGACATTAACACCCGTTGACTTTTTAGTAATGTAAAACTTCACCAAATATTCTGGAGGGTCAACATCAATTTTATTTGAGTTTGAAGTTGAATAGCTTTCCGCCCCGTTGTTTTTGATTTGTAGTCTGATGTAATTGTACCATTGAGTGAATTTGAGGACATGCTTCGTGCTTTAACCTTGGAGCGAAATCATATAAAAGAAGCAATGGGGTTTTCTCTATAAAATTTCGATGCAACTGACGAGGTATTATTGTCATAATGATGATGTAGCTGCGGGCTTTATGTTGTGTCTTGGTTAAGCACTTTGACAACATTATTTCTTTACAACTTAATTCGTACCTTACATGCATAGCAGGTAGTTGAGGTACTTACAGAGTAATTGAATCTAAAGGAGAGCCTATTCCAACTAAATTTGCAAGGCTCATGTTAGATTTTGATATTCTTCACAATAGTAGTGCTCCTGTGAAAAATGTTTCTGCATATATGTGATTGTCATCGGGTGAAAGAAGTTGCAATAACCACTATCAACATTGAACCAGGTTGCTTTCCGTGCCATACATTAGATTTAATCATTTCCTTTCATCTTTAATTGTTTTCACAGAGAAGTGATTAATTTAAGCGGCTTATATTTCAAGAAAATCAAGCCAGACATTCTAATAGTGTGGGGAAAAGGAGAATATATTTAGTTAGAAGCCAACGTTCTACAAAGGTAACAACCTCTTTGAACAAAAATAAGTTCCTAAAATGCAAATGGAATCAATTACTAATATCACTGTATGTAACATTGTATTCTCCAAATAAAAGTTAACATTGTATCCTCCAAATAAAAGTTTAGATTTTTCGTTTATGAAATGGATGTATTTATATGGATATTGGAGAGAAGGCTGTGCTTTATCATGATAAAAGAGTGCGGGCATGTTCCTTCATTGGAGGAACCCATTGATTTGAACTAAACACTACTTAAATCTGAAGCTGAATAATTGGAAACAGATACAATAGAAATAGTAAAAGTAAAGAATGGTTTGAATTTCGAAAGTTGAGTGACTAGTGACACTCTAGTAAAGTGAATTTCGAAAGTTGAGTGACACTCTAGTGAAGCTGAATAATTGAAAACAGAGACAATAGAAAAAGGAACAAGTGATTTCAATTTCTAAAGTTGAGCCACACTAATAAAGGATCCGCCCCATGGTATATGCAATATTTCTAGCGATTTTGATTCATATAGATAACTAAAATCGTTGCCATCCAAAATGGAAGGCCTCACAATATATGTTTACAGAGATTCGATCTCCCCTTAGTAGATCGAACCATAAATTCAATAAGAGAAAATGTATAGATTTGGAACAAATGTGTTTAAATATTTTTTCATACAAAACATGATTAAATACTTATAGATTACCGTATGCTTGTTGATACTTGAATCAGATAGGCACTGTTGTTGGTTGATATTTGAAACGGATAGGTGAATAGGCCGTAGCAATTTCACCCATTTTATTAGTTACCCAGAAAACGCTGGAATCTTATCATATTATATGTTTGGCAGTGATAATTTAGACTGCTGTGTGAAATTTCTGGAACATAGAAGCTTTTATATTTTGGATTTAGTATGCAGTTTAAATTTTGCTTATACAAAATTTTATTTCTCCTGAGTTATTTTAGTAGATTTGAACTCTCTAAAGTATATTTAGAAAATATTTTACAGCTTTCCGGTAGTTGGTCCGTTGTTTGGACAAGATGAGGATAATGGCTATGCAGTCTTTTTGCTGAAACTTGATTTCTATTTATAAAGAAAACGTATGTAACCTTCGACTCTCTTTATCTAATAGAAAGGTACAGAAATCTTCATTGAAAAATGACTTTTATCATAGTATAGGCGTTATATATTTTGTATGCGGTCATTATATACATTGGTGATAGTACGCTTCCTAGCTTCAATATAGAATTTCAAGCCCAGGAGGTGGGATGAAGCCCTGTGACAAGGCAACGAAGTGGCGGAATAAATAGATGGGTCAAGGCTTGACATTGTTTGTTTGACGTTACATTTATCATAAATCTTAAATTACGATTTTTGGATGTATCATTTTATTAAAATTTAATATTATTTAAAATTTTAAATTCAAATTAACACACCATCGAGTGTAAACTTATTATTAGAATTTTGATAACCTTCCAGAAATGCAATGCTTAAACATAATGTAATGGCCGTGTTGTTTAGGTTAGAAGGTTTTTTTGGAATAGGTTATTTTTGGTATATTTGTCTGTAGTATTGGTTTTAAATTACATAGACATTTTTTGGAATTACAAGTTTGAGTTATGAATTTTTATAATAAAAAATGTGTTAAAAAAAATTGTGTATTGAATCTATATATATAATTAAAAACTTATTTTAAATAACAAAAATTACAATGTGACAAAAAATTAGTGGCACTATTTATAGAGGCCACAAATTTGCTAGGAAATTTATTTTTCACCATAATCATGTCATTTTTTTTTCAGAAACTCTGATCATAAAAGTGTTTGAATTGTTTTTTGATGGTGGAAATAAATTTAGCACCATCAAAAACTCATGGGAAACCTAAAAACCTGAAGCTTGAAATCTATAACCCAAATTTCCCATAATTTCTACTTAATTCTAGCAAAAATCATACCAAAATTTCTACCAAAGAAAATTGTAAGCTTATTAAATTAGATTATAAAAACAAATAACAATTACGGATTACAATTACATTAATCAGTAGTAATTAGACTCACCCAGAAAGAAAACATTACCCTGTATAAATACAATAGAACACACAATATAGAGTTGAAAATATAATATCTAAAGTTTATAAAAGAAGACAACTACAGGGATCATACCCTCGTTTGTTTGTTCTAATCCTCATCATCTCTGTTCGCAGCGTCTAGCAAGAGCCACCACTGATCTATCATATAATCCAAATCTTCAGGTTCTGCCGTCTCGTGACATTTATTAACCTATACCATTGCATTTAAATATCCCCCCATCCCTTCGAGGAAAGCTCGCCAGCCCCATTCAATTAGGAGATGAGGATACCTTTCAGTATCATGCACCTCCTGGGATGATATTAAATGGTGTTCCACGCTGGGGAGTGCCTCTATAATTGGACACGCGCTGACGTGGAGATATTGAAGCTTGGCCAGATGACAAAGCCCTCCGATTCCTGTCAACACGAAACACTCGACGAAGAACATATATTGAAGGTTTGGGCAAATACATCTGATATTTGTGTGCGTGCCAGCACTAGCGTCTTGAGCTTAAGCATGCATTTGTCATCACTGAAGTCCAATTCTCCTTCAGCGTTTTTAAATGGAAGTTCCCGCAGCGGACAATCATGGATTATTAAAACTTCAAGATTTTTCATCCCCAGAAGTTCTCGTGGTAGATATGCTATCCCACATCTGCAAATTTTCAACTCTATCAATTGACTAACCAGTCCAAAGGAATCCGGCAAGCATTTCAATTTCGACCAGTTTAAGAGAAACAATTCCTTCAAGCTCTTGAGCCAACCGAACAATGTTGTCAGCATTTCCAACCAAGTGTTGAAATCTAATTTCAACGCAGACCACCAGAAACCGTGAACCAAGCCAGAAACCGTTCACCGGATTTTCTCGGAGCGATTTGCCGACGAAGGAATAATCCGGGAAGGAGCTCCGATACAATTTGGAGCTGACACGTGGTTCAGCCCTGACGTAACGCAACGTCATTTTCTCGGGCGTTAAAGTTGGGCAGCAAACAGGTTTCCGATATTGTTGACCTCCGTCGGATTTACTCCATCGCTCTCCACCGTTGATGAACTAAAGCTGCATACGAGGTGCATTAAAGGCTTGCGTGGATTAAACTTTTGGTTGACCGCCGTAGGTGAAAGAGTTAATGTTGGTACAAGATTTTGGTGGCCCGTTTTAATATGAGTATGGGCACATTACAATATATTTTTTTTATATAGCACGTAAGTTTCTTTTTTATGAAAAGGTATGGTGCATTAGGTATGGCCACGTTTTAATAGAAGCCTATGACTTTTACGGCATGTATTAAAAATAAAAAATCGTATGTAATATGTTTTTGAGTGTGTTGACTTTCATTATGCATTGCACACGGGAGGTAAAATATATGCGATTCACAGCAGTGAAAAATGTTGATGGTGCGGTAAAAGAAGAAGAAGAACCAGAGGATGTATGCACAGCAGTGCACGAATACATTCAGTAATGTTTTGTGAAGTTTTTTTTAAGTAGCGAAAACCATGTGTGGTTTTGCACGAAGTAAGTTTTTGTAAGTTTGTGTAAGTTCTGTTTTTACAGCAGTATGTAAAATTGTTTTACACCAGTGAATGAAAATGGAGACTTTACAGCAGTAAGTTATTTTTCACAGCAGTGAATATAAAAGGGATTTTACAGTGGTAAATCTTTGTATCAGTTTTTAATGAATAGAAAGTCTTATGGTGGTGAAATACTCTAGTTCTCTGTGCGAAATTCTTTTAAGCTGTCTGTGCATAAAAAATCCTGTGGAGGTAAAACAGAGCATTGCCTCTGTGTTTAGTTTGAATTTGGTTTTTGGTATTTTCCCATTTAAAATACCAAATAGTGGTATCGGAGCAGGTTTAGGCTCTTTAAAGAAGTTAAAGAAGCTGAAGGGAGAAGGTTGTTGCTGCAGCAAAACTTCTCAGGGAGACAGAAGACAGTCAACAAAAGATTCAGGTATTCCAAAAGGTTTTTTTTGTGTTGCTGAAGAAGCAGTGATTTTCTTTAAACACACAGTCAAGGATTTAGAGGCATAGATCAGAATACAAGGAATGGCCAGCACAAGCACTGGTATGGGTTTGTTTAACACCCAGCTCCCACAGTTTAATGGGAAGAACTATGACTACTGGTCAATAACTATGACAGCCCTGCTTGCTTCCCAAGATTTATGGGAAATAGTTGAAGAAGGTTTTGAAGAACCAGCAGATGAAACTGAGTTCAATGCATTAACTCAGGGAGAGAAGGATCTGCTGAAGAACAATAGGAAGAAGGACTCAAAAGCCCGTGTGTTGTTGTATCTAGCAGTAGACCAGAGTATGTTTCCAAGGTTAGCAGCAGCTAAGACAGCCAATGAAGCATGGCAAACCCTTAAGACAGCCTATCAAGGCATGGAGAGAGTGAAGACAGCAAAACTACAATTGCTGAGAAAGGATTTTGAGAACTTGAACATGAAGGAGTCAGATAACATTGACTCATTCTTCACTCATGTGATTGGTGTAATCACACAAATGAGAACTCATGGAGAAACCATTGAAGACAGAAGAATTGTGGAGAAAATATTGAGGGTCTTACCCTCAAGGTTTGATGCCATAGTCACCACCATTGAAGAGACAAAGGATCTCTCAAGCTATTCAGTTGATGAGCTGCATGCATCACTGATAACACATGAGCAGAGGTTGAGTAGGAATGAAAACTCATCTCTTGAGCCTTCAAGACCCAGATGTCCTTTGGAAGAGGCAGAGGTCAAGGCAGAGGAAACAAAAGAGGAAGAGGCAGAAGCCAGAACAGAGGAGGAAGGAACAACCCATCAAATGCACAAGGAAGAGGCAGCAATCCAAATCAGAACCAAGGCCAAGGCAGCAGCCAACAAAGAGATCAACATCATGCTCAAGGACAAAGGTATGATAAATCTAATGTTCAATGCTATTATTGCAAAAAGTATGGACATTATGCTAGTGATTGCAGAAAGAAACAACATGATATGAACAGCAGACAAAATGCAAATGTTACAAGAGAAAACAACAGTCAAGACAATGTTCTGTTAGCTTGTAACATGGCTGAAACACATAGTGAGGACATATGGTTTTTAGACTCAGGTTGCAGCAACCATATGACCGGAAATATAGCCTTCTTTTCTGCTCTAGATAAAAATGTGAAATCAGAAGTCACACTAGGAACTGATAGTAAAGTGTCTGTTATGGGAAAAGGAGAAATAAAAATACTTTCAAAGCAAGGAGAAAGGAAAACCATAGCAGATGTCTACTATGTCCCCGGAATGAGATGTAATCTCTTGAGTATTGGACAGCTTGTCCATAAGGGGTACAATGTTTTCTTTAAGAATGATGTATGCACCATCATGGATATACCACCCAGCAAAAGATGCATTGCTGAAGTGAGGATGACAAGGAATAGGATGTTCCCTCTCAGGATCCGGGCAGACATGAAAAACAAAGGTGAAATTGCAGCAGTCACCCAAGAGGCCTTCCAAAGCGTGCCAAAGGATGAGAACTGGTTATGGCACTTGAGATTTGGGCATCTAAATTTTGGAGGTCTAAACTTATTGAGCAGAAAAGGAATGGTAAGAGGATTACCATTGATAGAGAAACCGGACAGCCTATGTGAAGGCTGCATTTTGGGAAAACAACATAGAGAAAGTTTTCCATCAGGGAAGAGTATAAGGGCAAAGACACCCTTAGAGATTATCCACTCAGATTTATGTGGACCAATGCAAGCTCCATCATTAGCAGGCAGCCTATATTTCTTGACATTCATTGATGATTTTACAAGAAAGACTTGGATATATTTCCTCAAGAACAAAAGTGAAGTCTTTGAGAAATTCCAAAACTTCAAAGCATTTGTTGAAAACCAAAGCGGGCTGCACATTAAAGTTTTGAGAACTGATAGAGGAGGTGAATATATCTCCAAGGAATTCCTAAGATTTTGTAGAGAAAATGGAATACATAAACAATTTACAGCAAGGTACACTCCACAGCAAAATGGAGTTGCTGAAAGGAAGAACAGAACCATCATGGAGATGGCAAGGAGCATGTTGAAGGCAAAGCATTTGCCAAATGAGTATTGGGCTGAAGCTGTACATTGTGCAGTTTATATATTGAACAGGTGTCCTACAAAAGTAGTCATGAACAAAGTGCCAGAAGAGGCATGGAGTGGGAGAAAGCAAGGAGTCACCCACATGAGAGTTTTTGGATGTGTGGCCTATGCACACATTCCAGATCAGCTAAGGAGGAAGTTGGACAGCAAAGGGGAGAAATGCATCTTCATTGGATACAGTGATGAATCCAAAGCCTACAGGCTGTACATTCCATCTACCAAGAAGTTCTTTGTCAGCAGGGATGTTCAATTCATAGAAGAGGAAGCTTGGGATGGAAGCATAGAGAAAACAGTCAATGTCAAGAACTGTTTGTCTCATGATGAAGATGAAGAGGAGGTGGCTGAAATGAATCCCCAAACAACAGCGCCAACACAAGGACAGCAAGGTACACCATTGAGGATCAATGAGAGTGCTTCTCCAAGCACACCACAAGGAGGAAATTCAAGTGCATCTTCAAGCACTTGCACACCAAGTGAACGAGGTAAGAAGTTTAGAAATCTAAGTGAAATTTATGAAGAAGGAATGAATTCCTTATTTGCCTTGTATTGTCATGTTGATGATCCTATTCATTTTGAAGAAGCTATTAAAGATAAGAAATGGATAGAAGTTATGGATGAGGAGATGAATGCCATAGAGAGAAACAAAACATGGGATTTGGTTGAGTTACCAAAAGGCAAAGAAGTCATTGGTGTGAAATGGGTCTACAAGACCAAGAGCAATGCTGAAGGCAAGATTGAAAGGCACAAGGCAAGGCTGGTTGTCAAAGGCTACAAGCAGCAGTATGGGAGAGATTATGAGGAGACTTTCGCCCCGGTTGCAAGAATGGAAACCGTGAGAGCAGTGCTGTCCATAGCAGCTCAAAACAAATGGAAAGTCTACCAAATGGATGTGAAATCAGCATTCCTAAATGGAGTGTTAATGGAAGAGGTTTATGTGGAACAGCCTCTCGGATATGAGAAGAAAGGTGAAGAGCACAAAGTGTGCAAATTGAAGAAAGCTCTTTATGGGCTGAAGCAAGCGCCAAGAGCATGGTACAGCAGGATAGATTCATATCTATTGGATAATGAATTTGACAAATGTGAAGGAGAACCCACAGTCTACATCAAAGAAAAGGATGGTAAGATTTTGATTGTGGTCTTATATGTTGATGATGTTATTTTCACAGGTAATGATGATCAGCTCATTAAGAATTTTAAATCAGTCATGAAGGATGAATTTGAAATGACTGACATGGGTTTCTTGAGATACTTCTTAGGCATAGAAGTAGATCAAAATGAAAAAGGAATTTTTATATCTCAAGCAAGATATGTAAATCAAGTTTTGGACAGATTTAACATGCAAGAATGCAAGGCAGCCATCACTCCCACAGTAATGGGATTAAAACTCAGCAGAGAGGACAGCAGCAAGGATTTTGATCCTAGCTTGTATAAAAGTATTGTGGGCAGCCTTATGTATTTAACAGCAACTAGGCCTGATTTAATGTATGCAGTTAGTTTAATTTCCAGGTTCATGGAGAGGCCGAAGGAGGCACATTGGCAGGCAGCAAAGAGAATTTTGAGGTATGTCAAAGGTACCAAAATGTTTGGAATTTTATATCATGCCTCAGAACATTCAGATTTGGTTGGATACACAGACAGCGATTGGGCTGGAAGTGTAGATGATCGGAAGAGCACTTCCGGTTATGTTTTTAATATGGGTTCAGGAGCCATTTCATGGGCTTCTAAGAAGCAGTCCATTGTAGCATTGTCTACAGCAGAGGCTGAATATGTGGCAGCTACAGCAGCAGCATGTCAAGCAGTGTGGATGAGAAGAATGTTGAGAAGCTTAGGCCAAGAGCAGGCAAAAGCGACAGTCATCTTTTGTGACAATAGCTCAGCTATTGCATTGTCAAAGAATTCAGTGTTTCATAAGAGAACGAAACACATTGATACAAGGTTTCACTACATCAGAGGATTAGTGAACAATGGAGAAATTGTCCTAGAACATTGCAGGACTCAGGAACAGGTTGCAGACATCTTGACAAAGCCATTGGATCAGAAAAGCTTTGAATTTTTGAGGAAGTGTCTCGGTATGACCGAATGCCCAGCTGTTGAAATTAAAGGGGAGTGTTGAAATCTAATTTCAACGCAGACCACCAGAAACCGTGAACCAAGCCAGAAACCGTTCACCGGATTTTCTCGGAGCGATTTGCCGACGAAGGAATAATCCGGGAAGGAGCTCCGATACAATTTGGAGCTGACACGTGGTTCAGCCCTGACGTAACGCAACGTCATTTTCTCGGGCGTTAAAGTTGGGCAGCAAACAGGTTTCCGATATTGTTGACCTCCGTCGGATTTACTCCATCGCTCTCCACCGTTGATGAACTAAAGCTGCATACGAGGTGCATTAAAGGCTTGCGTGGATTAAACTTTTGGTTGACCGCCGTAGGTGAAAGAGTTAATGTTGGTACAAGATTTTGGTGGCCCGTTTTAATATGAGTATGGGCACATTACAATATATTTTTTTTATATAGCACGTAAGTTTCTTTTTTATGAAAAGGTATGGTGCATTTAAAACATAGGTATGGGCACGTTTTAATAGAAGCCTATGACTTTTACGGCATGTATTAAAAATAAAAAATCGTATGTAATATGTTTTTGAGTGTGTTGACTTTCATTATGCATTGCACACGGGAGGTAAAATATATGCGTATTCACAGCAGTGAAAAATGTTGATGGTGCGGTAAAAGAAGAAGAAGAACCAGAGGATGTATGCACAGCAGTGCACGAATACATTCAGTAATGTTTTGTGAAGTTTTTTTTAAGTAGCGAAAACCATGTGTGGTTTTGCACGAAGTAAGTTTTTGTAAGTTTGTGTAAGTTCTGTTTTTACAGCAGTATGTAAAATTGTTTTACACCAGTGAATGAAAATGGAGACTTTACAGCAGTAAGTTATTTTTCACAGTAGTGAATATAAAAGGGATTTTACAGTGGTAAATCTTTGTATCAGTTTTTAATGAATAGAAAGTCTTATGGTGGTGAAATACTCTAGTTCTCTGTGCGAAATTCTTTTAAGCTGTCTGTGCATAAAAAATCCTGTGGAGGTAAAACAGAGCATTGCCTCTGTGTTTAGTTTGAATTTGGTTTTTGGTATTTTCCCATTTAAAATACCCAACACAAAGGCTCCCCTCCTAATTCCAGAGCTTCCAATTTGCATGTCTCCAATACCGCTTGGCAATTTTGATAACTTCGTTTTACTCACATCTAATGTTTTCAAGAACCGTTGATATGGGATTTGGGATGGCAATTCTTTCACACTGCAACAACCTGAAAGATCTATGTGTTCCAGGGTGGTAATATTTCCAAATGCTCCATTGGAGATGACCAAACTGCAGCAACCTCTCAACACTAGATGCTTGAGTTGAGTTAAATTCCCAAATGAGTTTGGAAGCATCTGCAAACTCAAAGCACCAGACAAATCGATGTGCTGGAGGTTTTTTAAGGTACCGAAGGAATCAGGAAGCAACACCATTTCTGAGCAGTATCTTAACTCGAGGTATTTCAACGATGGCAGATCGCAAAATTCTTCTGGCATGGTTTTAAATAGTGCATGAAATATGGCAATCTTTTCCAGGTGCTTAAGCTGCCCTATGGACTTCGGAAAGCCTGAAAGGGGGGCGCAGATATTTAACTCTCGCAGTTGGAGAGGGGCCTGCAGTGTACGCGTTTCAAATATCATAAAGAAGTTTTAACTATAACTTTTGCATTACAAAATGAAATGGAATTAGAAAAAAAAAAAAAAAAAAAAACATACCTGAGATTCACGTTGCCACAATAATTTTAAATTTTCCCCCGCAACATCTAAAACTCTCAACCTCTCCATTGGAATCCAAGAAGGTAGGCAAGAGTA
Organism: Pinus tabuliformis; assembly: GCA_031772625.1. NCBI lineage: Eukaryota > Viridiplantae > Streptophyta > Pinopsida > Pinales > Pinaceae > Pinus > Pinus tabuliformis. The sequence continues at coordinate 740,691,820 of CM062806.1, read as the reverse complement.
TCCACAATTATACCAGCGGAGCCACATGAGTTGTGGTGACTGCGCCCTCCTCAATATGCGTTCTAAATAACGCTCTTTAGTTGCAACAAGTTGCAAATTCGAAATACCACGAAGATTGAAATTACTGAACAGATACCTGAGACAGTTCCCCAATACCTCTTCACTCCATCTTTTGTACCATGACATTTCTGAACACTCCATTATAATTTGCGAATCCTCAGTAAGATCTGCCCGATTGACCATCTTAATTCCGCGAACTTCAGCTATTACCTGTTCCTTCGAAAAATGTATCCACGCCACAGATCTATCATAGTCTTGAATAAAAAAACCTTAAAATTTTTATTTAAACTAAAACAAAGGAAACGACCCTAAAGATTCATCTTCAAACCCAAAACAAAGCTGTGAATGATTGAAATACTTACACGGGATGATCGTTCCAACAAATCGTCAATGTTGTTGGTCGTGTGATGCGAAAGACCACGGGGCATGATTTCTTCCTCCTCAGCAATGCTTATTCCCAAATCCCTAACATGATCATGCATTTGTATCTTATATTCACTGTCCGTTTTAAAGAGGCACTTGTTCTCTATATTTCGAAGCCCCACGGAACCCCAAATTCTTGCGGCCGTATCTCTGTACTCTCCTATAAAAAAGCAGCAAACATTCAAGAATATTTGTCGCTCCTCTGGATTAAGTGAATCGTAGCTGATTCTAAGTCTTGCTTGTATCTCGGGAGGTAGGTGGTGAAGCCGATTCAATGTCTCTTCCCAGTGAGATCTTTCATTTTCTCCAAAAAGAAGCGCACCAAATACTTTTAATGATAGTGGCAATCCATCGCACACCGTTATAAACTGATATGCCAGATCTGCAAATTCCGTTGAAAATGTAATTTCAACACAGCCGTACTGCGCTCTCCAAAACCGCCAGATTGAAAACCACAAAACCGCCCAGAGCACATCGCACCGCCTTCCCATGAAAAGTTGTTTCCATATATAGGCCTCCGATGCGTTTTGGTGCAGTCACGTGGCTCTCGTCAGCATCTCTGACATATCGGGAGGTAAAGCTCAGCAACAAGGTGGCTTCCGATATCATTCTCCACCGTTGGATTTACTTCTTCATCCTCCACCGTCGATCTCCGAAGCTGCATACGACCCGCATCAAATCAATAGTTTGCGTGGCGTGTGAGGATTCCCGTTGACCGCCGTAGAAGAGAATTAATGGAGCTGGTGGTTGATCGTATTTTTTTTGGTGGAGGCTCTTTAATAAGGTGATGGGGTCATACCTGGTATACCTTTTTGTTTTGGTGTACACTTTATGTTTTTTATGGCATTCATATTTAAAAAAATAGGTTAACGTTTTGGAGTGTGAAATGAGCTCGCGGCAGGGGAGCAAGATATTTTTTTTATGTGTTGGCCATCGAAAAAAGGCAAGGAGCAGCGAATGCACAGTTGTGCAAAAAGAAAAATGGTGGAACTCATGTATTTTTTTTGAGTTGACATTGTATTGTGTGAGAGTGAAAATGTATGCACAACAGTGCATAAAAATCAGTTGCTCATTGTAATGAAGAGCGCGTAGTGTGAGGATAATGCACAGCAGTGCTATCCGTAAAGAAAAACAGTGAGCACATGTGTTTTAAGTAAGTTTTTTTATGTATTGGATTTGCATGGAAATGCAAAAGAAAAGAGAGCTCAAGTATTTCTGAAATAGTAAATGTAATGTAAAATTTACTGCATATGTAGATTTATTTTAGAGCAGTAAGTGTAAAAATGGTTTTTCACAGCAGTGAATGTAAAAATGGGTTTTACAGCAGTAAACCCAGCACAGTGAACTCTCAGGTGGAGAGAAAAGACAGAGTTTTGTTTTTGATGGTTGAAAGTAATTTTTTGTAAATCCCTCTGAGTGAAAGAGGATGAACTTTGTATTAGGCTTTATATTTTAATTAATAGAAATATTTTTATGGCTGTGTAATACTCTGTTCTGAGTAATTTTATTTAAAAGCTTCCCTGTGCATAAAGATCATGAGACAGAGGAAACAGAGCATTGTCTCTGTGTTGGTTATTTAGTTGGTTTTGGTATTTCCCCATTAAAAATACCCAACAGTGGTATCAGAGCTAGTCCAGGCTCTTTGAAGACTCAAAGAAGCTGAAGGAAGGTGTTGTTGCAGCAGTCAAACTTCTCCAGCAGTGTGAAGACTCAGCCAAAAGAGTTAAGGTATTTCTCAAAGCTTTCCTTTGTGTTACTGTTGAAGGAACAGTCAGTGATTTAAAAGAAAACACAGTGAAGTATTTGAAGCCTAGTTAAGAATGGCAAGGTCAAAGAAGAAAGCCTCCAAGCCTGTTAAAAATGTGTCTCCCCCTTCTACTAAACTAGAAGGCAATCCATTAGAATACATTCTATTTGAAACCCCAAAGTTTGATGGAAACTTTGATGTATGGGAAATAATGATGAGGGCTTTCCTAATGTGTGAGGGGATTGAAGTCTGGGAGTCAGTGATTGATGATAGCAAGATGGATAAAGAATCCATGGAGTATGATGCACAAGCAACAAAACTAATCTTGGATGGACTCCCTGATTCTGTGAAGAAGAATCTTGGAAAATATACATCAGCAAAGGATATATGGGACAGACTGCATGACCTTCATGCAAAGGGAGAACTGACCATGAAAATGAGTCAAGAAGAAAGTCATGAACCCATCATAGAAGCTGAGAATGAAAAGCTTGACCTCATCAAGCTTCAAGTAAGAGAAAGAGATGAAGAGCTTACAAAGCTCTAGAAGGAACTTGACGAAAGCAAAAGGAAACATCATGAAGAAGTCATATCCATGACAAATCAGCTAAACAAAGCAAAGAAGCAGGAAGATGCCTTGACAAGTCAACTTGAACAAAGGCACAAGATAGTGAACAAGCTTGTGGAAGAGATTGGACAGTACAAGGTAGAGGTCTCCTCCCTTAAGTCTGATATACAAGAAGCCAGGAAGCAGGCACAAGAAGCTGAAAAGAAGATGGAGAGCAGTCAAGCAGAAATCTCCAAAATGAAGACAGATATTATCTCCTTCAAAATAGTAGCAGCTGAAGCTACTCGTAGCAAGGAAGAAACTGAGGGACAACTAGCAAAGAAAAATAATGTATGTGAAAAGTTGGAAGAAGAGATTGTCCTCCTCAGGAAGAAGGTTGAAGGGATGAACAAGATCATGAAGAGCTCTCAAGCTTTGGATGACATGCTCAGCTATCACAGATCTCCATCTGATAAATCAGGACTTGGGTATGTAGGTGAACCCTCAAACAAGCATGAAGATGCTTTAAGCAAAGGAGATGTGAAGAAGCCAGAAAGAGATTGTGATGCTCCTAGTTCCAGCATAGGCAAGGAGAAAAATGAAGGCAGCAATAAAAGAAATCCTACTCCAAGTAGAAAACCAGCTCCAAGAAGAAATGTAGTTGATGTCAAGAAGGCAAGAGGCAATGGTCATCAACATAGGATCTCAAGGCAGCAAGGCTTCAGAAGTACATCAAGGAAACTTCCATCTCCCAGGTACCAAAGTTCATTTTATGGTTATTGTTATGCTTGCTCAAACTTTGGTCATATGGCAAAAGACTGTAGAGCATTTCATAAAGATAAATGTTGTGGTCTCCGAAAATCTCCAAGAAACAATTTTAGAAGAAATCATGAAATGTTATTCATGAACAATGTTGAATGTTTCAAGTGTCATAACATTGGGCATATGGCACGAGATTGTAACTTGACATGGGCTCTTACACAAGCTAGTCCCATGCAAAAGAAGAGAGTTACACAAGTATGGAGAAGGAAGGAAAGGCAATCTGAAAACCCCTTGAACTCCCCAGTGGATCTAAATTTGTTTTGAGAAGAATCTGCCAAAAGAAGACAAGCATACATTAAAGGGGAGCTTGTAAATTTTTGTTGCTGAACTGTATCAACAGTCATTTGTTGATGGAGGATGTGTTGCAGCGCAGCAGTTAAAAATGAAATCTTTATTAATCCCTCTAAAAGGTAATATGCAGCAGTGATGAAAGAAGCAATGTTTTTGCTTTGTGCTTATGCAATATGCACAGAAATGCATAAAGAAGAAAAGATGGCAGCGCTGAAATGTAAAGAGCAGCAGCGAGATAAGAGAAAAGTATGCAGAGCATGGAGACCCTCAGAGCAGTGGGAAGACAGAACATAAAACAGCAGTTTGGAATTTTTTTTTGGAGCACATGGATTAGAATGAACAGCAGTTTTGAAGTTTTGCATGGCAATGGAAGGTAGTTTCCTTCTATGTAATGTGAGAGAATATACTCACAGCAGAATGATGTAATGCACAGCAGATGAAATGTTTTGTATTGGGAATGAAAATGCAAATCAATGAGAAGAAAATGAGAAGAAGGCAAAACGCAGCAGAACGTAAATGCCCAGTGGCTGAGAATGCAATGAAATTCTTTCACACAGCAGTAAAAAAAATGTAATGTTTTTTTTATGCAATGCAGCATGCAAAGAAATGCATAAAGAAAAACAAGGATAACAGATTTTTAATGCACACTAGATGTATAAGAATGTGTATGGCAGCAGAAAGCCAAAGGAATTGCACAGTAGTACATTGTGTAAAAAAAATGAAGACTAAGATTGTGTGAAGCAAGGGTGCATGAGAAAAGGCAGCAGCCTGTGTAATTTTTTTTGTGTGGAGAATGAAGTGCCAAGAGTATGGGCACAGTAGTATGATGAAACAAAAGGCAGCGACAGTGCAAATTGCAGAGGCAATGCAACAGCAAGAAGTTATGGACAGCAGCATGATGGCAAGAAGGAGAAGCACACAGCAATGCAAATAAAAAAAATGCAGCAACAAGAAGTTTTGAACAGCAACACATGCAAAAGAAATTTTCCTTACAGCAGTAAAGGTAAATGTAATGAATTTGTTGTTCATTGAATTGAAATGCAATATATGCAACAGCAGTGAGTGTGAGAAATGTTTACACACAGCAGTGTAAATTTGTAAATTGGGACAGTGTAATTGTTCCAGAAAACACAGAGTATTTTGTCTTTGAAAAGTACACAAGCAGTGCAAGTGTAGACACAACAGTGTGGGGTAGACACAGTAAAGAAGATGGCACAACAGTGCAGCAGAGAATATGCATTAGCATAAGAGAACATTGTAATGAGTTTGCACACACAACAGTACAATGATTGTTTGTTTTTGAAACTGCATGCAAAGCAGTGTCTGTTTGTAATCCCTCTGTTAATGAGGAAGGTGCTTTTCAGCACAGTCATTTGGTAAAACCCTCTATGAAAGAGGAAGATGCTTTTCAGCATAGTGTGGTAAATCCCTCTATCAAGAGGATGATGCTTTTCAGCATAGTCACAGGTGAATCCCTCTGTCAAGAGGAAGGTGCTCTTCAGCACATTGTTATGGTGAATCCCTCTATCATGAGGAAGGTGCTCTTAAGCACAGTTTCAGGTTAATCCCTCTATTAAGAGGAAGACAACTTTGTTTGTTTATGAACTGCATCAGAAGCAGTTGGTGAATCCCTCTATGTGAGGAAGATGTCTTTGTAACAGCAGTGTTGGTGAATCCCTCGATGTGAGGAAGTGTTTGGGTATGTTTGAACGCCCAGCAGTTGAAATTAAAGGGGAGTGTTGAAAATGTAATTTCAACGCAGCCGTACTGCGCTCTCCAAAACCGCCAGATTGAAAACCACAAAACCGCCCAGAGCACATCGCACCGCCTTCCCATGAAAAGTTGTTTCCGTATATTGGCCTCCGATGCGTTTTGGTGCAGGCACGTGGCTCTCGCCTGACGTCAGCATCTCTGACATATCGGGAGGTAAAGCTCAGCAACAAGGTGGCTTCCGATATCATTCTCCACCGTTGGATTTGCTTCTTCATCCTCCACCGTCGATCTCCGAAGCTGCATACGACCCGCATCAAATCAATAGTTTGCGTGGCGTGTGAGGATTCCCGTTGACCGCCGTAGAAGAGAATTAATGGAGCTGGTGGTTGTTCGTATTTTTTTTGGTGGAGGCTCTTTAATAAGGTGATGGGCTCATACGTGGTATACCTTTTTGTTTTGGTGTACACGTTATGTTTTTTATGGCATTCATATTAAAAAAAATGGGTTAACGTTTTGGAGTGTGAAATGAGCTCGCGGCAGGGGAGCAAGATATTTTTTTTATGTGTTGGCCATCGAAAAAAAAGGGAAGGAGCAGCGAATGCACAGTTGTGCATAAAGAAAAATGGTGGAGCTCATGCATTTTTTTTGAGTTGACATTGTATTGTGTGAGAGTGAAAATGTATGCACAGCAGTGCATAAAAATCAGTTGCTCATTGTAATGAAGAGCGCGTAGTGTGAGGATAATGCACAGCAGTGCTATCCGTAAAGAAAAACAGTGAGCACATGTGTTTTAAGTAAGTTTTTTTATGTATTGGATTTGCATGGAAATGCAAAAGAAAAGAGCGCTCAAGTATTTCTGAAATAGTAAATGTAATGTAAAGTTTACTGCATATGTAGATTTATTTTACAGCAGTAAGTGTAAAAATGGTTTTTCACAGCAGTGAATGTAAAAATGGGTTTTACAGCAGTAAACCCAGCACAGTGAACTCTCAGGTGGAGAGAAAAGACAGAGTTTTGTTTTTGATGGGTGAAAGTAATTTTTTGTAAATCCCTCTGAGTGAAAGAGGATGAAGTTTGTATCAGGCTTTATATTTTAATTAATAGAAATATTTTTATGGCTGTGTAATACTCTGTTCTGAGTAATTTTATTTAAAAGCTTCCCTGTGCATAAAGATCCTGAGACAGAGGAAACAGAGCATTGTCTCTGTGTTGGTTATTTAGTTGGTTTTGGTATTTCCCCATTAAAAATACCCAACAAATTCTGGTTGCGGTTGCGATTGACCAAAGGCGTGAAAGCAGAAAAGCTCTTCGGAGTGCTGTCTGTTTAGCCCCTCTAGCTCATAAATTGACGCCTCTGCGATTTTTGCTTTCTTGACGACTTTCTTGTCACGAGAGGTAATTAGAATCAAGCTACTGGGATTTACAATATCTTTAATTGGCAAAAAGGCTTCCAACTGGGAGGCTTCATCTACGTCATCTAAAATTATGAGAATGTGAGAGGAAAAAAGATGCCTTACAAGCGTGCTTGTTCCTTCGTGAATGTTGTCGATTGGCAGATCCAATTCAGTCAACTGCTTAAGGAGTTTTCTCTGCAAAGAAGGTAGAGAACCCTTAGCTGCGTTCTCTCGGACATCGTACAAAAAGCCTGATCTATTGTAATTTGACCTCCTCTTGCTGAAGAATTTTGTGGCCAGCGTTGTCTTACCAACACCACCTGCACCCACAATCCCGAAAACCTTGGTTTTCTCTGGCCATAACACCGTGCTTTCAAATTTTTTTAATTTTTCTTTCAGCCCAACTGGGTGTTCGGCAACATACTTCAATGGGGTTTTGTCGCATACTTTGGACACCCATTGCAACACATCATCTAAAAGTTGCTCCACGTTGCTGAATATCAAGTTATAAAAGAAAAAAGTGAGAAGCGCCTACAGAAATCTATGAGTCCAATAACTTAAAAAGGTAAATGGGAAAGGGAGAAAGGCAGAGATCAGATGCAGGTACTCACCCATCAAACACCTCCAAATCGAGACCACTTATTTCTGCAGCCTCAGAAAGAGCGCGTCTCCAATTCTGAATGGCATTGAAGTCGAACCGCTGCTTCTTTTCGTGATCGCTTAGGGCTTCAGCATACGGTCCTTTAGTGTTCCACCGGAGCTCCGAAGGCTTGACACCATAAAAGACAGGAATAATTGTAACCTCATTGGGCCTCGACTGAAATGCATTGAACATGTGCAACAATTCGTCTAGACACCATTTTGATTCGGCATAAGTCGATGAGAAAATGGCGATGTGGATGAAGGAGGTTTCGATTGCGTGTAGTATTTGAGGAGTAATATTTTGCCCAACTTCCAGTTCTGGTTTGTCCAGAAAAACTCGCAGTCCACGGGAATTGAGACTACGGTATAGATCTATGGTGAAGGTGGTCTTTACGTCAGGGCCACGATGATTGATAAAAACATCGTAGCTGTTATAAGAAATCAGGGAAGAACACGAGGCCATGGAGGAGGAGGAAGAAGCACCAGAAGCCTTGCCACTGTTGCGGATTGTTTGGTCTACCATTGGAATGTGGATTTGGATGAATGGGATAGACAGACAGATAAGATCGATATAGGAGTAACAAAAAGATGAAGGGCAGGCAGGTAGACCAGAGGAGTGGAAACTGCAGGCAGCGTGAAGCAAGAGAGTTTGTGAACAATGTCGATACACTGTGGTTGTCACAGCTAACGCTGGGCACCATCCGCCACTCGATATTCAAGATTCGCTTCCACAAAAAGACTAAAAAACAATATGTGGCATATGGTCGACCTGGTCCGTCAATTATAACATTTATATTTTATTAAATATTTTATTCAAGATTCGCTTCCACAAAAAGACTAAAAAACCATATGTGGCATATGGTCGACCTGGTCCGTCAATTATAACATTTATATTTTATTAAATATTTTATAAATGTGAGTCACTAGATGCTTATATTTTAACATTATGCATTTCATGCGTTCTTGCCGTTTCGTTTTCCTTCATTCTTTTCAAACCGATCAACATTGGAAGAGGGACCACCCAAGGCAACACCATGGACAATGTTTGGAATTTAATACCCCATCCCTCATTGGCAGAGAGATTCATGTTTAGTGGTGACGGCTCTCACAAGTTACCACATTTTTCTCGACGTATTATTTTATGGCGTAGTTTAGTTTAGAGATAAATAGATTTTTTTAGTGTAAAATAATTTTAAAAAATAATATATATATTTTTTAAATATATTTTTGAATGTTTAAATAGATTATTTTTTCTTAAAAAAATTGGGATACTAATTGTATAGATTAAACCATTTAAACTCAAATTTTAAAAAATCTTTGTTAAAATTTTCATTTATAAATTAACCTATGCCTTATTTTATTAATAAATATTAATTATATATAAACAGTAATATTTTATTAATAAGTATTAGTTTTTATATAATTAGTTAATTTTTTATTAAATAAAAATAATAATAATAACACAATAAATAAATCATCAATTTACTGCTATAGTAATTAATATTTGCCTCAATTGCTTTAACATTTGTATTTTAAAATTCTTTAACATACACCACTCAGCGTATGCCAATTATACTCATATTATCCACTCTTTAATCTTTTGCATTTTTATGTCTTAAGACTTTTCATTTTTGGATTAACTTTATTCTTGTACTATGTTTTGCTCGATAATTTGTTAGACAATTGCACTAGTTTCCATGAAGTATGAAAATCTTTGATATATTCTCTTCAAAGCTTATTCATTTCAATGTCTTAAGACTTTTCAATTTTGGATTAACTCTATTCTTGTACTATGTTCTGCTCGATAATTTGTTAGACAATTGCACTATTTTCCACGAAGTATGAAAATCTCTAATACATTCTCTTCAAAGCTTATTCATTTCAAGCTACCACTATACCATTCAAGGGTTGTATGAGAATGTTGCACAACCTAAACACGTTTCCTCCTACCACCCTCCACATTTAAAAGTTGATCGCTACTGCCTGCCATACCTAAATAATATCTTCACATATCTTCAACGAATTGAATTGAATCCAATTGTGTACCATTTTCCTTTTGAATTTCGTTTGGCACCAAGAATATCAGTTGTTAATCATGGTTTCGTTCGGACTAACTCATGTTTTTGTGAGTTGACTGAAAAATGCTCCATTTACTCAAGTGCGTGTAGACATCCTCTACCGCATCTCCCATGGTATGGCTTTAGCACCACATCCTGAGCCATTTCATCTCTAATTGCTACCAAATATGTTGATTACCTTGCTATTAACATTATTTTCTTTTCGTAGATCCAAGGCTTTGAAAACGAGAATATGATGTTGCAGGAAATAATTTGTTAGGCACATCTACTCGAATTATAACAGATCCTAATTTTGACGATAATCCGAAGTCCAAAAACTCTGGTGGGATGCTTCCTCTTGAACTTACAACAATAAGTGTAGATGGAAAGGCAATAATATCATGTTGCATAGATATTTCTTAACTTTTTAACCATGGATTTTATCAAGCACAAAGTGAGCATAGTAATGATAAAACTTGTTGAGTTGAGTAGCAAAAGCATAACCTACAAATAAATTGAAATTGCAGAAAATAATGCCAAATAAACAAGATAGCAGAATAATCAAACACAAAGATTGGCACAATGCTTTACGTGGTAAAAACCTCCTTGTGATGGAAACATCCATGGGGCAATGATAATCGTTATTCTTATTATTCAAGGGAGATTTACAACAATCAACTCATAGGCATACATTATCCAACCATTCAACCCACTCTCCATTCACTTTATGTTTTCATATTTCCTCTATAGGCTTACATGGATAAATATCAACCTGTCAATTTTTTCTAAATCTGTCTACAACTTTTAAAGTAGATGCATAATAAACTTTTTACCAAAAAAAAAAATCTTTTATATGTTTTTTTCCAAAAAAAATAGATTATTAAAAACAAAGCAAACCATAGGAACCAATCTTAGTTATTATCCCAAGAATATATGGAAATAGTTAACAACTTCTAGCAATCTCCACCTTGACAACAATTTACCTGATATATCATGCCCAAATTATTCATCACCTTCCTTGCAAGCCAAGAGAAGCTATGCACCATTTTAGCTTCTCTGGAAAGATTGGTTTTGTGAACATGTCTACACAATTTTTCTTTGTATGGACTTTTTCCAGAGCCACCACTCCACTTTCATCAATAACATGTCTTATAAAATGGTATTTAACGGGTAGATGTTTTTTCTTGCTACGATACATTGGATTCCTTGCCAAATGAATAACACTTTGACTATCATAAAATACTTTCACCTTGTCCTGCACCCTTCCAAACTCACCTAGCAAAACTTTTAACCAAATTGTCTCTTTGAAAGCATGTGAGACAACTATGTATTCTTCCTTAGTAGTGGATAAAGCAACTATGTTCTGAAGCTTTAACATCCAACTAACAACTCCACCTGCAAGAGTAAGAACATATCGAGAAGTGGATCTCCTCCTGTCCAAGTCACCTACAAAATATGAATCAACATAACCACAAAATGAATCACTAGTACCATTATAGGTGATACAGTATTTACTTGTGCCTTTAAGATACTGAAGCACCCATTTCATTGTTGCCCAATGTTATTTACCTGGATTTTCCATGTTTCTACTGACAACACCATCTGCATGTGAAATATCTGACCTTGTACTAACCATTGCATACATTAAGCATCCTACTAGATTAGGATATGGTACCCAAGTCATATACTCCTTTTCTTCATCTTTACTAGGACACAAACCAAAAGAAAACTTGAAATGGGAAGTTAAAGGGATTTGAACAAGTTTCCCATTATTCATATTGAACCTTAGAAGTATTTTCTCCACATACTTCTGTTGTGATAAAAGCAACTTACCATGTTTCATGTCCCTGTAAATCTCCATGCCCAAGATGTGTTTTGTTGTTCCAAGATCCTTCATTTCGAAAGTCCTAGCCAACTGAGCCTTTAACATATTGATCTCAACCATGTTGCTTGATACAAGCATATCATTAACATATAACACCAAAATATTGAATATGCAATTTTCCAAATTTTGAAAGTAAACACAATGCTAATACTTACTTTTGGTAAAATTGTAGCTCATCATAAAGGAATCAAACTTCTTGTACCATTGCCTAGGAGATTGCTTCAGGACATACAATGACTTCTTGAGTTTCCAAATAAACCTCTTGTTGCAATTTTGAGCAAACCCTTATGGTTGTTCCATATATATATCCTCATCCAAATCTCCATGTAAGAATTTTGTTTTAGCATCTAGTTGCTCTAACTCTAGATCAAGTAATGCAACTAATGCTAACACAACTCTAATTGAAACAAGCTTAACAACTGGTGAAAAAATCTCATGAAAATCAATACCTTCCCTTTGAGAATATCCATTTGTGACCAAGATTGCTTTGTACTTCTGAACAATATCATCAACTCCTTTCTTCAATTTGTAAACCTATTTGCAACCGACAACCTTCCTGCCCTTAGGAAGTTCCACCAGATCCCATGTCTTATTTCTTTATAAGGAATCCATTTCCTCTTTCATTGCTACTTTCCATTTATTGCTATCAGATACTTCCATTGCTTTGTGATAACAACTAGGTTATCCATCATTAGCAATTAAAGCAACAGGTGTAGCAAAATCATCATACCTTTTAGGAAAAGATCTAATTCGTGTAGCCCTTCGTAAAATTTGTTGTGGAATTTCCTCAGTTTCCTGAGAATTTTTTGTATCCTCATCTACTTCTGTAGGAGTTTCTTCCTAAACATCTTCATTATCCTCCTCCCTTGAAGATGATTGGGTTTCCAATTAAACTTGTTGAATCCGTGGTACTTTTGCCTGCTTCATTTCACCATCTACATCTGATTTTATGAGTGATGATTCATCAAATATGACATCTATGTTAATGATAATTTTGTGGGTAGTAGGATCCCACAATCTATATCCCTTAACTCCATCACCATATCCAACAAATATTAGTCTTTTTTAATTTTGGATCTAACTTAGAACATTGATTCTTTGGAATAAGAGCATAGGCATCACAACCAAAAACTTTAAGATTTGAATAATCACAAGGTTGACCTGTTTGTACCTCTTCCGAAATCTTACAATTAATTGCAATTCATGGTGACTGATTTACCAAATAAAACGTTGTAACAACTTATTTTTCCCATAATTCATGTTACAACTTGGCATTGCTAAGCATACTCCATGCTTTCTCTAGAAGATTCTTATTCATGCGTTTAGCAAGACCATTTTGCTGAGTATAAACCGTGGTTTTATGTCTTTTGATCCCAACTTCCTTGCAATAATTTTCAAATCCCTTTGAAGTAAAATCGGTTCCATTGTTAGTTCTCAAACACTGAATTGACCTGCTAGTGCTCTTTTCAACTAAATATCTATACTTCTTAAAAGCATCAAATACATCAACTTTTCTTTTCAGTAAATATATCCACACCTTTCTAGAGTAATCATCTATAAATGTTACAAAATATGACGATCCTCCAAAAGAGACTTTAGGAGATGGTCCCAAAAGATATGAATGGATGTAATCAAGGATGCGTTTACTAAAATGTTTTCCTATTTTAAATTTATGTCTATATTGTTTTCCATAAATAGAATGCTCACAGAAATTCAAATTCAGATTTAAAGCTTGGAAGTAACCTACGATTAACCAATACCTTCGACCTTTTCTCGCTCATATGACCCAAGCGTTGATTCCATAAACGAGTAGAGTCACTTGCACCTTCAAATGCTACTATTGCATGATATTTTGTCCTTCCTTCAAGCTTATAAAGGTTCCCAAACCTTTTAGCCTTCATGACTACCAATATGCCTTTTGTCACCTTCATAACTCCACCTTGAACTATACATTTATAACCAGCGAAATATGGCACTCCCAAAGATATTAAGTTATTTCTAAGCTCAAGCATATGCCTCACCTCTATTAACATTCTAATAGTACCATCATACATTTTAATCTTGATACTACCAATCCCAATAGTTTTGTATGTAACATCATTACCCATGAAAACCACACCATCGTCAATAGATTGGTATGACGAGAACCAATTCCTATGAACACACATATGATGGGAAGCACCAGAATCTAGCAACCAATTATGATGATGTTGAGAAATAGTAGAAGTGGAAAATACCTCATCAACAATACCTACACTAGTTTCAATTGAATTAGCTTCCTTTGTAGAGTCCTTTTTAACATCATGTTCCTTTCTTTTCCAACAATCCTTCTTAAGATGCCCTGATTTGTTACAATACTAACACTTTAACTTACTCTTCTTGCCTCTTGACTTTGATCTTGATGTGTCTCTCGAATTTTGATATTTTTCTTTTGATTGACCTCTTGCCACCATTGCTTCTGATGTTGAGGTTTCAAAACTAGACTTTTCTCGAGTTTCCTTAGACAACAAAGCTCCCACAACAACATCAAAATTGATGGTATCGGTAGAACTAAAACTGAAAGAGGTTACAAAATGATCCCAAGACTCAGGAAGAGAACACAATAGGCAATTGCTTTGTCTTCCCCTTGGAGATTTACATCTATACTAGACAACTCACATAAAAGAGTATTGGAAGAATTCAAATGATCAGATATATTTGTACCTTTCTTCATCCACAAAGTGTATAACTGCCACTTCAAGTAGATTTTGTTTGTCAATGACTTCGTCATATAGAGACTTTCTAACTTGGTCCATAAGCCTGCAATTATTTTCTCTCCAAGGATGTTAAACGACACATCATCTGCCAAACACAAACAAATAGTACTGAGGGATCTTGCATCCATGTCCTCCCAGTCATCATTATCCATGCCCACGGGTTTCTTTTCCCTACCCAAAAACGCCTTTGCACTCCTTGATGCACAAGCATATCCCACATCTTAGCCTTCTATAGCTCAAAGCTATTACCCTCATTGAACTTTTCAATTTCAAACTTCGCATTCTGCATCCTTGCCATTAACACAAACTTTTTCTAAAAGATCTGATACCACTTGTTGAGTTGAGCAGCGAAAACATAACCTGCAAATAAATTGAAATTTCAGAAAATAATGGGGAATAAACAAGATAGCAGAATAATCAAACACATAGATTGACACAACGTTTTACGTGGTAAAACCCTCCTTGTGAGGGAAACATCCAAGTGACAATGATAATCATTATTCTTATTATTCAAGGGAGATTTACAACAACCAACTAACAAGTATACATTATCCAACCATTCAACCCACTCTCCATTCGCTTTATGTTTTCATATGGCCTCTATAAGCTTACATGGATAAATAGGAACTTGTCAGATTTTTTCCAAATCTGTCCACAAATTTTAATGTAGTTACATAATAAACTTTTTATATAGAACAAAAAAAAGTTTATTTTATATATTTTTTTCCAAAAAACTTAGATTAGAAAAAACAAACCAAACCAAAAAAACCAATCTTAACTATTATCCCAAGAATATAAGGAAATACTTGGCAATTTCTAGCAATAACGCGATTATCAAACCTATAGTAATTTAATGTTTATTTTCTTTTGAGTAATATTGTTGGGCTTTGGTGGTATCATCTTCTGTGTTTACAGGTGTTGGAAGAAGTTGTGGTAGACAACATTCGTGAGAAGCCTATAGATGTGGCTTTGGATAATTCCACAGGTTTCAAGGAGCCCTCCATTGTTGAAAGAATGTCAGAAATATTGGAAGTATAAGTTTGTTCTATTATTTAGCATAACATATATCAGAGACAAGTGTTGGAAGAAGTTGTGGTAGACAACATTCGTGAGAAGCCTATAGATGCGGCTTTGGATAATTCCACAGGTTTCAAGTAGCCCTCCATTGTAGAAAGAATGTCAGAAATATTGGAAGTATAAGTTTGTTCTGTTATTTAGCATAACATATATCAGAGAAAGCTTAGAGTTGATATAGATGTTTTATGATTTTTTTTCAAAGATCCAGATCGTTTCAAAAGTAAACTAAATTGCCTACTCCACTTGAATCATGGAACTCTACTCAAAGGTGAAAAACACCTGGACCACTTGCATAGTGGAAGTCTCAAGGGTTTTTTTGGGTTTTTTTAATAGATGACTCATATCCCATAATCCCATTTACTAATAGGAATTGGAATTTAGTAATGGAAGTTGGGAATTAAAATTTTCAAGGCAGACATGTCACACCATCCCATTTAGTAATAGGAATTGGAATTTTTACGAAAGGCATGTCATTAATGGGCATTTTTGTAAGAAAGGCATGTGAAAAATAGAAAGGAGTAATGTTTTTGTTTTTGTTTCTGTTTTTTTTTTTTTTTTTTTTTTTTTTTTTTTTTTTTTTTTTTAAGTTTTTGGTTTTTCCGTTTAGTTGATATTTGAAGGCATGTCATATATTTAGCTTTTACTACTTCAAATGGGGTATTTTTAATTTTTATTTTTTTTTGGAGTAAATCTTAATTTTACGTATTTCTAATTTAAATTATTTCATTTAATAATGGTATTTTTCACTTATTTTATTGAATAATTGTTTATATTTTTTTTCACTTATTGAGTTGAGAGACTTATTTTACAATAGAGTATGAGGGGATGTGTAATTCTTTCAATGGTCAAGTTAGAGTTGACATGTGTCTCTTAAAAAAATACTTAAATGAAAAAACATTTTGGGCTATAATAAAATAATAAATAATTATATATATTTGGTTAGTTTTGATTAAAAACATTATAAAACATTAATAATCACATTCTCATTGTTTCATTTTCACTCTTGAAATAATAAATAAAATATTTTTATGTCTATCTTAAATAATTTAATTTTATATAACTTTCTAGAGATAAAGCAATTAAAATTAAAGGTAAAATAATTTAGTTATTTTTTAATAAGGGGAAAATGTGTAACTCATTCAATTTTTTAATATAAAATATTAATAATAGTAAATTATTCAAAACTACAAGTTAAATAATGAAAACTTATGCATGGTCTACATAGAGAGATGGATCTATCTTAATCATGGATTTGTAAAGCACCAAAAGGGATTAATTATCTTGATGCATAAATATTTTTTCAAATTTCTTGGCTCTCCGTAGATTGGTGGTTATGATGGATCTATACTGCTATTATTTCATTTAGTAATGGAATTTTTAATTTAAATAACATAATTTAATAATGGTTCTTCATTTATCTTATTTGGTAATTGTTTATATTTTTTTATCACAAGGTGCGAAACCATTACAATAATATTCATTAAGGCACTATAGTTGATCATATCACTAGCAATAATTTGAATTTAGGTATGGAAGATAACAAATCATTTTGCTTAACCATTTTAGATAACATCTCTCTCTCTCTCTCTCTCTCTCTCTCTCTCTCTCTCTCTATATATATATATATAGTTTTAGTAGCAATATCTTATTGCATTTAGTAATGATATATTTTTATTTGGTATTTTTCATTTTAATTATTTCAATGATATTTTACTAATGATAATTTTCACTTATCTCATTTCATTGTATTTTTTTTTAGTTTTCCTAATTTTTTTTCTTCATCTCATATTCTTTTGGTATTTTTAAAAATGATATGTGAAAATACTAAATGAGTATTTTCAATTAGAAATTAGTTTTAGCGCAATGAAATAAAATTAAATTAAAAATTCAACAAAATGAAAATGAACCAACAAATTTTGCTCATGTTAGTGAATTCAATGGCAAAAATATTCGACCTACATCAAAATTTATCGTTCTTGTAAACTCTGATAATGAAGAAGCCCAAACTCTAAAAGCATGGTTTGAAAAGGAAGTCTTAGCTACAACTTCTCCATCCCTAACTACAAGATATGCACCTTCTTCTCACCAACCACCTAAAAAATAACACTTGTATAGCTTTCCAACATCGACGCCTCTGAGAAATTCACACTCTTTCAAGTAAAGGTTGCAATGACAAAAATCTAGATGGACAGTTTTTATTATCTTTATTACCCTTCTATCATTGTTGGGAAACAATGCATGAAAAAACTCATTCCCAATAATGTAAACACATGGCATTGTCCAAAATGCAACGTTGATGTAACTAACTATGATTTTAGATACTTACTTAAACTAGACATACAAGATCATACATGAGAGTTTCTTTCAACCATTACTTTTGAAGATGCAACATCTACCATACTTGGAAATAGTGCAAAAGACTTTCACTTTTTATCTTCAAACCTAGATACTTTCAAGGAGATTGTCTCGAAAGGACTCTAGATAGATCACCTCTTCACACTGTCAGTGAAGATGGAAACATTTAGAGAAATACCATGCTTGAAGTTTGTCATCATTAAGGAAGAAAGATTTGAATTCTTGTTAGGATGCAACATCATCCTTGAAGAAATCGAGATAATTTCTAAATCATAAATGGATTTAATTACATGTACCTCTACAATTTGCTATAATGTCTTCTTAACATATAACCTTCATATGCCTCCTTGACTCTATGTAATATTATGATGTTTAAAGATTCTTTGAGCACAATTTTTTTTGGATTTAATTACGTGTAACTCTATAGTTTGTGGTATTTTTTTCTCAACATAAAGCCCTTGTATCCCTTATTTGCTACGTGTAAAATTCCAATGTGTAAGTACACTTTTCAACATAAGTTGCATTTTCCCTCTTGTAACAAATCATGGAATTTGATGAGTCTAGAAAATGCATTTATTTACATATGTTGTTGTAATATACTCAAATGTTTCTTCATGCATACTATTCAAATGTTTAAATTTTCTTTCCACATGTAAAAATAAGAATACCTTGTTCATCACTTTTTATTATTTATTAATTTTTATTCAATGTTATTCTTCTTTCCGTTCCCCATAACATTCTCATTTTTTCCTTTGTCACCTCTAGGTGCCTTTCCTTTTTTGCAATAATTTCTGCAAATGTCCACTACTTCTAATGATGAATGTGCCCAAATATATTATTTCGCAAACAAAAAATGAATAAATACATGTTGACGTGAAATTTATCATGCTAAAAAAGACTCTATAAACTTCAAAAGAAAAAGAAACATAAAACCGCCCAACCCTCCCCCTCTAATCCATATGTTGTTAATTCACATTTTCCCTTAAACCCATATGTGGCTACCATTTCCCACTTCCATATAAACCCTATTTTATAATGAACAAACTATCTTCCTCATGAATCTGTCACTCAGAAAAACACTCACACTATTCATCATGCCACCAACTCACTAGCACATGCTTTTAACAACACTCACATTATCCATGTGCATCATGAATTCCATGCAAGAATTGGAAAACTCCCACTAACGAATTCATGTTCTATTTTTATTGAATCATAACATTAAATCCATCTCTACATCTCCAACAACATGCATTGTTACTCCAGTAGTGGAGTTTCAATAGATGGCTAGGGGAGGTTGGATCTTTGATTTGGAACTCTCTGTCGGCCAATGGGAGGTGGTCAATGTCCAGGTGAGGGGTTTGTAGGAGTTTTGCATTCAAAATACTCTGGGAAGCCATAGTTTTGTTTATTTTATTGAATTAATCTTTATCTGGCTTGAGGAGTAATCTTAGGACCTCTGGAATAGTGCAAAAGGTGATTACAGTTTGCAACAAAGGGTTTGGGATGCAATAGTGGCTTGCTTTTAGGTTGGCCAGGCTTTTAATTGGTTTAATTGATTAATTCATTTAAAAATGTTGTGCAAAGCTTAAGTAGAGGGCCTTTCTGGTACTTTCAGGAATACCTGGAAGACAAAGATTTTGGTATGCAGAAGGGTTCTGTGGGAGCAATGGAGGCTTTCTGAGGCTTCAATGTCTTTATGCTGCTTCAAATTGGAGTCTGCGGCATCTTCTAGTCATAAATGGGGTCAAAATAGTTGAGCAGAGTTTTTGGGGTTTAGAATTGGTCAGCAGAGGTTGCTTGGTAACAGAATAACAATGAAAAGGGTAAAAAGGGCGGCTTTTTGGTTTTTAACCAATAGTGGTTAATTTTGGGCGTGGAGTTAATGTTTGAATAGTAGGTGGTTTCATCCTACGCAAGGAGGTGGTATTTTGGCTTATCGCACCACTTTTGAATGTAGGGTGGTATTTTTTCAGAGGACGCGATATAACGTGGGGCTGCCACGTAGCAAAAGGGTGATCGGGTAAAATCACGAATCTTGCTTGCTTTTGGGATGATAAAGATCAGATTTGGGAGCAAGCGATATGGGATGTGAGCCATTGGATTTGGAGGTGGGTGATTGGAGGGCTATTGCGTGGCGGAGTTGCAAGGGATGAGTTGGGGTGTGGGGTCGGGTTTAATTTAATTGTATGGGGAAATAATATATGCGGTGGGTATTAAAAAGTGGGGACCATGGGTTATACGGTGGAGGGTTATAACCCATATGTAAAGGTTTTTGGGATCAGGGATATAATATAGTGGGGATATAAGTTAAAAGGGTATCGGGGAGGGTTTTTCAATGGGGCCCGATACATTATTTAAACTTAGGATAAGGGGGTTTTAGTGGGTTTAAATAGAAAAGGGAAATTGATAAGGGGAGAATGATTTTTAAAGGGAAATGTCTAGGGAAAGGTGTGAAATAAAGGGAAAAAGGGTTAAAATGAAGGGAAAGGGTTTTTACAAGGGGAAATGAAGAGGGAAGGGTCCTTTGGAATCAAGAAGGGGAAAATATTAGGGAATGAAAAGTAATGAAGGGGTAGTGAAGGGAAATTAATAAATTAGACATGTAAAGGGTTTAGTGAAATGAGGGGAAATTAGTGAATGAGCTTTAGTATTCAGGCCTAAAATTATATAGGACTTTTTAGGGTAAATACCCAAAGTAATATACAACTTTTGTGAATGTCCTCTTTCTTTGATAATTCTTGTTGCACATGAAACATAAGATTAAGCATGATGAAGGTGCATTTGAGCTAGCTACCTTGTGCATTCCAAAACCTCTTTTACCTACCCTTTATTTACCCTAGAATTTTTTCTTCATTTATTGGGTGCATTTGAGCTTGCTAACCCTTTATTTCTTTTTCTTTGATAAGAAAACTATCTAATTATAGTCTTATCACTTTCAATGGCTCAGATTAAACTGATGAGCTCATTATTATTCCCTACCTAACTACTAATTTGCCAAGATTAAACAGTTTGGCTAGATATTTATTCTCTATCTATCAACATGAAATTTAAAGCATGAATGAATCAAGATTAAACTATTTGACCATCATGGATTGAGGCATTTTTGACAAGCTGCACACAATATTATTTTTTTAAGAAAAGTAAAAAGTAGTGCCATTTGAATTTGCATCACTTTCAGAATCTATTTTTATCTCTTTTTGGTGGGGTTCATATTTTATTTTCTTTTTTCATCCTTTTCTTTTAGTCCTTTAATTTTTCTTTTAGGACTTATCCTCTTTACTTTTTTATTTTTAATATGGGAAAACATTTTGCAGAAAGAAAAAGTATGTACAATATTACAAGACTAATCATAGCCAATTCAAAATTATGAATCCTATTATTATAGGACCCTTACAGGAGGTAGAGATGTATGGTTCCACACAAATATCTTAGGATATGTTTGGTTGCTATCCAATGGTCATGCTTTGGCTCTATTTGAAATTGATTGAGGACATTTACCACAAAACAAATGTCAGGTCTTGTATTTACCAGATACATCAAGGACCCAATCAATTGTCTGTTGCAAGTAGTATCCACTGGACTAGAATATGAACTCCTCAACTTATTTAGATTGGTATAGGAGTCGTCATAGGCTTGTTATCCATGATGCCAAATTTCTGTAGAATATTGATCACATATTTCCATTGACCAAGATATATTTCACCTCACTTTTTCCAAACTTCTAGTCCCAAGTAGTAATGCATAATCCCAAGATCATTCATACCAAACTCGGTTGTTAAATACCTTTTGCATTCCTGAATTCGATGCTCTACACCTATAACAAGTAGATCATCCACATACAATAGTATGATGATTGATTCACCCTTGACTACCCTGATGTAGAGATTAGGATTTGTAGAACTCTTGGTAAAACCAAGTCTTAATATGTATGCATGTGTTCTTACATACCAAGATCTAGGTGCTTACTTTAAGGCATATAGAGCTTTCTTCAGTCTGCATACATGATTCTCCCTCTGATTTATTTCCAATCCTTGTGGTTACTCAATGTAAACCTATTCATCAATAGTCCCATTTAGAAAAGCTAACTTAACATCAATTTGATGGATGTTCCATCCCATAGTAGCAGCCAAAGAGATAAGAGATCTGATTGTTGTATATCTAGTTGTAGGAGAAAAATTTTCTTCATAATCAATACCTTGTTTTTGTGAGAAGCCTCTTGCTACAAGAATTGATTTGTATTTATCAATTCTCCCATCTGCAACATGCTTTATTTTATATATCCATTTTGAAGTGACTATCGATTTGTCACTTGGCCTAGGAACAATTTCCTAGACATCAATCTTCGTAATTGACTGGTATTCTTTCTGCATCACATTCCTCCACTCTTGATGTTTAATTGCATCTTCATAGGAGGAAGGTTTAGCTTCAATGAGCTTCATCATATATGTTGCATATCCAAAATACCTTTTCAGTCTTTCACTTTCTCTAAAGGTCCCCTTTTTTGGTTGTCCTTCTGCTTCTTGTAGAGTAGTTCTCAAATAACCATGCCTCTTTCGATTTTCAAGAACAATTACTTACTGCACAGACTCACTAGGACCTTCAATGTCTTCTTGAGTTGATCCTTTACCATCATTGTCCCTCGATATATCCTCAAATATAAGTATCTCTTCTTCATCATAATCGATTGGAACATCTTTTGATTTCTTGTAAGCAATACTTTCATCTTAGATGACCTCCCTGCTTACTTCAATTCAACGATCCTCCTTAATATAGATTTTGTAAGCCTTTGATGAAGCACTATACCCAACACATATGCCCTCCATACTAGTAGGATCCAACTTCTTCCTTTTTTCCTTTGGTACATGAATATAAACATGACATCCAAATATTCGAAGATGATCCACATTCAACTTATTTCCTATAAATGCTTCTTCCAAAGTCATGTTGTTGAAAATCTTGTGAGGACTTCGGTTTTCCAAGTAGATAGTTGTTATACATGCTTCTCCCCACATGAATTAAGGGAGATATTGATCATGAAGCATGGCTATGACACATTCTTCAATTGTTCTATTTTTCCTTTCAACCACGCCATTCTATTCAAGATTATAAGGAATGGGTAGTTTCCTCTTAATCCCTGCTTCCTTGCAAAACACTATTAGTTCTTGGGAGGTATATTCTCCACCATTCTTAGACTTCATAATCTTGATCTTTATTTCAATCAGATTCTCCACTTCAATCTTGAATTCTTCAAACTTTTTGAATACCTCATCTTTTTTCTAGAGGAGGTATAACCAAAAGTTTCCTTGAGAAATCATCAATGAAAGTCACATAGTATTGATGTCCACCAAGATATTTTACTGCCATAGGACCACATACATCCAAGTGTATGAGATCTAAAACTTCCTTAGATCTGGTATCACTTCTTTCAAATGTCTTCTTTACGTTCTTGCCTAGAGCACAACCCTTACATGTACTTCCTTCAATTTTGGGATGCCATTGACCATTTGATTTAGAGATGGAAAAATATTACAATGAAGGTGTCCATAACTTATTTTCCATAGTTCAGAAGGGTTCACATCGAAGTGAACTAGGGCTTAAGTGAGAGGTGTAAATAGTCTATACAATGTTCCCTCACGAATCCCAATTACCTTGGAATATATAAAATGTTGTCAAGGTGAATACTTCCACCAGAATCTATCTCTAATGAAGTAGATCCAATCCCTTTCACTGGATAGCTCTTCTTGTCTCCAAGTTTGAAAGAGTGAGAGGAGGTTCCTTTTGACAAAGTTTGGAGTTGACTGCATTCACCTGTCATATGTCTGGAAGCACCACTATCATTGACCCAAACATTCTCGTCCTTGAAAGTGCTAGATAAAGCGAAGAACAAACTTCCATCTATTACTTCAGTATGCAATCCTTGATGTATGTAGTGAGATTCCCAAGAAACTTGAAACCTTTCTTCATAACCATTGTCATAGTGCCAACTAGGATGCGATATTCATTCTCCTTCTTGCACCTTAGCTCTGACACCATGTTGGGAAATTAGGAGACCTGGAGATTATAGATGATTCTCCTTATCTTGATAATTACTTGTGATATGTGTTGGTATTTTATTACTTTATTAGTTTTTGTTCATCAATAAATTACCAAAATAATGTAGATCACAACAAAACAAAGTACACAAGATATAGGCTCCAAGCCAGGGAGAAACCCCTCCAAGGGGGAAACCCAAAAAAAATGATTCTCTTCTTATAGAATATGTTCACAATGATACTTCCAAGACCCAAAGACCAAATCCAATATCCTCCCAAGCACCAAGCCAACCCGACAATAAGATCTCTTTCCAACGAACCTGCTCTTCCAAGATCTGCGAGAGTCACTGATCCAGGTGGATGTTGGTGGCCACCCACCTATCCCATTTGGACCCCCACAACTATCTCTTTCAGTCTTTTCAGTTTCCTAAATTGTAGCACAATTTACTATTTTTAGCATTTTTCAGGTCCTGAACTTCCGGAGCCATTTTGAGACCCTAAACGACGTTTTTTGGGAAATCTATTTTCTAGCAATTTTTTTGTCAAAAAATCATCTTTTCCGTCATAGTCCTCGGAGAGATCTTTCCAACGGGCTATCATGCACGTCAAACAGTGATAATATGACCAATTCGCGACCCCGGGAAGTTGGTTGTCCAACTCACCCCAACAGGGCCCACAAACTCTTGGTGTTACATCTCCTCGGGTTAGGGTTTTGGTTGTTTAGGGTTTTCTCTTATTGTTCAATAATGAAAAGGCCCTTGAGCCTCATTGGAAGACAGTTCAGAGGCATGTAGCCACCACATCTCTTCTCAGAGATAACTACGATCGGCCTAGCTGGTTTATTTCCATTACTGTTTGTAAGCATATTTCAGTATTTTACATTAATGAAATGAAGTATTATTTCCACTACATATTTGTGTTTATGGTTATCTCTGTAATTTGTTGCGTTCTTGTTTAAATTTGGATCAGTGGTATTAGAGCGGTCTGCTTTTTCTCTGTTTTTCTTTGCATGTCCCCAACGAGGTCGGGGTATAAGGAGTTAGGGCTTGAACTGGTCGAACCTTTGCAAGACGAGCCTCGGAAATCCCGATGGCCTCCCATGGAAGATGAGAAGAAAGAAAGACGAGAGGGCAGGAGATCCTATCAAAAGCCCTCGAGCAGCAAAGGAACGCGATGATGGATAGCTTTGCGTAGATCCTCCAACGACTACCCAGAAGCGACGCATCGGCTTCCAGTAGCTACTCTGGAAATGCCACGCCCTTTAAGGTACAAGTTAATTTTGAAATCCCTATATTCAAGGGTCAGATAGACGCAGATGTCGTAGATAAATGGTTAAATCTTATAGAGGGTTATTTTTCTGTTCATGAATTTTCAAGTCGGGAAAAGATTGTCTTCGCTCTTCTCAAATCAGCCCCCCACGTCAAGGACTGGTGGGAAACCTACTGCGAGTATAAGGATGAAAGTACAGGTTCACTATTTTTAGCCGCACCCACTTGGAATGACTTCTGGGATGCCATCAAGGAGCATTACTACCCTGTCAAAAGCTATGAGGACAAATACATCAAATGGACCACACTACGGCAAGGACGAGACCAAGATGTGCCAAAGTTCACAAACATTTTTCATACCCTTCGCACACAGTTGGGTATCAAAGATTCTGAGTTGCATTTGGTACTCAAATACTGCGGCTACCTACACAATTACATCCAGGAAGAGATGGAGTTCTTGAACATATCCTCCCTCGGAACATCATACCGATACGCTGTCAAAATTGAGCAAAATTTAAAACAGAAGAAGCGAGACTTTGGATCTGCAAATCCGAAGCCCAAAGGACAAAGCCAAGGCTAGGTGACCCAAGACAACCTGTCGAAGCCGCAAGAAAGGAACGACACCACGAAGCCGAAGAAGGACACAGGAAAGTGGTGTGATTTCCACAAGAGTCCCACTCATAACACAAGTGAGTGTCGGACCAAGCAGTCGCTGGTGGCCAAGTTGAAGGCTTCCGAATCAGATGCATGTTCCGACCTTGAGCCAAAACCTGGCAAGGGGAATGGAAAAGGGAAGTAGATAATTGATGCAGAGCCTAGCGCCACTGTTGCCACCGCCAAGATCTAGAAGAATGAGCCAGAAGACCCAGAGGAGGGGGAGCGCCTTTTCCACTCACAAATGTGGGTGAAGGGTTCACCGTTGCAATTCATTGTTGACAGTGGGAGCCAGAAGAACCTCATTTCATCAAAGGTCGTGAAGCGGTTGGGCCTACCAACTACACCACACCCGCAATCGTACAATATTGGGTGGCTTCACAAAGGACGAGATCTCAAAGTTCGCCAACAGTGTCGCCTTCCCTATAGCATCAAGCCCTTCACAGATGAGGTATTGTGTGATGTTACACCTCTGGATGTTTGTGATGTATTATTAGGCCAGCCATACTTGTGGAGGTGACATGCTTTGTATGAGTCAAGGGCTCGCGCTGTCATTATTTCTTTGGATAATTCATTATACAGGATACCAGAGGTAGTCCCACCTACTGCCACCTCTTTGATCGCTACTAAGAAAGGCAGCAAGATCATCTCACAGACTAGGAAAATTTATTTCCTGTCTGGTTCACTCCCAAAGTAAAGGGAAGATCGTTGCTACATCCATGACCCCCGCAAAGGGTTCCTCCACGCAGCAGCAGCAGCAAAGGGATACGGTCATGAAAGAACACAGGAACAACTTCTCCTCACCCACAAGGGTACCACACAAGTTTCAGGTGGGCGACAAAGTTTGGTTACATCTACAGGAAGAACGCCTTACCAGAACCCATCATAAACTCAGGCGACTCCGACATGGTCCTTACACCAGTACCAAGGCTACAGGCAACAATACTTTGAAGCACAGCATTCCTCAATTCCTTGGCTTACACCGAGTGTTCAATGTGGACCATCGCTGACCATGCTTCCCACCATTTCTAGACACATCAAAGATTGCAGAACATCTCACCAAAGACCCATCTTAGTAGAAGCTTCCTCATCTCAGGGAGGAACTCAATGCAATGGGGACCATTGCTTCCTAATGGGGGAGGAATGATCCAGGTGGATGTTGGTGGCCACCCACCTATCCCATTTGGACCCCCACAACTATCTCTTTCAGTCTTTTCAGTTTCCTAAATTGTAGCACAATTTACTATTTTTAGCAGTTTTTCGGGTCCTGAACTTCCGAAGCAGTTTTGAGGCCCTAAATGACGTTTTTTGGGAAATTTACTGCCAGCGATTTTTCTGTCAAAAAATTATCTTTTTCGTCGTAGTCCTCGGAGATATCTTTCCAACGGGCTATCATGCACGTCAAACGGAGATAATATGACCAATTCGCGACCCCAGGAAGTTGGTTGTCCAACTCACCCCAACGAGGCCCACAAACTCTTGGTGTTACATCTCCTCGGGTTAGGGTTTTGGTTGTTTAGGATTTTCTCTTATTGTTCAATAATAAAAAGGCCCTTGAGCCTTATTGGAAGACAGTTCAGAGGCATGTAGCCACCACATCTCTTCTCAGAGATAAGCTACCATCGCCCTAGCTGATTTATTTCGATTACTGTTTGTAAACATATTTCAGTATTTTACATTAATGAAACGAAGTATTATTTCCGCTGCATATCTGTGTTTATGGTTATCTCTGTAATTTGTTGCGTTCCTGTTTAAGTTCGGATCAGTCACCCCACCTGCAATCCAGAATTTTGGCCTGCAACTTGGTACCACAACTTCGCACTACAATCTCATCTTGCAATTTTAGCCCCTGGAACTTGCACTGAAACCCTAGGAGACCTCACATATATGGACAAAAAATATAGTTTCCCAAGAGACCTTGCTTCTTCGACTCCTTCCTCTTTATACTTGTCTTTTTCCTTCACTATTGCAGATCGAACTTGTTTGAGTGTGTGTCTCAAATGAGAAAAAGTCCTTATTATTTATAGCCTTCTTGAGGGGTCGAATAGCCTTCCCTTAGGAAAACTTCTCCTTGAGTGGGTTGACTTAGACTTGGAGGAATAAATGGTTTTTCTTCATTCAAAATAAATATTTTCTTATTATACAAAGAGTCCAAATGGGACTATAATACATGACATAATTTCTTATTTGACCTAGAAATACTTATAAGCATGAAGAACATGATTTTGACCAAAAATTGAGCATGAACCCATGCTTTACATAAAACATTTTCTTTTCTTTTTTCTTTCTTTATACAAAGTATACAATGTCATGTTTACAAATAGGTCATTATGAAGACCAAACCTAGTTACAATTTCCAATAGATTCCATGATGGATTCCCACCCTCTTTTCCTATTTCCTTTTATTACTAGAACTTTTTCAAAGCCATTCTAGTCTTGAGTTCCCAATTCCATCTAAACCTCTCCCTATTCCCCACTTCCTAGTCTGCCTTGGATTTGTAATTTTTTATAGAGCTCTTGAAATTGTTTCTTTTGTTGGTTCAAGATGAACCTCGAATCCAAATGTTACCATTCCACTAGCATTATAGCCAAAAAATGTTCCTCATTACTGATATTTTCCCCAATCTCCTTGGTTTCCATTTTTTTTGTTTTACCCATTGGTATTTCCTCTTAATATATGGTTTCGGTAGGATAATCTTGGGCCTTTCTCTTAGGTGCAACTTTCATCTAGAGTGTATCTCCTTTTGGATCCAGATTCATCAGATCCTCTAGGAGTTTTGGATCTTCTTCTTCTGCGATTGAAAGTTCTACATATTTGTTTCATGTCAAGTGTTCATTTGTCGTCACTTTAGCTAGTTGACTTTTATGGATTTTCCTCTTATTGTCCACTTTGTGAAAACCTTTAGCATCCTCCTTTGTTGTCATTTCATGGGTCTCAACTTTATTAAGTGGACAGTCACGAAAAATAAGCCCATAGTCATGGCATCACAAACATCAAAATGACACATGCTAATAATCTGGTAGTTTTTTCCACACCTCGTTGTGATACTCAAGTTTTATTGATTCAGGCAAAGGCTTGTGTTATATTCATGTAGACGTAAATCCTCACATAAGAGGTATATCAACCTCTCTTGGTGATGTCAGATATTTTAACAAATGTTGCAATGGAATTCATTATTCCTTCTAGAATCTCAAGTCCCCAGAATTTTGCAGGAAATGAAAATAGTTGCTCCCAAATTGGAGCTGCCATGAAATTTTCCTATTCCGGATTAGAGCACTCCTCCCACTACCTCATAAATAGTCGAACATTATTAAAAAAATATGTCCCATTTTCAAAATCCCGTGTCATATTCTCTATATTTGAGAATATCACCATGAAAAAACCCTTGGTTCCCTGTTTCAACTCAATATTCCCTTTGGTTACCATTTCTTTTGGATCCATTTAACAAGATCCCTCTCAAACGACTAGATCCCTATGAATTTGCAGATGAGTGCATGATCATCCATATATTGGAAATACCCTTCCAACTTATTGTTTGGAATCACGTACTTTGGATTTACAACAACTATCGACAAACATCTACCCTTGAGACAAAATTTCCATTGAGCTATGAGAATATGCTTTTCCTAGCTAGTGTCGTGTCCCCTAATAGTACTTTCTTCGATTGGATTAGACTGGTTATCCCTAGTCACCACAACCTTATAGGATGGGTTCACACCCCTCCCCCCGTGCCCATTGAGAGGTGAAATCAGTAACAACAGTGTAAGAAATATGCTACAAGCAACACTTAATCAAATTGGAAGCTCAAATATGACAACAATTAAAAGATGATTTAGAAAAATCTTTAGAGAAAAACCCTAACCCTAGCAGAGCACCTTAAAAAATTTATAACTTAACAACTTGGAGGTAGTTGCTTCATAAAAATTATCTTGGAATTGATATGCATCACAAGCTCAACTAGAATTATAGCATTGAGAAAGGGTAAATGGAGGATGGAAAGCTTATTATCGACTTGAAAAAAGTTGTAAGTCAACATATATTTGGATATGGGATTAAAAAAAATGAGACTCTTGTCACCCCTATTATATCATAAGGATTTGAGGTTTGGAGATATAGTATCTCTGGAGGGTCATGGAGCAAGATAGAATATATTCAAAATTATTTTGTAACCTATAATCTCAAGATTAAAGGAAATACACCATATCTTCTCCTCCTCACAGAAGCAAGTTTTTCAGCCATTGAAAACATGAGTATGACTAAGGTATTTCATGTATAAGAATAGGTTAAACAACATAAAAGACAATAAATTCCGTAAAATTGCTTCTAAATCTATTTTAAGCCACTTTGGACTCAAGAAGGGATGGCATAAGGATGCTCAATCTTGGCTAGAACATTGGGAGATAAAGTAAGAGATCATTTTGCAAAAATAAGGATAATATTACGAATATTATTAAATCGGAAATTTAAGGAGAAATCATGGGGTGATGAAGAGTTAGAGGGAAAAAGAAAACTTAGATATTATAAGGATATGATCAACCCAAATATTGAAATTCAAAAGTATATCTTTGTCTTAACCAATGTAAAGAAGAAAATAAGCATTCCCAAAATAAGAACAAATTTTCATGAGCTCCATAGTGAAACTGGGTGTTGTTCAATTCCGAAAACACCATGGAATGAAAGAGTCTATCACCTTTGGACACTGAGAGGGTTGAAAATAAAAGGTGCTTTCTCTTAATTTTTCCAACTTATACACATATGAGATCTAGATTTCAAAATATTTGTCACATTAGCAACCTTCTCGACCTTTTAACTCAACAAAGTTATGATGACCTTGGAACACTTCTCTTAATTCTTCTTGAGCATAGAAATAAATTCTAAAAAACTCTGAGTAATCTCTTACCTTCGTAATGTTTGATAGACCATATTCAATCTTAGTGAATGTTAATCATCATCATCATCAATAAATATCACTTTATCTCTTCCAAACTCATTTTAGGTGATACACTTTCATGTACTAGTGTCCCAACGAATTAACACTTTGGAAAAAGTCACTTTCAAAATTTATTGTTATTTTTAAATCTAAAATCTTGGATCCCTAACTACCAACAACACTTTCTTGCAACACTAAAAAAATATAGCACCACAAGTTAATGGTTATTGATTTCTAACAAATTTGGTGGCCTATACAAGGGAAAGAAGGTGCCAATGTACATGGTCACATGTACTACCTCCAATTACCCCTTCCATAATGCTCCAAACTAAACTTTGACTAATGGACAAAAAATGGCAACATGAACCCATGATCAGTGTTAAACACCATACAATAAGCCAGTGATTGGCGTACTACTTTTCCATATTGTCAACTAAATGAAAATAATATACTACCCAATGAATTGAATGAGAATAATATAGTACTCAATGAATATGATGAAAAAATAATATGCCAATGATTACTATTATTTCATGGTGCTTATTATTCATCGTAAGCCCATTAAACCATACTCTTGGATTTTGTCCCCATCTCATGTATTAAAATAATTATATAATACCCTTGCAACATGGTTTATATACCTTAATGCATGTTTAAATGGCCACGATTACTATAAGCTTTAATCTTGATTGGATTGTTGAATGAATAGTAAATAATCTCCATTAAAACACCACTTTAATTCATTTATTCTTCATTGTTTTTATCATTATTTCCATTGTTTGCATTCATGCATAGAGTTATTTGCAGCTTCTGCAACTCTTGAAAATTTCACAAACTTGACAACCTCTTTAAATCAGGAATTTACCTTTTTTTAAATGCTTTTTAGTTTAAGAAGGGTTGACATTTATTATAAAAATTATTACATGAACCTTACGGGTGATCTAAAGGTCAGAGTTCCATGTGGAATAGATCTGATCCTAAACCTATATAAACAAAAATTTGAAAATTCATCAAATTTTTTGTACGATTAAATATGCCAAATCCCAAATTTTGAAATATGTCGAAAATTCTAACAAATTATAAATTAAATCAAATTTATCAATTTTTAAAATATTAAAAAATCTACAACCAAATTATGCTCAAATTTTACAAACACATGAACAATTAAACCAAGGATTCCCTTTGTTTTGATAGCTAAATTACTTCATATTATCATGGTCACAAGCCAAGTCGTAGTATGACAATCTAGGTCGTATTAGCCATGGAGGAGATTGCAACTGCATGCTTATATATTTTTATCCAAATATATTTAACATGAGTCAAAGTTTTGTCATCGTGATGGACAAAGTTTTTTTTTTAATAATAAATGTACTTCATATATATATTAAGTATATAGTTAAATATTTCACGAACAAAAATAAACTCAAATCCTAAAATAGTTATACAACTAAAACCCTAATCCTAACAACTAATAGCTAAACCTAATATTTAAAATATTTCATTAATATATTTATTGATATTTATTAATATTTTTTTTTTAATTTATTAATATTTATCAATGGTTTTGAAATTATTAATGGAGATATTTTCATTAATTAACATTTAAATGAGAAAATCGCGTACTCATAATAAAGTCGCACCAGAAAAGAATTTCTAATTCCTATTACCTCCATTCTCTTTGTTCTGGATTTTCATTACTTGAAATGCAAGAATTCCTATTACATCTGACCTCTTAAGATCTAGGTTTTCATTAAACCAAATGCAGAAGTCCACCGCATTTAGGACTAAATTATCAATAATTACAAAATTAACTTCAAAAACTATTCATATTAGAAGAATGATTTTTCTCACCTTTTCCACATATCGATTAAGGGAATTCCATCCGAGATTTTGTTTTAGCTATGTGATGATCATAAATTTGAACAAAACAGAGAGACATAGTGCTTTGCAAAAACATAGAGGTCATAGTTCAGCAGGAAAAAACTAAGAAACTGAGTGTTACAATTTAGTATTACCAGAGCAAGAATGTGTTACCTATAAATCAATTGAAAGAAACAGTGGATTGGATGAGCGTTCAAAGATTGTAGATATCTAGAGGTTCTCGTGTCACCTCATCCCACATAATTCAAAGGTTGTCTCGAAAATATAATCCATACTCTTTCCCCAAGGTAAATATAATTGAACCGCCTAAGGGTATTCATTGCAGTCACATTGAAATGAAATCAAATGATCTGATTCCAATCAGGTTAATGGTCGCTTAACAAGTGGATAAATAAATCATATTTAAATTTATTAGGTTATTCTTGGGTTTGAAATTGAAAACTTGTTCAAATACTTTTCATATCATTTGTTGGATGATGTATTAGATGAAGAATATTTTATTGAAATCAAATATTGTTCACTCGTTTATTTAAAATTTCTCAAGTCCAATTCTAATATAAATAACCCCTATAGCATAATTAATAAAACAATTACAAATTATTTTGCATTTTTTATTTTATATGCATGTAAAAACAAATTGTATAAGTTAGTGGAGGAAATAAATCATTATAAGGCATCAGTGGTCACACATATTATAGACCAATTGACTTGTTATATATAAAAATAAATTTTGTAACATTATATATCTTTTTTATTCCATGCAAATTTTAAATTACATTATATAATATAATATATGAAACTCTAATATTTTTTTCCTTTGTTATTATAAATAAAGTTATAATATAGTTTTGATAAAAGTAGTTTATTGAGGGAAGTGCGATTCTTGGTTTGAGTGCTACTACAATCGTCTCTATCGATTATTCTAATGGCCTTCGAGGAGGGGGTGGCCCCCCCTCCACCCTTGCCTAACTCCTTTGTTGATGTTGCCTTCCAATCTCTAGTGGCCTCCCTTCCCAAGCATGTGCGTCCGTCAGTTGTTGCATCCAAGTTTGTTAAGCGCAATGATGAGGTTAAGAACGTTTCCTTACCGGATGGTGTGCGTCGAACCTCCCTTGCTTATGCTAAGAGAGATTTGATAGGTAAATTCACGGGTATGTGGCCTTCTCCAAGGTCAATGGAAGTTTGGATAGGAAAAACTTGGAAGCCTATGATGAAGGTCAAGATTTCTCTCTGTGTAGTAGGCAATGGGTTCTTCATTTTTCTATTTGAATTAAAAGAGGACAGAGATGTAGTATTCCGAAATGGGCCATACTTATTTGGCTCCAGAGGGATGTACTTGAACAAATGGACCCTTGAATTCAATCCAGACGAGGACATTCCTACTACTATTTGAGTATGGTTCAAGCTTTTGCACCTTCCAATCTCATGCTAGAGTGACGACTGTCTCCGAGCTATTGGTAATATGGTAGGGAAATTCTTGGACAACTATGAACCCAAAGGCTTCTAATTTTCCTGTTCCAAAATATGTGTAGAAGTATATTTGGAGAAGGGTTTGTCGGCCGAAACCAATATAAATATAGGAGAATGGAAGCACAAACAAGTTGTGGAATATGAACACATTCCATTCAAATGCAAACACTGCCACGATTATGACCATTTTTCCAGAGACTATGCCAAAGCTGGGAAAGATAAAAGTATGGATGCTCCAGCAACTCAGGAGGAGCAATGGCAGAAGCCAAAAAGAGCTCTAAAAGGAAAAGGAACGATGTCAAAGTCTCAAGGTCCTATGGCCAACAACATTGATCCTTCCTCCTCGAACCCCTTCAAAGTATTAAGCGATGATGAAATGGAAATGGAAACTCCCCTTCAACAAAACAAAAGGACAAGCGTGGAGGAGGTTCAGGTAATTGAAGAAGGTGAAATAGTAGTGGAAAATAATCCAAAGGAATGTGGGGGTGAAGCCACCACTTCGAAGACTATTCCGATCCCTGACATTCTAAGCTCCATTCTTGGCAGTCTACTCAAGGATTTAGAAAGAGTTGTCACCCAGAATATGTCTCAAAATTTATCCTGGGTTGACGAATGTAGTAGTCAGGAAATTGACCCCTTGAAGAGAAAAGGAAGGCCAAACAAGAGGGAACATTGAGAAAGAGAAGGAGAACTAAACAAAAATATTGGGAACCAATAAGTAATTTCATAAATTATTGAAGGGAAATGGATAAACAAAGAAGGAAAGGATGGTGGACTCTCCCCCTCCATTCATAAGTAATGAAAGTAATATCCTGGAACATAAGGGGGCTAGAAAAACATGCTAAAACCCTAGCAGTAAGAGACAATCAAACAAGAATCTACATTGGTGGTGTTTATTCAAGAAACAAAGCTATAAGAAGCGGAGGTTCTAAGAGCAGTTGGAAATTTCTGGAAAGATTGCTCTGGGTCAGTTGAGTCTTCAAGGGGAGCCTCAGGAGGGCTTGACATATTTTAGTCAAACAAGAATTTCACCTTGGTTGAAGAAACAAAAATGAAGTTCTGGGTTATGGCTCTCCTAGAGGAAAGAGATTCAGGGGAAAGAATCCCCTTCATAAATATTTATGGTCTAGTTCTATATAGTGAAAAAGTTGAATTTTGGGATTCATTAGAAGCTCTAAATGAGAGAAACCACCACATTAACAATATAATGGGAGGGGAATTCAACAAAGTTTTAAATATGAAAGAGAAAAGAGGAGGGACTTCAAATAGGGATACATTCAGAGATATAATGGAGGAAACAATAGAGCGATGGGATTTGATTAATATCAAGCCCAAGGCTAGGAAATATACATGGTCAAATAGATGGTCCGGGGATCACTTAATTGTTGCTTGCTGGACTGCTTCCTACTGCACAACAATTGGCTCCTCAAAGGCTTGGACTGCTCCTCGACTATTGAAGCTCAGGGAGACTCGGACCATCGACCCATCATGATCACAATGGAAAATACTGAAAATAGTGGACCGCTTCCCTTCAAATTCAATGCAGACTGGTGCCAATATGAAGAGGTTGGGGAACTGGTAAGGCGGACCTGGTTCTGCCAAGTCCAAGGCTCCCCCAGTTATGTTTGGGAAACTAAGCTTAAGAATGTCAAAAAAGAGTTGAGGAAGTGGCTGAAAGACAATTACCAACCCCCAGGGAAAAAAAGGAGAGACAAAGTTCAAGAACTAGAAGAGCACTATAAGATGATGGAGGAAGCACAAATAGAAGGAAAACACATCTAAAAGGAAAAGGACATTTCCACACAAATCTTTAACCTAAGTAGGCAAGAAGAAAATCTGTGGAGGTTTAAATCTCACAGTCTTTGGTTGAAAGTCAGGGACTCCAACACTTTCTTCTTCCATAAATAGGCGATGGCTCGGGAGAATAGGAACAAAATAAGGGAGATAAAGCCCGATGGAAGGCAGAAATTTATCTCCTTTATGGAAATTAAAATGGAGGCCTATAATTGTTTCAAATCTCTTCTCCATAAAGACAATATTCCTCTAGACAGTACCTTTGAGTTTCTTCAGGAAATGCCACAAGTCATCCCCCCTCCAGCCAATCATCTTCTTAAAGGTGAAATTATGGAAGAAGAAGTTTGAAGTATGATATGGAGCTTGGAACCTGAGAAGGGACAATGCCCAGATATTAGAAAATACTGAAAATATTGGACCGCTTCCCTTCAAATTCAATACAGACTAGTGCTAATATGAAGACATTAGGGAATTGGTAAGGCGGGCCTAGTTCTGCCAAATCCAAGGCTCCCCCAGTTATATTTGGGAAACTAAGCTTAAGAATGTCAAAAAAGAGTTGAGGAAGTGGCTGAAAGAGAATTACCAACCCCTAGGGAAAAAAAGGAGAGACAAAGTTCAAGAACTAGAAGAGAACTATAAGATGATGAAGGAAGCACAAATAGAAGGAAAACACATCTAAAAGGAAAAGGGCATTTCCACACAGATCTTTAACCTAAGTAGGCAAGAAGAAAATATGTGGAGGTTTAAATCTCACAGTCTTTGGTTGAAAGTCAGAGACTCCAACACTTCCTTCTTCCATAAATAAGTGATGGCTCGAGAGAATAGTAACATAATAAGGGATATAAAGCCCGATGGAAGGCAGAAAGTTAGCTCCTTTATAGAAATTAAAATGGAGGCCTATAATTTTTTCAAATCTCTTCTCCATAAAGACAATATTCCTCTAGACAGTGCCTTTGAGTTTCTTCAGGAAATGCCACAAGTCATCCCCCCTCCAGCCAATCATATTCTTACAGGTGAAATTATGGAAGAAGAAGTCTGAAGTACAATATGGAGCTTGGAACCTGAGAAGGCACCATGACCAGATGGCTTCTCTATTTGTTTTTATCGAATATTATGGAACACCATCAAAAGAGATCTTATCAGAATGTTGAATAATAGCAGAGTCAAAAAGAATCTTAGGGGAAGCACCAATTCATCCTTTCTGGCCCTGATTCCAAAAGAGGCCAACCCCACCTCCTTTTCAAGATTTTGGCCTACTTCGCTGTGCAAATATTCCTATAAAATCTTAATGAAAACCATCACCAACATGATTAAGCCTTTTCTTCCTTCCCTTATCTCTTAGAATCAAGGCGAATTCATGCAGCATTGAAACATTCTCGACAACATCATTCTAGTTCAGGAGGCAATGCACTCTAGAAAAGACGCAGGGGAAGATGGAATGGTTATCAAATTGGATATGGAAAATGCGTTCGATCAGGTAACTCACTCCTTTTTTTATTGTTATGGAAAAATTAGGCTTTAGTAATGAATTCATCTTATGGATTAATGCTTGTCTTGGATCCCCTTGGATTTCTCCCTTGATAAATGGTCGGTCGGCCCCCTTCTTTGTTGCCTTTAGATGCCTTCGGCAAGGTTGTCCTTTGTCGCCTCTTCTTTATATTATCATGGCTGAAGCCTTGAATCATATGCTAGAATCTGAGCGATTGACCTATTCTCTCCCTGGTATAAGCATTGCAAGTAATGTTCAGGAAATAAATCACTCTCAGTTTTTTGATGACACCCTCTTGATTGGAGGGGCCTCCCTAGTGATTGCTTCAAGATTCAAAAAGATTTTGTATTGGTATATTCTCCTATATGGGGGATTGATAAACAAATTGAAATGTCAATTGATTAGTTGGAGTTTTCCAGTGGTGAAGGTGAAAGAAATTTCTTGCTTGCTGGGATTCCTTGTGGATGTTCATAGGACCTCCTTCAAGTATCTTGGGATTCCCATCTCCTTTAAGAAGGTAGCTAGGGAAGACTGGGAGATTGTTCTCCATAAAATAAGGAAAAGAGTGCATTCCTGGGGAGTACGATGGCTCAACTTGGCCGGGAGAGTTATCCTCATAAAATATGTTCTCTCCTCTCTTCTGGTGTACCTGGGAGGTGGTCTTTTAGCACCATCATACATAAACCAACAAATAAGCAGGCTAATTCGGAAGTTTTTATGGCAAGGGGGCAAGAGTAACGATCACAAATTCCATCTTATCAACTGGAATTTGGTAAAACAACTAAAGAGCTTGGGAGGATTAGCAATCAAGGATCTAGAACTTATGAATCTAGCCCTGAGGGGGAATTGGTTTGGAGACTTCTCTCAGACTCCAACGAGTTGTGGAAAAAGGCCTTTACAAGCAAATATTTCCATAAAAAACGACTTATCATACCGTAAGGATAATTATGGGAAGGCAAAGGTTAAAAAAATTGGAGACTATGCAAAGCTTCATCATTTCTCATTCTGAATCATCTTGGTTGGTAGCCAGGGAATGGCAAATGTATCCACCTTTGGACAGATCACTCTCCCCCGTCTGACTTTGTCCTGGAGTTCTCAGGTTGGATGGAAGAGCATGGTTTTTCTTGTTTAGTGAATATTTATTATTGGGATGATCAGGGTCTATGGTGCGGATGGTTGCCTCTGGACCTGCCCACTCAGCTGATGAAGCATTGGCATTCTATGATTAATAGTCTAAAAGGGTTCGCTCCTATCATAATAAGAAAATTAGACAATCGTGCTTGGCTAGGTGGCAAATCCAAAAATATTCAGTCAAAGATGGTTACATTCTCTTAATCAAGAATGCTTCCTCCCCCCCTCCATCTAAAATTTGGGGAAAGATTTGGAACAGTGATGGGATCCCTAAGATTAATATATTATGTTGGGAAATGGTTCACGAGAAAATCCTTACAGCAGAAAACTTACAAAAAAAGAAAATTTTCAACCCCTCCCAATGTGTGTTATGTGGTAATTTAGAGGAAACTATCAAGCATGTATTTTGTCAATGCCCCTTTGTTGTGGATACCTAGAAACTTGCATTAGTGCCCCTTGTTTATTCAGTGGAAGCATAAATTTCCCTATCCCCTGAACTCTCTTTTAAGGCGATTCTTGATGGCAATTCCCAAATACCTATGTTGGTCTATTTGGCTCTACCAAAATCAGGCAATCTTTCATGATAAGTGTTATAATCTAGAAATCACAGCAATTAAAGGAATGACACTTCTCTTCCAGGTTATATCTTCCAGGGGAATTTAAGTCTCGGATATGAAGGATTTATCTATCAATGAAAAAGAGTGGCTCAAAATATCCTCTTTTAACTTCCAGGTCCCATTATCAAAGTCTCATATCGTCCCTCCCTTTTGTATCAAACTGAAAGGGGAAGATTTTGTAGAATGGAAAAGAAATATCGGTAAGGTCCGACTGTATTTTGATGGAGCTTCGAAAGGTAACCCTGGGGAGGTTGGAGTGGGAGGGTGATAGTAAACCTCGAAGAAAAGACAGAATTAAAGTTCGCATGGGGACTAGGCAACGCCACAAACAATCAAGCATAAGCTCTTTCTCTTTGGCAGGTTTTGAACATCAGCGTCTCTAAGGGTATCAAGAACTTGATAATCATTGGTGATTCTATGACGGTAATTCAAAAATGCTTAAGGCTCATCGAGAAAGAGAACCTCCTTGAATCTGAATCCTCCCCAATCATTATTAGGATAAATTATCTTTTAAAAAAGTTTGAAAATGTTAAAATGTTCCATGTGTTGCAGGCAAACAACCATGTGGCAGATGCGTAACCCAACGTCGGGGTGGCTTTAGAGCAAGGCTCCTTACAAATTAACCACTACGTTGGAATATTTCACATCCCTTTATTCGATATAAATATTTCATACAGATGCAGTATAACTGGGGTATGGCTCTACAACACATAAATCTAGTAGTTATTAAGGTCAGTTTCCTCATGGCCTTCTGCAATGCATTGGGAGCAAGGGCGGTTGGTAGTAAGTTATGGAACAGGTGTGATAGTTGGAGTTCGAAGGCCATGATTTGTGATAGGTGGGAGATGTGTCCTCAGTTATTTACCTAGAGATTTAATACAGTTCCATTCGTGGGCTGGGCAGGTACCATCACAATTTGCTCCAGGATTGTTTCGGCAGTGGAGGAGATGGAGGGTAGATGTTACGCCATGATGCAGAATTGATTCTCATTAATGAAAGATAAGACAGGAATGAATGTCAGGATGAACCAAACTATTATTTATAGCAGCTGGTTGTAGATGGTTAATCATAGGATCTTGTCAGTTCAGGGTAGAATTGCCAAGAAAATGGCATCTGCTAGCAATGGAAGTGGTGGCGAAGCTGGGTCAGGTCACAATGAGAATTTAGAGGACATGGTTGATAGCTCCTACAAGCATGTGATAAAGGAAATTGTAAAATAAATTAATGAGAATATGGCGGTTTTGTATGCCCAGTTTTCGGGTCTTGGTAAAGACATGGAATTACTGCATAAAACTATGGAGAGTTTATGTACAGACGTGATGAGTCTGGGTCACAAGGTGGAGAACATTGAAGTCAAAGTCGAGACTGCCACAGTCAGGGTGTTGAAAGAAGTCTTCGGATTTGGGGACGACTTTGTCCCTCAACTTGAAGGTGTTGTGGGCGCTGTAGTTTGGGACCTGGAACCTGGGGATGGCAGTGTTGAAGAACTAGTTATGACTGTGGATGAGGCCTCGGGACAAATCGAACCTGGTAGCAATGGGTAGAAGTTTCCTTTTAAGTTATATATATGTTTTGTCAGTTTATAGAATATGGTGGAGTTTTTTGGAAGGTCTATAGTATAAGCTATATTCAAAGCTCGTTTGTAAATAATGTTGGTAGCAATATGGTCCTTCAGGTTAAATGATGAACATTTATGAGAATTTGTTTTCTAAGATTGTATGGGACCTGACATGTTTCCAGTTTATCTAATAAAAAAGTTACCCGTTCTATATAATAATAATAAAATTTGTTGAGATTTTTTTCTATTTATTAAAAATGTTTTCAATAAAAAAATTTGTGTTATCTTTATTTTTATAATTAAATATTTTATAAAAATATAGTAATAATAAGTATACCCAAATATAAATATATATATATATACCCAAAAAAAAAAATATTTTAAGTATTGTAACCATGTATTGATATAATATGTAATACTTTAAATTTCAAACATAATTATATTAGAATTACATATAATAATTTATAATAATTGATTAAAAAACATAAATAAGATTCCAATAACAATTATATAATTCACCTGATAGGTGAGTAATAAGAAACTTACTTGTAAGATGCATAAACTTTCTTACAACATTGTGAAACGAATCGTCTTGTTGTAATTTTTGAGTTAGTTGACCACAACCAACGTATGGGGTGTTAGAAATTAATTAAAATGATAATAAAACACATAAAATATTGCAGAAATACAAATATAGAAATGCATAAAATAAGAGAAACACATATATACGTGATTCACCTAATTTTGGCTACATTCACGGAGAAACAACCAACTCTTCCTTTATATTATTCAGCAAAATGAAGAGATACAACCTACAACAAATCCGTTGTAATTTCCTCTTCGCTCTCACACAATCTCATCTCTCCTTCTTGCAAAGAATAATAATACACAACCGCAATACAATTCCCTCATATAAACCAAGGGCTTCCTTCTAAGGAAAAACCCCTAAATTAACATAACTTCTACCTCCAGATCTTTCGCCTAATGAATGACCCAGATTTACTACGAAATTACAATATTTTACAAGGAAAGACGACCATCATATGGGCATTGTTGCCACCTCGTTAGGAACAGGGATCCAATGCAGTTGAAACAAAAAACCTCTGAACAATCAAGAAGATAATCAGACTCCACATCCAACATGGGGGACTAGTCTCTACCCAACCATATATTGAGTTACATTATATCTTTTTACAGTTGGCCACCACTAAACTCTCAATCAACTACCTCTATGAGCACCTAATCCTTACTTTCTTATAATTTTCCAAAAACGATATCTCACATCCTTCTCCTCATTTATTAAGTACAAATATTTTATTCAAAAAAATATAAGGAAAATATTTATGCACATAATCCACTTTTCTCATGCAATTTTTTTTTTATTTTATATTTTTATTAGGTTTTCCAGAAATTTATTATTAATTTTTTTTACTTTTTCACTTTACTTTTTATTAAAAAATAGTTATTTTATTATAATCTTTCACTTTATTTATTAAATTATCTAGATTTATGAAGGCATGAAATGAAATACAGATTAGACGGAACACAAAGATACAACGAAATAACAAAACTCCAATTAATTAATAACAAGTACTGGAAATTGTTTATATGCATAAATGGAGCAAACTAGCTCGAACAATGGTAGCTTATCTTTGAGAATAAATGTGGCAACTACATGCCTTTTGAATTGTGTTACAATGAGGCTTGGAGGCTTTTTTATCATAAAGAATAAGTGTGAAACCCTAACCCTAGGAGATGAAGAGCCAACGATTTTGGGCCCTGCTAGAGTAAGTTGGACCGCCAACTTCTCGAGGTCGTAACTTTGGCATACAGTCTTTGTTTGACTATCATAATACCTAGTTTTGAAGATATCCATGGGGAGGAGGAAAAAGAATTTGTGAAACAAATTTTGGCACTTTTCCAATCTCCCTCTTTTCCCCAAAAACACCTTTTAGGACCTCAATGGACCTCAAACCGAGTTCATAAGTTTCGTAACTTTGGCATACGGTCTTTGTTTGACTATCATAATACCTAGTTTTGAAGATATCCATGGGGAGGAGGAAAAAGAATTTGTGAAACAAATTTTGGCACTTTTCCAATCTCCCTCTTTTCCCCAAAAACACCTTTTAGGACCTCAATGGACCTCAAACCGAGTTCATAAGTTTAAGAAAACTACCAGAAATAAAAAGTTTAGAAAGTTACACTAGAATTAAATTGCTTTTTTTTATGGGAGGCATAACTTTAATGTAGTTCTTAAATACAAAATGTAATTGTATTTTAATATAAACATCAAAGTCTCGATTTTCACTCTCCATGTGGTACAAATTGCTAAAAGCAAAAACCCAATCAAATTTCAAAATTTTAATATGACATAAACTATATTTTAAACTTCACATTTCAATTAAATTAGCTTGACTTCTATGCATTTCATGAAAGCACTTTTGAAAGAGAAAGATGGTACCAATTATCCTTAAGAAGTTAATATTATCCTCTAATATTTAGAAAATATTATGTAATCAATTTCTCTATCAAATATTAATACAAACAAAGTTGAAAGGGTTTTTAGTAGTGGCTTTTCCCTAGATACATTTGTGTATTTGATTGATGTATATTTGCAATTATTGTTCTAAATTGTGAAATAATTTCCATAGAGCAATAGAGTAGCATTGTGTGTCATGATTGAGATAAATTTCCTTAGAAGCTACAATTCTATCACCATAATTCTACAAAGTGTGTTATGGGGTGTAGGTTTGGTCCAAAAAGTGTGCTTTGTTTCTGAGGGTTCCGCTCAGCGGATCTACTGCAGACTATGTAGTCTCCTGTGCAGCTAGCACCTGTGACCTGCAAAAATGACACAAAAACCCAACAAAAACAAGAATTTTATAGAAAATAGTAGAAATCTAAAAATAGAAATGAAAATTGAGAGAAAAATAACTTTTGAAAAACACTAAAAATTGTTGAAACAACAGGCACCAGGGCTTTGAATTGCTACACCAGTGGAGTTGCCATTTAGTAGTGTAAAGTTTTCGGAAAGGTGTACCAAAAATTATTCACTTAAGTTGTTGGTGACAAGCAACCCTAACAACAAAAATGGTTGTATCTATGCTTCAAATCTGCATTATAAAAGTCAAAAAATCTACAAGAAAATATATGCAATCATAAGTAGAAACATATAACAGCAACAATAATGTGTAACAATTCAATGGAGAATGAAAATATTAATTTTATTATAGGAAATAATACACCTTATGAGGAGAGTTTGTAGACTTGGGTCTACAAATCCCCCTCTGTGGGATGGGTCATTTTGTAACCCTATGCTTCAGCTTCAGTTTTTCTCTCATTGGTTGTATGCAATGGGAAAAATGTGATGATGGGGGATTGAACTCGGATATGGGAGCTCAAATGTCATGAGACGATAATGGGGACAATGAGAATGGTCATGGTGAAGAATGAGGAGAAAACCCCTCTATTTATAACAAAATATTGAGATAGATTGAGATTTAGAAATTAAT
Organism: Pinus tabuliformis; assembly: GCA_031772625.1. NCBI lineage: Eukaryota > Viridiplantae > Streptophyta > Pinopsida > Pinales > Pinaceae > Pinus > Pinus tabuliformis. Next base: position 740,647,714 of record CM062806.1, on the reverse strand, counting down.
AAAATATTATAGACTAAATCAAAATCTAATTGTTGTGAATATTTTATTATATTTTTTGAGAGGGAAAAGATATTCGAAATGGTCAAATATAGAAAGTTGTTAAAGTAATTAACAAATAAAAAATGATTTATTAATTACTTTATGGTGATTAAGTCAAATATGAATTAGAAACAATTATTAAATAATGATTTAATAATTATCTCATGAGGAAAATAAGGGATAAAAATGGAATAATAATAAACAATAATTTATTGAATTATTCCTGATTGATTAAGTAAAAAATGATTAGAAATAATCATTAAATAATGATTTAATAATTAATTCAAGAGAATAATAAATAAATAATGTCTGAATTCAGGTTTCTGTGATCCATATTATGAATGTCAAGAGATCTTTCAGTAAAAACCACATAAAAAAAATTTAAGTCGACGCATTTCAAACCATTTGGTGTGGTTCATCTTCAGGACAAGATGAAGAACCAAATGATGGCATTAGGTTAAATAGATGAAGAACCAGATCATGGCATTAGGTTAAATAGATGAAGAGAGATATTTTCTAGTCATTAGAATATAACAACTAATTTTGACTAAAGAGTTATCATTAATTAATAAATAATTTTTTAATTAAAATAAAGTAATAGATGGAAATTAGTTGTAAATAAAGAATTAAATTAATTTTATAATATTAAATAATAATAAAATTAATTTAATTCTTTATTTACAACTAATTTCCATCTATTACTTTATTTTAATTAAAAAAAATGTTTATTAATTAATGATAACTCTTTAGTCAAAACTACTTGTTATATTCTAATGGTTAGAAAACATCTCTCTTCATCTATTCAATCTAATACCATGATCTGGTTCTTCATCTTGTCCTGAAGATGAACCACACTAGATGGTTTGAAACACGTCAACTTAAAGTTTTTTTATGTGATTTTTACCGAAATATCTCTCAACAAACACAAATAAATAATGATTTAGATGAATGTCTTTCTGGATTAATCACATCATTAGGATTTGGTCGACATTTCAAACCAACTAATGTGGTTCATCCTCATGACAAGGTGAAAAAATCAATCGATCTTAAGGAATAAATAGCATGGATGCATCATTTCTCGGAGTTAGTTGTTGAAAACTAGCCGTTAGTAAATCAGTTAGTAAGGTAAATAAAGTAATATTTTAAAAAATGGTTGTTAAGAGTTATTGATTAAAATATTATATATTTAATTATAAGTACCCGTTAGGAATGATTATATATAAAAAATAAGTTTTAATAAAGTGCGAATGATTTTTAATTTAATTTAAACTTTATGGGTGTTAGTTACCCAATATTATATATATATATATTGACAAATTCAGTTGCTATTATATATCTGAAAAAAAGGGGGAGACTGAGCTCTTGAAATACATGCTGAGGTGCCAAGAAGAGCTAGGGAAGGAGTTACAGCTTAAACAAAATTCCTCCTTAATCGTGCTTTTGGGCTTCTAAAAACCAAAGACCAAGGGCAAATCCTAACAAACTGCAGTAGTAAATAACAGTATTTACAAAGCATATCAATTTATGTTACTGTGGCTGATGTGTAGCGCCGACTTGCTTCAAGCTTGACGAACTTGTTGGAGCTGTTTTTTTCTTTTCTGTTGTTCCTTTTCTGTTGTTCCGTTTTTTCTGTTGTTCCTTTTCTGCTGTTCCATTTTTTTTGCTGTTCCTTCGGGAAAAAGGAACAGCAAAAACCAAAGGTATATCGGATGAGCTGAGATGTTGTTCGGATCCAGGAGATCTCTTCATTATGGTATATGCTGAAATGATTCCACGCCATTGCAGATAAGGCATCCCAGTGATCTGGCACAAGCTTTGCTGGCTTGATTGTCAGTAATTTTATTGAGCAATCGCAAAACATGATAGTAGCGCACATCTTTCATGGTGTGTCTTAAAATTTGGCACCGTCTGATAATCTGCTGAAGGAGAGCATTGGGAAGATCCTTGTTCTGAACCATTGCACCGACGACTATCGCTGAGTCTCCCAATATCGTGACTGTGTCTATATCAAGCTTCCCAAGTTGGATACGACCTTGGTAAAGGGCCAGGGCTTCTGCTCTGTTATTGGAAGTGTGGCCAAGACCCCACTCGTATGAGAGTATGTTATCCCCATTAGCATTAAAAATAGCTCCTCCCGCCCCTACTACCTCAGGATTCGACTTTGAGGCCCCATCAAAATAGTGATAATGCCTATTGTTGTCTTTAAGCCAACCTGCAAATTCTTCCTCTTTTAGCCTGATCTTCCAGTTAGGGGAAACATTGTTGTCTCTGTTGCTAGTAGTGTTGCCCTTCTGATTGCTAGTGTTTTGGTCTAACAGGTGTCCAATGAAAATGCATTCTTCTATGTTGAGTTCATTGACATTTATACTTCTCGGATTCTTAATTGAGATGATCTCAAGGGCAAGACTCCTTGCCTTGGTGCAAAGGCTTCTAACAGTCGAGTCCTTATCCTAAAAACCTTCCAATTTCGTGCCAGCCAAATATTCCATAGCATATTGTGGGGAAGAATGTCCCAAACTCTCTTCACTGTGTTATTTTTCCTGTGCTGCCAAGGGTAGCTTTTTTTCCATTTGTAAAGAATTTCTCCTATGGTGTTTTGGGTATTCCATGGGATTTGATTGTTATGAGACAAGTTCCTCCAGCAGTTGATGGCAAAAGGGAATTCAATAAAGAGATGATGCATTGATTCTTCAGCAGCTAAGCAGTTAGGACAATGAGAGGGGCCATTAATTCCCCTCTTTTGCAAATTTTCTGCCGTGAGGACTTTCCCTTTGACGAGGGTCCAGAGAAAAAATTGATTTTTGGAATTGCCTCGAATTTCCAAACCACCTTCCAGTGGTGCCAACTTGGCATGGGGTAGTTGATGTTGCAAATATAATGGTGAGTAGCTTGGATGGTGTAAGAGGATCCAGATGGATCCCAACGAAACCCATCAAGATCGTTCTTTTTGACAGGGGCTATACTGTGCAAATGGGATTGAAGGACAGAAAGACTTGCGTTAAGACTATTGGGTATGGCTGGGAAGGCCCAACCTGACCAAAGAAGGGTGTGAGGATCCCATTGGGAGATCTGGTCCAGGTAATGAATGCCTGTTCTTTCAAAAAAGGAAAGGATAGGGTGGACTCCCCCATGTCTGTTTATTGGCTACTGACCCATGATTCTGTCTACTCCAATATTGATGCTTGCACCTCCCTTGGGGATTTTTGAAGTATTTTGAGTGATTAGGGGAATTGCTCTCTTGCATAATCGCCAAATTTTGGAGGATTCTCTATTGGGAATATCTCGATCAAGAAGCTGTTGTCTAGGAAAATTGAGGTATTTAATTTCCAGAACTTTTTTCCACCATGTTGGGAGTCCAGTTATGAGTCTCTAGACAATTTTTCCTCCAAAGGCTAAATTGAGAAATTTAGGAGATCTAATTCCAAGACCTCCTCGGTCTTGGGGCTGGATCACCTGCTTCCAATTAATGAAGTTGAATTTCTTTTTATCATCCCCCCCCCCCCTGCCATAGGAATTGGCGAAGGACAATCTCCATTTTGTTGTGGAAGGAGGTCGGAGCTTGAAGAATAGAAAAATGATATAGGGGGGGAGAAGATACACCTGACTTAAGAAGAGTGAGGCGACCATCTAGGTTGAGCCAAATAGATCCCCACTGCTGCACTTGCCTTTTCATTTTGTCGACTTCTGTGTCCCAGACTTCTGCTCTCAAAGGTCCAGCACTTACAGGCATGCCCAAGTAAGAGAAGTGAGTCCAATCATACTTGCATGTGACTCCAAAGATGTTGGCGATATTGTGAATCACCTGTATTGTTGTGTTCCAGCCATATATGTAGCTTTTCAAATTATTTACCATTCCGCCAGAGTAGCTCATGTATTTGTCAAGGAGAGATTTGAAGCGCTTGGCTATTGTGGTGGAGGCCCCTCCAATCAGCAGGGTGTCATCGACAAATTGTGAATGATTTATGTTCTTGACCCCGTCCCCAAATTTTATTCCTGTGATTAAGCTAACCCTCTGGCTGAAGTCCAATGCTCTGTTGAAGGATTTAGCCATTAGAATGAAGAGATAAGGTGAGAGGGGGCAACCTTGTCGGAGGCCTCTGGAGGATTGGAAAGCTTCTCCAGGTCTTCCATTTATAAGAGGGGATATCCATGGCCCCAAAATGCAGGCTCGAATGAGGTTGAGAAAGCGGTCATCAAATTCCATCTTCTTCAAAGCTGCCAAGAGGAAGGAGTGTCTCACTCTGTCAAATGCATTGGCCAGATAAAGCTTGAGGATAAACCCTTTCACATTTCTGGTTTGACTCGAATGGATTGCTTCTTGCATAAGTAAAATGGAATCAGTTATTTGTCTATTGGCTAAGAATCCCCCTTGATTTTCAAAACTGAGAGAAGGGAGCAAAGGCTTTAGGCGGGTAGCAATGATTTTTGTCAAGATTTTATAGGAGGAGGTACAGAGTGATATGGGCCTGAAACGAGCAAAGGAAGAGACCTATTTTCTTTGGGGATGAGTGCTAGTGAGTAGCATTGGTATATCCTCCTATTTTGCCTTTTCGTTGGATCCAATTGATCATTTTTGTCAAGTCCTTTTTAATAATTCCCCAGAATGCTCAATAAAAGCAGATGGGAAAGCCATCCAGTCTCGGGGCTTTATCAGGTTGAAGAGTCCAGATTGATCTCCTGATTTCCTCCTCATCTATCTCCTTGCTTAAAATGTCATTCATTTCCCTGCTTATCCCTATTGGGAGATGCTGCAGTAAATCTGTATAATCCTCTGCTTCCTTTGTTTCAGTTAGCAAGTCCTCATAGTGATCTGTAGCAGCTCTTCGAATGGCTTCCTGAGTGCTTTGTCTATCACCTTCTGCATCTAGGATGGAGCTAACATTATTCCTCATCTTTCTGGCTGTCACTTGCTTGTGAAAAAAAACTGAGTTCTTGTCGCCCCCTTGTAACCATAATTGTCTCGACTTGAGTCTCCATTTTGTTTCCTCTTCTCTGTTAACTCGGTATAGCTATAAGTAGAGTTCATTTTCTTGTTGTTTGTTCTCTTGGGAAAGGCCATTTTCCTCTATTGCTCTTTGGATACTCTCCAGATTGTTCTTAATTTCTTTTTTTTACCTTCTTTGGTTCTTGATACTTTGTTTTAGCCCATTCTTTGATGGCTTGTTTTGTTTTCCGTAGTTTTGTTTCCCAAATGAAACCGGGAGAGCCTTCCACGTGTTGGATCCAAGAGTTGTATACAATTCCTGCAACTGCTGGTATATCATTCTAGAGAGAACTGTATCTGAATGGGATGGGCCCAAGTGGCCTATGATTTTCCAGCGTTAGAGTTTTTGGGAAGTGGTCGGAGGCAGAGCACGTTAGAATGTTAGCATATCCGACGGAGAAAGTAGAGAGAAGTGTAATATTGATGAGAATTATGTCCAACCGCTCCATGATGTTACCAGCAACCATCCTGCAGTTGTTCCAGGTGTATCTACGGTTTTTTGGAGGGACATCCATAAGATCATGCTCCTGCATGATATTTTCCAACTGTATTCTATATGGATCAGGTGTAAAATTGCCTCCCCTTTTCTCATTGGCGTGGAGGATTAAATTAAAGTCACCTCCTAGAATAATGTTAGTGTTCTCTTCTACATCCAGACTGTCTTTTAGATCATGCCAACAACTATCCTTATCTCTATAGTGATTCGGCACATAGATGTTGTAGATGATAATGGCTTGCTGATCTGCTTTATTTTCCAGAGTTGTTTTGATCCAGTGTTGATTTATTGTTTCTGAAAAACAGTTCCATATACCTTCATTCCAAATTGTTGTTATTCCTCCTAAGGCTCCTCTTGCCTCATTAATGCTTCCTCTATACTATCTCTACTGCTCAATGACTTTACTCATTTCCTTGTGGTTTTGTTTTGTTTCTTGTAACATAATAATTCTTGGCTTCTCAGATATGAAAAGATCCCTTAGGGTTGCTACCTTAGAGCGGTGCCCAAGTCCCCTGATGTTCCAAGATAATATTTTCATCATTGGATATGCGGTGTGCGGGGAGGTGCTCGCCCCCCTTGGTCCTTGTTGATTGCTTCTTTTTCATGCTGTCCCAGGATATAAGTTTCTATGGGTGTCTGTGTTCCCATTGCTATGTCATTTTGCGCTTTCTCATCCCTGTGCTGCTTAGCAGATTTCCTGCCTGGGCCAGGTTTCTTAGAGGGTTCACTAGAACCCCCGTGATCTTTAGATGAGCTTCTAGTAATTCTGTTGAGGGGAGGATCAAGGAGAAGCTGAGAGGAAATAGTAAGAGGAAATGAGGATTTGATAGTGTCTTGGCATTGGCTTTCAGGGAGAGGGGGCTCCTGGGGATCAGGGGGGAGAGGACAGAGAAGGGGTTGGATGAGGGAAGGGTCTGAGGACAGGAGAGGGGAGGTGGTTTGGAGGGAGCAGGGGAGGAAGGGGTGTGATGGGCTGCAGAGGAGGTTGAAGGGCCTGATTGAAGGGGAGCTTTAACTAAAGAGACCGTTTTCTTTTTTTTATCCATTTCCCATTGTTCTTCTTGTGATCCATTTTCTACATCAATAAGCTTAGTGCATCTATTGGCAAAGTGGCCATATTCGTGACATACCTTACACTTAAAGGGGATCTGCTTGTAATCCAGTTGTTGTATGTGGCTCCAGTCGTCCACTTTAAGCTTGATGGCTTCCGGAAGGCCTTTGTCGAGGTCCACTTCAACACAGATCCGCGCACAGGCTTGCATATTTTCTTTTGGTTCACTGCGATCAATATATTTTTCGACTGCATTCCCGATGGCGCGAACCGATTCATCTCCCCAACAATGAAGAGGGAGGTGAGGGAGCCGGACCCAAACTAGGACTGCACTAGGAACATCCAGCTTTGGATTGAAATATGGGGTCCATTTGTTGAGATACAGGCCCCTTGAGTCCATGAAATAGGGCCCATTTCTGAAGATTAAATCCTTATCTTCTTTAGTTTCAAAGTGGAAGGTGAAGTACCCTTTCTCGCAAAATCTGATGGAGATTTCCTTGTATTTTGTCAGACCAGTTCCTTTCAACCCATCTTTGAACAATTTTTGGAGATGGCCAGAGGCCTGTGAATCGACCTATAAGTCCTCTTTCTGCCAGGGACAGGGCAACCATGCATGGGAGAACTGGGGGCAGGCTGACCTCCTGAAGAACATCCAGCTTTTTGATAAATTTCGAGACTGTTGGTCAGGGGCGCTATGGGGGAAACGATTTAATTAGTGTTGAAAAAGCCAGCTGAGGATCGATCCCCTCCGGTGGAGCTTCGGAGGGGCCATGATGGAGGGCCGAAGCTCAGTCTCCTGCACTATGATCGCCTAGGTCAGTCGCGCGGTTGCAGCTCGGGCGCCCCCTTTGTCATGCAAATTTCCAAGGAAAAATATCTACCCAATAGTATTTATTTTAATCAAATAAAATTATATGGTTAATAATTGTTCAAAAATATTATTTATTTATCTAAATTATATTAAACTCTAATATGGTAAGATTAATTTATAAATTAAAAAGAGGTTGCAAACCTATATATATAGGATTATTAGGATTCTCATGGGGTTTTGGATTTTAATGAGAAATAATTTAGGAAAATGGTTCACTAAATTATTTCAAATGGTGAAAGTGAGTCTTAATGTATAAAAACCCATCCTACATGGTGTATTTTGATCAACCTAGTAAGAAATGGTTGGGTGAACATTTTTGGGTGATAACAACTAGGGAACCACGCCTAGCTAACCCTTTTAGGAAGTAGATATCTTCCATCTCCAATTGTAGGGCTTCATGTTGCACCACAAATTGTTCATTTGCAGGATCCCACTAATCTACCAAACATTGCAACAACTAGGTTTGGCTCTTCATACTCTGTATTTTGAAGAACTTCAACAACTCATTATCTCTAAGTGCTATGAGGGTTGGAGGATGAGCCACAACTTGGATATAATTTCCTCAGTGCTCTCTTTCTCTCCACTCAATTATATTGAACATATACACAAGAACACACAACAATTGGTCAAGATGAATCAATATAAAAACCCTAGAAATTTTCTAATCTATCATTTAAAAAATTGGAGGCATGACAAAAAGGTTGGTTTCCTGTGCTCAACTTGGGCCTTTGGCCGTAAGTTGTTTGGCTGAAACCTGTGTCTAGAGGGCCCAAATGCAAGTTACCCTCATCAAACCTATGTTCGCACAACAATATAACTAGGGCAAGAAATTTAATGTTTAAAACTTGACTGAAAATTTCAAAGTAAATTACTATTTTGGAGAGGAGATTGTCACAACTTACCCAGTGCAGATGGTTTGGGAAATGATTACATGTAGCTTGCGTAATCTCTGTTCAAAGTTGAAGGGAACATTGCTAAATTTATCCTCTTCCTCACTATGGCAAGGTAAAAATGTATAACATTGCTTTGCGGGGGATTTCACTTGTTTATACATTTTCTAAGAATTGAGATTACTTATACTATATTATTATTCTAACTATTTTATTTGCAGGAGTTTGACACATTTTTAATCTTTTAAATAGAGTATTTCTATGATTTTGTTATTGTAATGGGTCTCTTCCTCATTATGGCAAGGTAAAAATGTTTTTTTTTTGTTTTGTTATTTTTGTTTTTGTTTTGTTTTTGTTTTTGTTTTTGTTTTTGCTTTTGTTTTTGCTTTTGTTTTTGTTTTTGTTTTTTTGTTTTTCGTTTTTTTTTTACCAGGTGTGTGGTTCATGTTCATTTATAACATTGCTTTTTGGGGGATTTCACTTGTTTATACATTTTCTAAGAATTGAGATTACTTATACTATATTATTATTCTAACTATTTTATTTGCAAGAGTTTGACACATTTTTAATCTTTTAAATAGAGTATTTCTGTGATTTTGTTATTGTAATGAGCCTAAGATGCATTTTTTTAACCTAGCATATATGGATAGGTTCCACATTACCATTATTGGTGCATTATAACCCATCTTGGCCATTTTTTAATACACCTTAGGTTCGACCCCATCAGGTTGCGATATTAGCCAGTCTCTTTTTGCATGTGGTAACTTGGTGGTATAGCTTACCTATACATGGATGTCGTAGATTAGCACCTCTTTTCCATATTGGTGTCCATGCAACATTTTATTTATCCTATCTCATAATTCCTCCTTTTGTATCGCCATGACTTAGAATCTAAGCCCCATTTACTCTTCTTTGTCATCTTCTAGATTTACCCTAGGAGGATTCCATCCCTTTTATACCTTTTGATTGTTGCAACAATTTATCCTTACTTATGCATGTTGATAAGCCTTGGTTTCATTTCGCCACCATTGCCACATTATGCTTATCCTATTGCTTGCTTTTTCTTGGTATTCTTACCTTTCCTAGAGCAGTCGATGTGATGAGTGGTCTCACTTTCCAGCCTCTACAGTTCCTTATGCTTAGGGTGTTTCCATAAACTCGAAACTAGTTGCTACCCTTTATACCACTCGTTCCTCCAGGATGAGATTTCTTTGTGTCATTTTTACAAATTGAAAGGAAACAAGTATCCTTTTATATTAAATTTTTAGGCTTGTTAAAACTAGACAAAAAAGGAAACATAAGGAAGCGTACCTGAACCCTCATAGGTTAGAGACAAATGTTGGATCTGAAGCCTTTACTGGAGAACATGCTTCCACTTTAAGATCTTTCTCCTAACAATTCTAATCCAAAATTCCTGCACAAGAGCATGACCAAACAAAACAAGTTTTCTTTCCATAGAGGGAAGACTAGCATGAACAATATATAAATATCAACATGATAAACATAGCATGTAAAGAAGGGAAATCATAGACTTTCATTAATGAATCAAATGATTACAATAGTATACCTTCAACATAAGGATCCTCCTCTTCAGCTTACAATCCTAGTCTCCCCCTAGAGATAGTCTCTAAGCACCCAAACAATATGGAAAACCTTTCTCACAAATTCCAACTAACCCTTCTCCTCTTGACATGATCAAATTATATCGGCCTTTTTCACTCTTCGAGAGGATGTATCTAGACATCTAGGGGCTCGAGAAGTTAGGAAACTTCTACAATAATTGACCCCTAGCCAACTCATGGAAAAGTAGGCTGAGTTGATCTCCTCAAGAATGAAAAACTCTAGAAGTCTTGGCAAAGATGCAAGTTGTGAAAGGGAAACCTTCATTTAAAGGCTTAGGTTGTAGACTGTGAATCAAAGTTTAGATGCAAGTTGTTAGTGTAGGACTAGTGTCTCTATTGTAAAAGAGGAAAAAAAGAGAGGAAAAGTTATGCATTAAGGTCAACAAGTCAAAGGTCTTTCCTACTGACTCAATGTGGATAAAATAGGCTATAAAAGTTACAACATCGGCCATGATGCTTTCTTTAGTTCATCATCTTGGAAGAAATGAATTTGTTGTTTGTGAGGGCACAAAATGGATATCATGGTTGTTGTAGAAAAAGACAACACATAAAGAATCATGTGTTAATATGGATTCCCCATAAAAACTTGTAACTATCCAAGAGCACTTGTTTGGGGCATGTAGATGGATATGAGGTGTTGAGAATAGATATCGATATCCATGTATACTCCCTATGTTGGAGTAATATTGTGTAGTATTCTTTTGTATAGGGCATATGGTTATAAGCCTTGGTGCATCTTGCAAAGCCTTGAATTTTTGGCTATATTGCTTGATAATCATGTTTTGATGTTTCAATAATTGTGTCGAGAGGCACTCTCCAGCCCAGTATGGTAGAGATGTTGTAATGTAATGTAATGTAATGTCGTGTAAACATTTTAATAGGTCAAAATAAAAAGTAAATAAATAAATAACTCTACATTAAACATTTTTACTTAGTCAAAATAAAATAAAAACAACCTTATGTTAAAATTGAAATAATAAAGTAAACTTCACTTGGTCAAGTTATCAGTGGTTTTTTAGCTCTAGGTTTCTGAGAACCAATGGTATTCAAGTGGAATATAGATTATTTAAAGGAGAAAATTAAACTAGCCTAGATTCATCTTAACTCCATATCTACCAAGTGTCGAGAGGGATCAAATCTCTTTTCACTCTAGAAGAGGTTTGCATCTCAAGAGATTTAATCCCTCTTGATGCTTAGTAGATCCAGAGTTAAGATGGATCTAGGTTGGTATGTATGGGCATGCAAGGTCAATTATAATTGGTTATTGAGTTTGTTTGTCTTGTGAACCTCACTATTACCGATGTGTTCAAAAGAAGACTTTGTGAAGTGAAATTGGGCTCGGGGAACTTAGATAATGTGTAGTTAGTTATCACTAAATTAAAGTGATGGAAGAGGGTATTCTCCAGTAAATGAGTTATAACTTGAATATGGTGATGTTTCAAACAAAGTGATGAGAGAGGGTTTTCCCCAGTAAAATACCTATAACTAAACAAGTCTACAAAACTTAGTAAATGTGACCATTATAAGTCACACATAATATTAGAGAGCATAATTAATCATTCTTGAGATATTAATCCACAACTATTATTCATTATAAAATAGTGTTGAGAAATAACTCCTACTTATTATATATCATGTTTATAATTAAATATATTATTAATTAAGAAAGAAATATATAAAAATTATATATATAAAGTTTTATATAATTTTTTAATAAAAACAAAATATTTTTTTTTTATATTTTTATTATTATATATTACACGAAATAAATATATATAAAAAATAAATTTTAATATATATTATATTATAATATTTAAATTATATATATATATATATATATATATATATATCTATAATTTACTGTAATTTTTTCCATATCAAAATTTATATAAATATATATAAATTTTTCCATATAGAAATCTTTCGATGGATGCTGAGTCTCATTGCCATGACGGCGAGGGGCATCAGGCTCCGAGCTCCCTGAAAATCCTTAGTCAGTCAGAGTCTAGTTCTAACTTTTTCCACATTAAAATTTATATAAAATATATGTAAATTTATATATATGTGATGAAAAGAAAACATGACCAACTAGCATAACATCATTCATTCATTAGAGGAAAAGCTCCATCTCAAGAGATTTGATCTCTCGGTGCTAGGTAGATCCAGAGTTAAGATGGATCTAAGTTAGTTTAATTTCTTTTTTAAATAAACTATATTCTACATGAATACCTTGGGTTCTCATAAATCTGGAGCTACGTGAATACCATGGGTTCTCATAAATCTGGAGCTCAAAAACCACCTCTCCCGTTGGTCGAGCCCCTGCCGGTCCTCTCCTTATCAGTCGAGCCTGCTTCCTTGATGCTTATTGGGTGGGGGGGGCGGTGGTCGAGCCATGCTTACGCATCCTCTTGCCTCCAACTCCAGGCTAGCCCACACCCCCGGTAGATGAATTGACTTACTCTTCCTCCACTGCTCCACCCTTCACCCCCTCCCTGTGGGATGGGGTAACAAATATATCCGGGTGGGAGTTCTAGGTTACGGTATGGAAGCTATGGCCCCAGGATAGTAGTTGAGGTCAGATCCGGGAGAAGCCTAAGTGAGGGAGAAGTAGTTGTGTTTATAGATATGACAAAATGCAGGGAAGTTCAAAGGAATCAGCTCAGAAGTAATGTACAATGGAAAATCACATTATAATAGGTATATTCATAGGTAACAAAGTAATGGTATAGAAGAACAGGATGATGGAACAAAGGACTACATATCAGAATCAATCAATTGAGGAAAACTATTGTTTTCAGGTATGTTAAGTTGTATATGCGAGTTCACTGTATAAAAAGAGCGTATACGTATGCACACATTTTCACAAGAGGAAAAGTGTGTATGGGATGGAAAATTAAGAAAAATAAGGCTAAAAGAATACCAGGGGTCAATACCATGGTATTAGCCCACAATATTGAGCGAAGTAACGGATACTTGATCCCATATAGGAATGCCACAGGTTCTAAGTGTTGTTTTGGTCCAAAGTATTGAGAAAGGCCAAAAACTATATAAGGAGCAGAAGATCAAAGGGCCAGGTGTGCAAGTGAAAGGGTTTTTCATGAATACTTCTATAGGAAGTATATCTTATGATGTAAGGGCTATGGTTATGATATGATTTGAAATATCTTGTACACCTTTTGATACAATATTGGATCAGGATCATGAGCCTTGAAATGAATTATCATTATATGATCTGATATTTGTTGGGCTAGATCTGAATACCGACGCATGTTTTATCCTATAAATGTTATGATATGGGTATCATTGAAGTCTGGAATAGCTATGAAGTTTTAAGTTAGTATTTGCGGATCTATACGCTGGTTCGCCTTAGTGAAGGTGCGTATACATGTCGGTTCGACTCTTCCAAGTAGTGTATGCAAAAGAAAAGCTTGTTATTCAGAAATAACTGATCTATCTGATCAATGTTGCTTTTTTATTGTTGTCTGTCAATGATGTCTTTTTAGATATGAAAGTAGAATTGAATGCATAAGGAGATTGAGTCTGATTGATTGATTGATTAAGTGAGAAGGGTGATCTTCGCTGCTGTTTGTTTAGATCTCTATAATTTGACAATAGATCTTCAGAATGTTACTGGTTGGTAAAGTTTTGATTCAGAGGTCTTTATGATTCAGTATCCTTAGAGGTATACGCAGGTTGGATTAAAGGAATTAGCGTATACACACAGGTTGGCTTCATTAAAGTAGCATATATATTTTAACATATGATTTTTGAGGTTGCAGTTTGTTCTGGTTGTTTGATGCACTCTTCTGGGTTTAGATCTGTGTACTGGTTACAGTGATATGTCTGCTCCTGTTTATTGAGTTTTCAATGATTGATTGATTCAATTGTGATTGATTCAGAGATTGATGATTGGGTGATTCAGATATGTCAAAGGTTTAGGTGATTGATTAATTCAGTTGTGGTTGATTCGGAGATTGATGATTGGGTTTCAATTATATCAGAGATTGATTGGTGGGTTTCAGTGATTGCTTGATGCAGCTGTATTTGTTGGATGTATTGCAGTGGTGATTGATTTTGAGCTTCAATGTTAATGATGGGTCCAGTATGAAAATTTCATGAAACATGGCTTTCATAGTGCATTGTTGTGTACTAGGAGTATCCAGTATGAAAATTTATGAAATGTGGTCCCTGGAGGATACTGAGGGTTGGAGCCTTCAGTGAAGAAGTCGAAGCTTCCTGCCAGTAGTGGTTGGTGATTAGATCAGAGGGTTGGAGCTCCCTTCCAATAGCAGTTGGAGAACGAGTGAAAATGGTAGGCCGATGCCTATGTACTGGTAAACATATTAGCCAGTATGGAGAACGAGAGAAGATTGTAGCCTTCTGCAGGTGGGTGCATGCGTATTGGTATGAGTCTGCACTAGTACAAAATTGTAAATAGATTATTCTTTATATTAAAAGAAGACAGAGACAACAACAAAGGTGGTTTTTCTCTTGCATTTGTTTTCCACTTTAAATCTTGGTGTTCGTGTGTGTTGTTGTTATGTGTGATGTTTATTCTATATTACTGCACATTGGTACTATTTAATGGTTAATAAATTACTAATGCA